>CM026283.1:16347546-16595651 GCA_014851415.1 Cnaphalocrocis medinalis
CAATAAAATACCGAGCCATCTTGGCGCAAACGCATGTTTGACTTAGCGTTCTAGCGCTGTCTTTACGCTACTGGCGTCTTTGTCATTGGTTGCGGCTTAGAGAAACAGATTCGATTGCATTCCGACATGAACCTGCACATTACATAGTTAAGGTAATGATGCGGAAAGCACGTATCTGTAAATCAGTTGGTCTGATTTCACAACCCAAGGGTTGCAAAGGTCAGACAGCAATCCCTTCATTATAATTAGTAGATTTTCCAAATGCTGGGTCATGATCTAACCGTACCCGACTCATTCTCATTGAGATGTCACCGTAGCGGTCTTCAAACCTCCGTTATTGACATCAAAATTTTAAAATTTACCGATTAGTATATAGAATATTAGTATATAGAAGTTTACGATAGGTATCTACTCCGATTTATAATGATGGGAAGATTTGAAGGGAAGAGGCGTCCTGGACGGATGAATAAATCGTGGCTACGGAATTTATGGGAGTGGACTGGAACTACCAGCGTGGAAGAACTATTCAATCTCGCGAAAGATAGAGAGAAGTTTAAGACACTGACGGCTCGCCTTCAAGATTGAAGAGGCACCCAAAGAAGAACTTCATAAAAGTTTAAGTCTCTCTTATTTAAAATGTAAAATTGAAAGATTCTGATCTTCTGATCGGTCCATAAATGAAAAACAAATGGAGGAAAATGGATATAAGGACTGCCATGGTAACCACAAAAACTACAACAACATAACCTAGGTAAAGCCACTGACGTCTAACTTTCACATCTTGGACGCTTTGGACTAAGCAACCAAACCTGAAATCTGGTGAAAGTTTACTTACAATGTTTTCCCTCATCGCCAAGCTAATGGTAAAAATACGCATATAATCGGCGTCGTGACCATAACGATTCACTTTCTACTGGACTATCTTTCGCCAGCTTGTCCTATTTTCAAAGGCGAGAATGGCATCGTAGACTGAGGTTTTTAGCGTGGTCCTGATTCGGTCTGACCAACATATTAGGCTTCTGCCTCTTGTTATACCTGCTTTCTAAAAACGGGGACAAATCGGACGCCGCGTACAGGAGATCACAGCCATGGCTGGCACAAAGTAGACATTACGATCTAGTAAATGTCATGGAAGCCCCTTGGATGCGGGTGGCACAGGACCGATCTGTGTGGAGAACATTAGGGGAGGACTTGTCCAGCAGACGACGTTTATTAGCTGAAATGATGATGATGTAGTGCGAGTATGTAGTGGTTAGACACGTACATGGATCTCTGGCTAAACGTTCATGTTACACAACCAACCTCATTATAATTGTAAACCATATTTGACAAAACTCATGCAAAGTTTATACAGAGTGTATATCTGAACATTTACATTCCTTTAACTGTCTTTTTCCAACCATTCTGATCAACATTTTGTTCTACGACTTTTGAATATTCGTCTTTTTTTTTCTCTAAATGTCTTAAATTCTTCTTCAAGACAACACATTCAATATCAAGTGTTAAATGACCGTACAGTAATTTATTCAGCCCACAAATCTCGCCATAGATTAGCCTTAATGTTAATATTTAAGATTGACAATTCAAGAACATTCCCATTTAAAATGTCCTTACCAACTAACTCACAGACTAAATTCGTATCATAAAACTTTCATACTTATCGCTAAAAATTTAAGGTTCAACCTCCAACGAGCGCATGCTGGATACTGGAGTAATCCGCGTCGTTGTAGAGAATGCTGTCGATTTCTTCGATGTAGTCCTGGCCCATCACGAGCGGAAACCACATGAGGAGGAAGAGGATGATCCAACTTTGGAAGTTTCTGGACGCACTGCCGTTGAGTGTGACTGGAAAATTGAGAAGAAAAAGGTATTAGTGACTGGTATGATATAATAAGAAAGAGGTCAATCGGCGTATCCATCTCGGCTGGGTAGCGTTTGGGAATTTATTTTTGCGGGACTATTACGGAGTACCCTAGTATTGTTACCAATAGAGCTACTATACTCTATGACGAAAGTAACAGAGGCGCCATCAATTAATTTCATGACTTTCTGTTTCGCTGAGTGTGGGTACCGGAGGCCCAATCCAGGGAAAGGGTGGTTAAATGGTAAACAGCGCACTTATGACACCACTGGTGTTGCAGGTATTCATGGGCGGCGGTAATCGCTTACCATCAGGTGATCCGATGGCTCGTCTGCCACCTGTATCATAAAAAATAACACAGAGCGACAGTGGCGGCATTTTAATTATATCCTGGTCTTCTAAGTCCAGTTTCAGGATATGCTGCAAACACATTAAGCATTTGGATCTTGAGTGACGAAATTATTGAAGTATTAGTAGTAAGACTGCACCACCGAGGCAGACTGCCTCGGTGGTGCACTGTAAAGCGACGGCTGCTTTTGGGGTTCGATCCCCGGGTCGGGCCAAAATTTGTATCTGAGTTTTTCTGTTCAGAAATTCTCAGTGTCAGCCCGAAGTCTGGAAGTTGGCGGTCTTGTACCCCCGTGCCTCGGAAAGCACGCTAAGCTATCCTGCATCCAATCTCTCTTCGGTTGTATCACTTTAATGTCCCATTGTGGGAGAGCTGATTTAATTGTGGGAGAGCCATGCTTCGGCATGAATGGACCGGCTTGACCGGAGTGATACCACTGCCTCACAAAAAACCGGCGTGAAGCAGCTCCTGTGCTGTGTTTCGCCGAGTGAGTGAGGGTACCGGGGGCCCATCGGGGGGAAGGGGATAAAAGGTTAGCAGCGCACTTGTGACTCAACTGGTGTTGCATGTGTCCATGGGCGGCGGCAATCGCTTACCATCAGGTGATCCGCCTGCTCGTCTGCTACCTATCACATAAAAAAAATCCGAATTAAGAGAGTAATGGAATAGAGAGTGCACCTGTGTTTGCGACCACACTACAGCACTTTGATATTATATCCTGCGTACGTAGCTGATCTTTAAGATTGGCCGCCGAAGCCGAATATCGGTTGGAGGATTTTTTATTTAGTAAGAAAGAATATTGTACATACTCCTCTCAGGCCGAGGATCTGTGTCAGGCGTGAAGAAGTCGAGGTTAGCTTCCCTCTTGTACAGGTCGTAGACTGAGGCCACGCAGGCCACCCTCAGCCGTTCCCCCACGAACAGCTCTGGGGTCACCTTGATGTCCACGTGGACGCTGGTCCAGAGCAGCCCAGTCTCGGAAGGGTGGAGGCTGGTTTCTGATGAGTCTTGCTGGAATTGGTAGAAAATAAGTACGATTAATCATTAAATTTGGAAATGAATAAGCGATCTCTCTGATTTCGCAAATGTTTATGAACGGCGATGATTACTTGTTTATTGCCTCTGTAATAAAACAAATAACATTTATCATTCGTGTTATGAAATTCAACCAAACTCAAGCTAAAAGGTATATCTGCACGTTTAAAAAAAGTTATATGAAAATAAAATGCGGAATGTGGAAGCGATCCGATTCCACATTTATCATACGAACAGCTATGGAGTAGAAACTCCCTGCCGAAGTCTTTTTTTCTCGACCACTATAATCTGGACGCAGGCAAGAGTGAACAGGCATCTTCTAGGCAAACGCGTACCATCCTCTAGACCTTATCGTCACTTTCCATCAGGTGCGATTGTGGTCAAACGTTGGCCTATAGTTTAATAAAAAAAAATAACGTTGAGAAAATAGGTTGAAATTCGTAGCCAAAGCACACAATCGTTTCAATTTAGTTTTGACGAGTGAATAAAGGGAAGAGATTGGCAGTACACTTTTGATTTACCAATAATAATAATAAATGCGCCGGATAATCATTCCAATCAACCTGGTGTCAAATTAGGGCAACCCCTGTACTATGAGTACCAGATGACGATAATTAAGACCTAATCCTAATGGGGTTGTAGGCCCCATAAAAAAAAAAAGAAAAAACCCGTACCGTTCCTCCATTTATTTTGATGGTGAGGTTGGCTGCCGGCTTTGCTGGTGACGAGGTGCAGTTCGCTTTCAGTCTCTCCCCCGGCTGGTACCGGTCCTTGTCTGCCTTCAGCACGGGGTCCACCGTAGGTAGCGCTGAAATTGATAAGTAAATCCAATGAGTTAGGGGCAAAATAATTGCACATAGGTGTTAATAGACAATAGGGTATTTTACTGTCGTTGAAATATCGACATTGGAAACCTTGACTCGATAATTTACTGTATAAGTGTACGATTTTGAAGAAGCATTTTTAAAAAGTTGGAATACAAGAAAGTTATAGAGCAACAAACTTATAATTTGTCTCTTTCTTAGAGAAAATTTTGTATGGCGCTTGTAGGAAGCACAGGCCTAGTGATGTCATCATTAGCGTACCGTTCGTTTTTTTCTGATTGGAAACTTTGGAACTCAATAGCTTTGAAACTAATGATGATAGATAAAAAATAAAAAGGGTGCTGTGATTTATCTAAAAATAAAAGAAGTCGTAAAATACCCTATTCACACCCTTCAACCTGTCTCATCTAAACATTTTTTCAGTATAATAAATTTGGTTAAAACATTCACCTAGAGCGGTCGTCACACTTTACTCTTCAAGGGCCACATATCAACATGAACATCAGGGCCCGGGCCGCAGTATATGCGTACTAAACTGATTTCTGATAAATACGAATATGTAGTTGACTAGTAATTAAATAAATCTACTATATCGCGGGCCGCACAAATAACGTCGGCGGGCCGCATGCGGCCCGCGGGCCGCAGTTTGACGACCACGGACCTAGAGCCATCTATTTTATCATTGTTTGACAAATATAAACTTCTCATTATTCCTATGTGATGCAGGTGTCTATTGGCGGCGCCAATCGCTGTCCCTGTCTGTTCGTATGCCACCAATCACATAAAAAAATTAGTTACTCATTTCACAAAACCTTACAAATTTTATAAATTTCAAAATGCTTTTTACTAAATTTAGGGAGCTCGGCTGTGAAGGAAAATCTTCCGCTCAGGCCACACTGTCCTTTAAATTGAAGTCGTCAAGTTAGTTTTTTATTCAGTAGAATTCAAGGCACTTTAACTATAGCTCAAACCATACCTAAAGTTCACATGACCCATAATACAAACATCTAAATTTATCGGACGAATTCATTGATAATAACGTGTATTATTGGGGAAGGTTTGCTCCCAAAGGCTCCCATTGAACCTAGATAGAATAATAGATTAGTAGTTGTGTTTGCCTCATTTTGGATTCATTGAATTTCAAGCCAAGACAGACACATAAATACCTATAGCATACCAATTGAACTAATTATCTTGTTAACTGCCTATATCTCTATTAGTCTAGGCAACCACCGTACTACTACTTACATCATAGACAAAACTAGTGGCGCCCCCCGTTCGTTTAAAAGTTTGTTTAAACAGCGGTTTACACTTTACAAGCTGTCCTGTAGCGCTACCATGAGTTGACATCTAAAACTGACGTAACGTAAATTATTGCTCTGTTTCTTTCAAAGGCATCACAATGAAAGAGACAAAGCGATAGTTTTCGATAGCGAGGATAGTATTTCAAACACATGGTAAGGATAATGGTCGCTAGTCCATAGGGTATATAGAACTCATAGTCTTCTGTGACAGCAACGTATGACTTGTCACTCGCCTACGTTTAGGTGCTACTTACCACTTACTACCTATAACTTAACTGTCTGAGAAACTCGTAGTAAAAAACTCAGTAGGTACTGTAGCTTCTTGTCGAAGTGTAGGATTTAGTGTTGATTTTGGTATGAACTTTTACCAATAGATGGCGCTGGCTATCTATTACATTGCGCAACCGTTTTATCTGGTATCATCCGTAATAGTTGTCTAACAAAGTTATTTATCTCAGTATAAATGAAATACAATGGAAGTTGGAAGTTTTATTTGTTAGTGTCCTTTGACTGACTGCTCACATTCATATGAATTATTTCACTTGACATTGGCAAAGTTATTATTATACTCTCATAAAGGAGAGTATCGCCTATAATATAACTATACTCTGATTCATAATCATGAAAAGTTAACTGATTTCTTTGCATTTTGACATTTTGCATTGTGTCCAATTGATTTGATAATGGTCTGGGATGACACCTTGACCTCTGTCAGTTTACCTACTTAAATGCCTATGCAACAGAGTATAAAAATAACATGTGATTTATTTGCTGGCAACCCTAGTGTACTGATACACCATACAAATAATCGGTACTTTCAAGAACAAAAACAGCCAATGTTTTACGGTTCAGTTGGTTTATATCCCATTACTAGTCTCCAACTAAGGTAAGGTCTATGAAGAGGTAAGGTAGATTTAACAAGAAGCTACATAAATCTCCCATAATGTACGTACATGTACAAGTAATGGGCGATGAAGAAAGGTCAGGGCCCTGAGAAGAGGTCAATAAATTGTTAGAGCCCTGAAGACAACGAAGGTCGAACTCCTAAAGGATCGACCTATGGCGAGTCCACGTTGCCGCAAATGCAAGGCAATCTCGTGAGTTCGACTGAAATTGCATTCGATGTAGTAATTTCATAATGTCACGGCAGAAAAGATCAACCATCTGTGAATATTTACATCACCACGTCTTTTACCAACCATTACGATCAACATTTTGTTCTATTACTTTTGGAAATTCGCATAAAACTTCACGTGATTTTTCATTTTCTATGGGGATTCGACAGAGACGGAAGGATTTCGACGATTTTTGAAAAGTCGTAGAACAAATGTTGTTCAGAATGGTTAGTAGGAGATGTGGTTCAAGGGAAGTAAATGTTCACAGATACACCCTGTACCTATCTATAGATGACAAAAATAGGAATCACCTATTCTTTATTCAGTATAAGTCCATATAGAACATTATTTTATAAATGTCAAATGTTTTGTAAGCTACCGCTGATTCGGAATGTCGATTTCTACCGACAAGAATAGCAAGAAACTCTGTAGTTACTTACTCTATATTGGACTGTAGGAAGTGGTAGTTATGAGGAAAACATTGTAATAAAAATTTTGGCGATTAAAAAGAGAAACTGGCGAGTTTCTTGCCGGATTTTCTAATTACATTTAAATTATGCATTATCTAATTTGTAAGTGCTGTATACAAACAAGTCTATGCAAATAAAGAATATTTTGACTTTGACTTACAAAATGTTATTAATATTAAAAAAACATTAAGATTACAATAACAGTATGATTTATAATGCTTTTTATAGTCTGTATCGTTCATACAGTACCTCTATATTGCTTATCCTTCGATCATATAAACCCTATACAGCAGTATTTTTGGAATTTAAAATATCTACAGGGTGTGTGAACATTTACATCTCTTTAACCACGTGTCGTTGGTAGAACGCGTGTTTAAAAGAATGTAAATGTTTTCCGATACTACCTGTATTATTGATCAAACAACAAGCGCAGTTAACCCATTTGCCTTCCAGATCCTACAATTGCGTTACAGAAGCTAAATCAAAATGCCTGGGGAAGTGTTTACGTGTAGTACGTGACCAGGAATAAAAAATACAAAAGAAAATTTTAGCCCGTTTCTTGGTTTCCAAATTAGAGTTTTTTCCCCTATTTAAACTCTTTCTAGCCTTTTTAGGGTTTATAACCAAATGGCAAAGAACGGAATTCTTATAGATTGATTGATTTATTTATTGATGCTAAGTCGGTATGACTCCGGCCGCCACCTGAGGAGAACCCGACATAACCCGCCTGCCCCCCCAACAGGAGGGTAAGCATAAGCAGTGGTGGAGCAAGATCTCATTTTGATGTGGGCAAGACTGACCCCCCCACGTTGGACGACTTTGTTGAGTTGATTCGAGGTCATGGGTTTAGCCCATATCGCCCACGCCTTGCGCCGCCTCTGAGCAAGGAGGCCTTCCCAGCGATAAAGGCGCTGCTTCACGCCGGTCTTCTGTGGGGCCATGGCACCACTTCATGCCGAAGCGTATCTCTCCCCGGTTAAACACGGTCTCTCTCAGCTATCGCTTTACCCTTAACTTCCCCGAACACTAAGCAAGGAGGCATTTCCAGCGACAAAAAAGGGCGCTGCTTCAAGCCAGTCTTCTGTGGGGCCATGGCACCACTTCATGCCGAAGCCTTTCTCTCCCACGTTTAAACACGGTCTCTCTCAGCTATCGCTTTACCCTTAACTTCCCCGAACACTAAGCAAGGAGGCATTTCCAGCGACCAAAAAGGGCGCTGCTTCAAGCCAGTCTTCTGTGGGGCCATGGCACCACTTCATGCCGAAGCGTGTCTCTCCCCGGTTAAACACGGTCTCTCTCAGCTATCTCTTAAGCACTGTGTGAACTGCGCTTTACCCTTAACTTCCCCGTTTGCTTAAGTTGCACTCCGCATTCACTCGACTGGAGAGCGTCCACCCACACTTCACCGTGATTTAGCAAGCACACAGTTGCGTTTGCTTTCCGAATTGGCAGCGGGTGTGTACACAAACTTTTGGAAAACGGCTATGATAGTGCGCAGCTTTAAGGATCATTTTAGGTTGAAGATTTTCTTTTATTAATTTCGCCATATCAGTTCATCTGACTCTCTTTCCCTTATACCCCCAATTATTTTTAAATTTCATTAAAATAGGGGTTAAAAATCCGCTAGATGGCTGTTTCCATCATTAATTGTTTACTGACAGTTGACATCTCACATCAAAAATAACCAATCACCGTTTAGATAGACCCCAGTTTTACAGTACACCATCTAGTGGATTATTCACACGCGATAGGCCCCATTATTGTATAGGTAGTTTCCATGTACATGCTACTTGCAGTATTCCACGATGCAGATTTTTAGTTATCATCAGCCTTTGGCAGGTTACTGCTAGACTTTAGGCCTCTATGTTGGCCACACCAATCAATCATTCGCTACTCGCATCCAGCTCTTGCCAGCCATTTTGCGCAGATCACCCCTCCATCTGGCTTAAGGGCGTCTTACATTACTTTTAAATAACACTTTTTTTATTTTTATACTAGAGGTGGCAAACGAGTAAGCGGGTCACCTGCTGGTAAGTAATCATCGCTGCCTATGAATATCTGTGAGATCAGAGAGGTCGCTGATGCGTTGCCGGCCTTTTAAGTAGGAGTACGCTCGTTTCTTGAAGGTCCCTAAGTCATAGCCGTCAGGAAATACTGTCGCAGCTAAACTATTCCACAAGACTGAGGTTCGCGGGAGAAAATTCCTCCATCAAGATGATGAGGATGGAATGACAGCCGCTTGCGTGTGGTTCGATGCATGAATTCAGCCGCAGGAAGTAGATCAATCAATTCCTCGGACTCACAAACGATTGTTGAGTATTTTTCAAACCTTGAAACCATTTCTCTCCAATTTGGAAATGTTAATTTTATCACAACCATCCATACGTCAAAGATATCTAACTCGCACGCAAACTGAGTATAATTCTCACTCAAGCGGGTTATCGGTCGTGTGAATGGAGACATCGCTTTCCGACCTCGTTAGTATTCGAAGCTTCAGCGTTAGGTTTCCAGGCTTTCGAATACAGCCGGATATCTATTTATGAAGAGGTAAATTTAACAAACATCGACAAACCTTATATACTAATCGAAAAAGCAAAACATTAGGGCAATGCATTCGACGGCTAGCGCCATCTATTGGTACGACGTGGAACTAAGGTTCCGAAACGAAGTGAGGGTCACTAGTAATTAATAAGGGGCCTCTTCGTGTTGATACTGTCTTACTTACGGCTTCTAAAAAGACCGATCATAAATAGAAAAAGCTTACCTATGATTTTGTTTGAATACGAATAAATCGCAATTTAAGATTCCGTTTTTATGTAATGCGTAACTCAGTACGCAAGAGCGAGATATCCGCTTGATTGTTTGTTTCTTATCTAGTTAACAAAATTAAATTGACCCCTTCCAGTACTAGCCGTTGGTCATTCTAGGGGCCAACACGGTCTCACGTTACGCACACAGCGTCGAAAAGTGGTCAGTTTTTGAACGCGCAGGACTTATGATTTAAGTCTCTGACGTAACGTATACAAAATATTATCCATTATTATTCAAATATCCGGCTTAATTGGTTTTATTATAGTATATGACGACCCGTTTGGTTCAGTGGTAGTGAATGCTGCGTCTGCGCCTAGGGTTGCGGGTTCGATCCCCGCACAGTACAAACATTTGTGTGCATGAACATGTTTGTTTGTATTGGTCTGGGTGTTTTCTATTTATTATAAGTATGTATTTACAAAAGGAAAGTATTATACTTATATAATTTTGTAATTCCACTGTTGGTTCTGATATCTGTAACACAGGTGCTTGAGCTACCTATCTCAGAGTCAGACCAATGTATGTGATGTAGTGAAATATTATTATTATTATATTATTATTATCCGGCTTTTCTCACAAAGCCTGGTAACCCGAGTGTAGCCGTTGCTCGGTATTTAGCCGTAGGTATAACTAAAGATTACTTTGAATTAGCTCAAGTGACTAGAGATCGACAAAGGGCTGGGTGTAATTCACTAAATTACAAACTCATGTTTGAGTAACCAAAGCCACAAAGTAATAAGATACCACGTACAACCACAGAGTTGTCAGAGGCGCGACATTATAGCTATTTTTTATGTGATAGGTGGTACCTATACGAGCAGACGGATAATCTAATGGTAAGCGATTGCCACCGCCCATAAATACCTGCAACACCAGTAGAGTCAAAAGTGCGCTGCCAACCTTTCGGACACAAAATCGTTTAAGAAGACATTATTATATTATCAATTTGTTACCTTATTAATTAATTTGATCCATCCCCCGGTTTTTGATTGCACAAACAGAATACTATGCAAATACCTACATGTACAGTCACACAGTCAGTCAGTACAATTAATTTAATAAGTGTACAACCTCATTCAAATATGAACCTTATGTTTACATTTATTGCAGGGGACTGTACCCGTATAAAACCGGCAAGTATGTGCCTTATTGGTTGTATCTAACAAATTTCTCTTAAAGTGAAATTTAATCGAAATTGTAATATTCGCTTCCTCTCATTAGTGTAGAAGGAATCGATTTTAATCTAAAAGTTAGATCAAGGAGCTCGACGCTGAGAGGCGACATGGCTTCAATAATTACGGTAACTGAAACTTTACAAAAGCAGTACTACAAAATAAATTTAATATTTAACCGTGAAGATGCAATAAATGTAATTAAGGTCGAAATTCTTCAAGTTTTGTGCTTTAGAATGTGAAAACAAATTTTCGCGTGTGGTTTTTTGTTTTAGCTGCACAGTTCAGTGTAATTGTTGACTTCTATGTTTAGCCCCTTAATGTTTCTTTTTTATTTCCATATAAATATCACGTTAATAAAAAGAAAAGTCGACTTATGAAATTGCACTCTCAGAAAGTCAAGAAACCCGTGAGTCTCATTATTTCTCAGGGTATCTGGAACGAACGTTTTTGCAAAGAAAATGTTGCTTAAAGGGGACTCTGTCGCAGGAATGTCTATTATGAATGCCAAGTCTAATTTTAACACCGAACCTTTTGAATTTGTTAAGGGTCTCTCCCACGTTGGTATCATACCGTTTTCTATAGGGTTCCAGTTGATAGTGGGTTTCAATATTCGTAATCACGATTTTGAGAAGACTGCTACAACCTCTGTAGGATGTGTGTGGAAGTTTGGGGTGGGCAGGACACATTGCGAGGAGAATAGACGGCCGTTAGGTGGAAAGATCCTTGTGTAGAAGCCGCGTACAGGAGGCGGCAGCCATGGCAGGCCTTCCACCAGGTGAACCGACGATCTAGTGAAGGTCGCGGGAGTCCCTTGGATGCGGGTGGCACAGGATCGCTCTGTGTGAAGAACGTTGGGGGAGGCCTATGTCCAGCAGTTGACGTCTATTGGCTAAAATGATGTCAATGCTCGATAGAGTGTGTGAATCAGCTTGACTGGGGTGATACCACAGCCTCACAGAAAGCTGGCACCTGCCCTGCCTTTTGCTGAGTGAGTAACAGTTTCAGGGGTCCAATTCAATAAGAGGATTGAAAAGGTTGACAACGCACTTGTCACACCATTGTGTGTTCTGCCACCTATCACATAAAAAAGGTAAAAAAAACCTCAAAATCTATCGTAATATTTATATCGTAGGCCAATGATCAAACTGGGCTAATCGGTGATTTATAAGCTTAACACACAAACGATAACAAAAAGAACAAAACTTCAAACTCCAAGTAGAGAGAATTTCATACAACATTAGTTCTAAGTTCAAGTCATAAAACTCCTGTGACAGCAACATTATTGCGCAAGCGATAGGACGGATAAAATGGGGTCAACGTACGAAATAATCCCTGCACAGCATCTTCAGTTCACGCTCTAGGTTGAATTGGGAAGGTACAGGTGTCAGTAGTTTTGGAAAATTGAGGTACAGGTGACAATTATAGTTTGATGGTCTTCAAGAAAATAACTTTCTCATCTTAGGTGTAAGAAATGGGGTCAATGGACGAAGATATCCCTGCCAAACATTTTTAGATCAGGTGTAGATTTAAATAGGAAAAAAAAACTCTAGAAAAGAACTCATTTCTTCATCGAGAAGGGCTTGATCAATAATCTGTAGATCAAAATAAAGTCTTTGCTCTAGATACAAATGCTATACTGACAGCATTTCAAATAATGATCCCAACAGCGCTGTCATTACTATTTAACGTACAGCCAAAATGTTTTGATTTCTAAGTGACTTTGACTTTGACAAATACAGCGTTAAACTTTTAAAACCTTAAGAAGTACAGTCACGTGTTCTAATAAGTAATACCACCTCATTCAAATATTAACTTTATAGTCCTAGTATACGAGTCGAGTTGATTAAATTTTATTACAGGCGACTGTAATATAGTTAAACATTTGTGCAAAAAAAAAAATATCTACATTTAAACGCGATCTTAACTCAAAACCGTACTAAAACTAATGCCATCCCGTACCAACACAATGCTAAAAGGGGCTAGAGCGCGTTTAGTTCCAGAACTTTTCCTTATGGCGTTTTGTAATAACGGGGTAAGTCATGATCATTACATTTTAGCATCTGGATTAAACCATGGCGCTTATTATGAACGCGCAGGAGCTAACCCAGTGATGAGATGTTAGGGATGTACCTAATTTTTGCGGATACGGATATATATCCGTACATTTTTTTTTCAGATATCTGAAGAGCATTGAAGCGTCTGAAGTTAGTCGTATCCTGAGAGAGCCACGCTTTGGTTAAAATGGGCCAGCTCGACCGGAGTGCTACCTCGGCCTAACAGAAAACTGGCGTCTGCGCTATGTTTCGTCGAGTGTGTGAGGATGGACACCTGCAACACCAGTAGAATCATCAGTGTGCTGCATTTTAACCTCCTTTCCCCCTCTTGATGATTGATTGATTCCCTGATTGGGCCTCGGGTACCCTCACTCACTCGGCGAAACACGGCGCAAGCGCTGCTTCACGCCGGTCTTCTTTGAGACCGTGGTATGACACCGGTTGAGTCGACCTATTCATACCAAACGTTGCCTCTTGCAGTGACGCTTTTCTAGTGCATTCGTGGAGCCGACCATAGTGGGCAGTTTTAAGTTGGAATTCCGTCGTAATGGTGATCTGCCTCGGGCTCTTTTGCCTTGCACCACAAGTCTTTCCTATATATTTCATATTGTTATATTGTACACGTTGAGGGCTGACAGGCGACACTACGTAAATCACAGCCGCAATCCGATGCTCTGAATACACGTATTTAGGGGCTAATATTGTCAGTTAATAACTCATGTAGGTGCGCGATTAAATGGGATTAATTGTGAGCGTGGACTATTTTGCTCTAGTGCAAAGGTGCTTGTCAGTTTAGATATTAGGATTTAGTGGAGGTGTCAAAATTATTAGTGCATTCAGCATTAAAATGATTTAGGAGTTCAAATCCAAAAATATCTGAGCTTTGACAAATGACAATTTTATTGTATTTCGGTAAACGCACAGATTTGTGTAGGTAAGTACAACATTGGGAGAGCCACGCTTTGGTTAAAATGGGCCAGCTCGACCGGAGTTCTACCTTGGCCTAACAGAAAACTGGCGTTTGCGCTATGTTTCGTCGAGTGTGTGAGGATGGACACCTGCAACACCAGTAGAATCATCAGTGTGCTGCTTTTTAACCTCCTTTCCCCCTCTTGATGATTGATTGATTCCCTGATTGGGCCTCGGGTACCCTCACTCACTCGGCGAAACACGGCGCAAGCGCTGCTTCACACCGGTCTTCTTTGAGACCGTGGTATGACACCGGTTGAGTCGACCTATTCATACCAAAACGTTGCTGGCAAAATTTTTCACCATTCCGCTTGCAGTGACGTTCTTCTAATGCATTCGTGGAGCCGACCATAGTGGACAGTTTTGAGTTGGTCATTCCGTCGCATAGGTGATCTGCCTCGGGCTCTTTTGCCTTGCACCACAAGTCTTTCTTATATATTTCATATTGTTAATGTCCGTACTTCCAAGAATATCCGCGTACACGCCTACACACATCCCTAGAACTACCTAAGCTTCACGTAATCGGCGCCGCGCTTCGGTTCAGCAAGCTCGGCTTCATTTATCATATTGTTATATTGTACACGTTGAGGGCTGACAGGCGACACTACGTAAATCACAGCCGCAATCCGATGCTCTGAATACACGTATTTAGGGGCTAATATTGTCAGTTAATAACTCATGTAGGTGCGCGATTAAATGGGATTAATTGTGAGCGTGGACTATTTTGCTCTAGTGCAAAGGTGCTTGTCAGTTTGGATATTATGATTTGTGTGTGGTGTCAAAATTATTAGTGCATTCAGCATTAAAATGATTTAGGAGTTCAAATTCAAAAATATCAGCTGAGGTTTTGACAAAAGACACTGAATTTCAGTATACGCACAGAGGGAGAATCTTAAATTGTGAACTAAATATTGAAGTCGAATTTAGAAATTTAATGCATTCGTCCAATGCTCAAGAAATGCCCCCCAGGTGCAATTTTCATTTGTTGTTATGAGAGCAAATGATAAGAAATTAAGGTATTCGCTAAAAGTTCGAAGACTGACATAGAGTAACTTATGAAAACTACGAAAGAAAAGAAGAATAAATCGGGGATCCATTATTACTTATTAGGGGGTTAGAATTGATATGGTACATCAGTAATTTAGGAGATAGTGCCAACAAAATCAGATTTTGGGAATACTACAAATCCCAGAAAATATCAATATCAACATTTCAATGCAAGTACATAAATGACTCTACCTTCTACACAATTAAACGTTCTGATTATTTTTATTTTTCATTTAATGAACAATAAACATAAAAAGTTTTTTTCATTTTGGACAGTTTTGCCCCGGAAATAGGCTTGTAAACATTGAAATAAAATGTAAATATTATGAAAAACATTGCCAACATCCATAAGAGCGAACGGGAAATGAACGCACGTTTGTCATTCATACTCCAATGATCTCAGCTCCAGGGCACAATATGGATACCCATTCAGTATTTTGAAAAAATACCGCCATTTACATACGGCGTGGTCATTAGGTATTAAAACGATTGAAAAGAAATAATGAAATCTACCGCACTCAAAGACGTTCTTCAAATAGCTCAGTGATGGGAGGGAAATGTTAATGTTTAAAATATTTAAAATAAAATAAAAAAATGAAGTATGATAAACACTTAATTAGCAATAAACTATTTGATTTGATTTGATTAATTAAACCTTAAAAATATTGACCCTTATTTTAATTGATTTAAAAACTATCCATAAGTAATTAAGATAATGAGCATTAGGTTAAATGTT
This sequence comes from Cnaphalocrocis medinalis, assembly GCA_014851415.1. Taxonomy (NCBI): domain Eukaryota; kingdom Metazoa; phylum Arthropoda; class Insecta; order Lepidoptera; family Crambidae; genus Cnaphalocrocis; species Cnaphalocrocis medinalis. The sequence continues at coordinate 16,363,297 of CM026283.1, forward strand.
TCTAAGTGCAGCAGTTACCCTTGAAACTGAAAGTTAATACGAATCCCCCTGGATATTTAAAAAATATGCGATTGCGATGTTTTTCTTTTAACCTTATCCTTTTCCTCATATTGTATTGAATATTTATGTAGGTACTAACTTATATCATATTAAAAAAAATTAGGTACCTGCTTTTGTTTTCGGTTGGAAATGTTAAAAAAAGAAACACCTATGTTATTTTATTAATTGGTTTTCTATTTCTGTGTGTAAACACATTATTATTTGCGTAGTTGGAATGGCTAAATAGGCTAAAGCAACATGTAAAATTATAACATCTCTACATTAATGTTATTGGCAAATAAATAATTTTGTATTTGTATTTGTAAAATAATATTAACATTAATCTCACTTCTAATTTTGTTTGTATATTTGATTGTATACCTACGTGTTGTCTAGGTGTACTCGTACGTTGTTTGTTTTAGATCGTGTCTGTTTAACAAATAAAATGAAATTCAATTGATGAATTGCAATTTTTAAGATCACCGGTAATTATTTGCATTACCGTACGTGTCTCTTTTATCAACTTCATTGGCAGAATTGACTGTGTTTGCGCGACGACACATACTTGGCAGCCATAAAAAAAAACTTTAGGTCAAGTATTGTAATAATAAGGGGGCTACTGTTCTGGTGACCTCGTTTAACACTTGCAGGCACCTAAATTGTGCAGTATGTACAGTCTATGACAACCCTCTCGATAAGATAAGTGAGGCTGTTTGTACTAGCCACATATCGGATTACCACAATATGTCAAAATTTCTTAATTGGTATTGAACCAACAATGTTTGACATCAAGCTGAGAATCGATTGAAGGAATTTGACATTAATTTTGTGGTTGTCCGTGCTAATCGCTGCTGTACTACTCCGGGGTGTAATCCAAATCCACTCGACATTAGAGTCGAATTAGAGATTTGTGTGGACGAATGTATGAAATCTCTAAATTCGACTTCAATGTCGAGTCCACGAGAATTGCCTACCAGCTTCTGGCTTATATTAACACTGTAAACAGGGGTTGCCATACTTTTTAGCAGTAAAATTCTATTAACCGAAACGCAGTTCAGGAAATAATAACAAAAAATGGGTTTGCCTCTGTTCCCTTTGTCATGTTTCTTTCTCGTACACGAAAGAGATGACATACGGGGAACTTATCAGTGATTTATTATATAGCTCCTTGTCCCAGGAGGTTTTTTGCTAGCTCCTTATATTATTGGGAGTTAATAAAGAAGATTGATTATGCTTTGATATCGGAATCTTAAATCAGGAAAAAAAAGATTCTACTATACGGCCTTATAAACTTTTTTTTCTAGTAACCTTACGGAGTAAGTGACGTTGACCTTAAGTAAAAGGTTTTGTTAAGCCATAAAGCATCCTCAGGAAAAAAATATATTCCATTTTATTGAAGTTCTTATTTATGCAAATAATTTTCCACGCGCAACATTATCTGATAAAATACTAATTAAGTAATGTCCTCCTAATATAAGATATTATGTCCAGCAGTGGACATGTATTGGTTGAAATGAATCATCATTTCAACTAATACATGATGAACATAATCATCATTTTAGCCAATAGACGTCCTTTGCTGGACATAGGCCTCCCACAATATTTCACATCTTTGTGCAGGACTGATCTCAGTCCGTTAAAAATCAAAATATTTGTTTATGAAACAGACAGTTATTTTTGTTGGGTCTGGGTGTTTTTGGCACCTTTGCTGTTTCTAGTTTCCATAGTACAAGAGAAAACCTTAGTATGATCTCAATTAAATTATGAGCGAAATGTGAGGCTAAATTATAGGAAACGATCATGTTTCATGGCATATAACCAATTGCCATAATTACGGTAGAAGGAAAATAGCTTTAATCACTGTGTAGGATTTCCAACCCATCATTAGACATTTATGTTATTTGATAGTATAAACAACTAGTTTGTATTAACATATTCATTACGTTTTCAGTCAGTCGCTAATGAATTGTTTCTCAATTTCTACATAATAAGGTTGCCAGTGTTCTGGATAAAGCAGAATAATATGCTCTATAACTATTTGTCATAAGACCTTATGTTGCTATTAGGCGGCAGTAACAAGGGGCTTTTTGGTCTCTCTTATTCAATCTGGCATCTTTCCAGCCACTTCTCAATGTCTTGTCTTATATTGAATGTCACAAACTGATGGATTGTATTTCTCTTCAACAGCTACCAAATCCGATTCTAAATGGGAGCACTCTCTTGCTACTTCCAGCTCCAGTTTTTTCTTGAGAGCCAACATCACAAATAAGCCTATAGACTGTTCCACCGCAAGGCAAAGGCTGCATCATGGAAATTAAGTCATCGCTACATGATTGGATTAGACTTAATCACCAAGCTTGCCTAATGCAAATTGGTGATCACAAACCCGAGCTATGTTCGAAAAAATCCTACTCCTACTCTATTCTCCTAGTCCTACTCTGTCCAAATTGTTTTGCAGTGCCCGAGAGAGTCCATATTGTTACTAAAATAATAATTAAGACCTTTGTATTTACATATGAGAAAGCAATAAAGATATTGAATTGAATTGAAAATCGAAGAAAACTTAAGTCACTTGGGGAGAAAGAATGTCAATGTATGTGTGTCGGGGCAAAGCTCGCTAGTCCCGCTATGTACATAATTTGTGATTATGTAATACCTAGTGTAAGCCCCTGTCAATTTTATTTGGTTTAAATTAAATTTCCAATATTGGAACATCAAAGAACTGTATTAATCGCACTTCATTAACCATTAAATTACATTTCATACATGTTATAAATGAAAGTGACGTTTTAAACACTTCAATGAACCGATAAACTCATAATTTTAATGAATATAGTCCATGAAAACAGCTTTACATTAGAATAAATATTGGAAAATATCACATATTACAATTTGAATACACTAGGTACCTATGCAAGTGATTATTTATACAGAACAGTACCTATTAGTACCTATTTATTGAACGAAATATAATTTATAGAATCAAAATTAAAAAATAAACAAATTAATCAGTACCTTAACCAGAAAAGTCCGATAAATCCGACCTCTACATAAGTATTTTATTCTGTATGAAATAAGAACTTACTCTTTTCTGAAAGGCCTGGCAACTCATCAGCCACCTTTTTTATCTCGTAGTTTTTTTTTTAATATTGGCTCAGTATATTGGCTCACCTCAACCTGATGATATGCAAGAGGAGAGCCTTCGATGCAGTTACAACGGACGCTATGGCATGGCATCACATCCGTTGGCACTGCCATACGAGATGCGAGATGCTTCTTCACGCTTCGTATTATTTCTTCCACCGTATTCATGGGTGGCGGTGATTTACCAATGGGTGGTCCACTTGCTCGTTTCTCGCCTCTAGCATACAAAAGAATCAATCTATATCCGTTTAGCGCAATGGTTTGAGCGCCGGTTGAGACGTAAGGGTCGCGGGTTCGATTCCCGCACCAACACAAATGTTTGTTGATGAAACAGATATTTGTGTTGGGTCTGGGTATTTGTAGTACCTTCGTTGTTTCTGGTTTCCATAGCACAAGGGAAAACCTTAGTTTGGAGCCAGGACAATGTATGTGATGTTGTCTCAATTTATTATTTATTTATTTATCTAGCTAATACTGACCTATGACGTCAACGAACTTGGTGGCTATCTGAGTGGCGAACGACAGGTCGGCCGTGACTTCGCAGCTGAAGTTCCCGGCGAGAGTCAAGTCCATCCTCTTCAACACCACTTGGGATCCATTGGAGTTGTTCATCTGGAATTTTCAGCATTTTCCATGTTAAAATGCAGACCATGTTAATGTAATTAGCTGTAAAATTCGAAACATTTTGCTCGACCCGAGAATCGAACCCAGGACCCCGAGATCACGGCCCGGTACTTAAACCACTAGACCAACGGGGCATACTCTATTTCGCTACTCGATATCGGATACCACTCCGGCCGAGCCGACCCATTCATGCTGAAACGCAGCCCTTTCACGATTAAGAAGATAAGAAAGAAGGTAAGATTAATTTCATCAAAAAAACTGTTACAAGCAAAATCGAGCAGTGGCACCTTCTCAGGCTATTCATCTCTAAATAAAGAAATGTTTATTAGAAACTCATACTTCGACTCTTTATGTGTTATAAAGATACGCCTTTTTTACTTTTGTAAAGAAAAAATGTGGTCAAATACATGCTTCCCGAAAGCCACAGGACCGTTAAAAGAATTCTCAGCGGTCAGAATTCCAACCCCGTTTGTGAAAAGAGCCAGAAAGCTTTACTTTCAATAAAATTTGCAGATAGATTATTGTGATTGAAATATATGTCAAATTTCAATGCAGTAATAATATGATCTACTAGTGACCCGCCTACACTTCCAAATGAAACAACTTTAATTATTTATTTATTCGTGTTCTTAAAAATAAAACGTCGCGTTTTCCCGTCATTATTAACTTGAAACATACATGATAGAACTAACACAAGCTCATACACTATCCGCACAAGAGGGTTAGACAATGAAGATCCCACACTACGCTTAAATTAGGTTACTGGATTAAAGCACCCGGGCTTCTAGCCACCACAGTTTAACAATATCCAGAGGCAATATTAGGTACACGAATAGTACTCAGTGTATTAGTGTAGTATATTAAATTGAGACAAGAAAATAGAGACAACAGCACATACATTGTCCTGGCCCTGAATGGTTTTCCCTTGATCTATGGAAACCAGAAACAACGAAGGAACCACAAAAACCCAGACCCAACACAAATATCTGTTTCATCGACAAATATTTGTGTTGATGCGGGAATAGAACCCACACGGCCCTAACGTCTTAATAGGGGATATCTCACTGCTAGTAGTAGATAGATCGTTTAACTCTATAGCTCCTTTAACTCACTACTGATTGCTACAACCAAATTAATCTTAGGTTTTTAACGTTTAAACGAATGTAGATAGATAACTTCGATAGATGGTAAATTGGATTAGTCGAGGTCGTTCAATCGATCTAATATACCTATTGATTGACATTAACCAATCAAAAGGGTCTATGTTTTTTTTTTTATGTGATAGGTAGCAGACAAGCAGGCGGATCACCTGATGGTAAGCAGTTGCCGCCGCCCATGGACACATGGAACAAGTGCGCTGCTAACCTTTTATCCCCTTTCCCCCCCGAGTAGGCCTCCGGTACCCTCACTCACTCGGCGAAACACAGCATCAGGAGCTGCTTCACGCCGGTTTTCTGTGAGGCAGTGGTATCACTCCGGTCGAGCCGGCCCATTCATGCCGAAGCATGTCTTACTATTTTATGGTGTGGTGGTCTATCTTTCTACCGGAAATGTTTACTCTATACAATGTATGTATAATTCATCTGACTAATTTGCTCTATATTCCCTTCACTGCTAAATACTGGTTTCCTTTTGTTAAAATGCTGCCTTGTACTACTAAACTATTGTTCTAATACAATGTTTTAAAGACATTAAATGGTGCCTTATGCTCTTAAAATTTAACCGCTCACAGCTTTATAACAAAGATGAGATTAATGTTACCAGAGGCCCAAAAAAAAAAGGTTAGCAGCGCACTTGAGACTCCACTGGTGTTGCATGTGTCCATTGGGCGGCGGAAATTGCTTACCATCAGGTGATCCGCCTGCTCGTCTGCTACCTATCACATACAAAAAAAAAGGCCCTATCGGGAGGAAAAGGGGAGTTGAAAGTTTGGCAGCGCATTTGCAACTGCAAGGACAGCGACTAGCTTTCAAAAAGGGTCGAGTTTTCAAAAAGGCTCGAACTCTTAAAAAAGACTTCCGAGTTATCAATAGCTGTAATCTCGTTCGTTTGAAGCTCCACAATTAGGAAATACTTTTAGAACTGGAGCCTTTTTAAAAGGCTTTTACAGGTTTCAAAATATTCTAACGCAGTATTTCTTGTCAATGTAAGTTTTTGATACATGATTTTCTTTATAATAATGCTGATTTTATTATAGAACAATTTCCTTTCATTATTTTAACTATTTAACTTAGAAAGTTAAATGTTACCTGTAATATTCTATTTACTCTATCTATAAGTTTTAATGAAAAAAGTCTTCTGTTGAACTTTTATTTAAGAACGTGAATCATAAAATACTTAGAGGTTTATTCTTCAAACTTCGCGGAAACATTAAAAGTACCCGCAAACGATGGCTTGAGTGCTGAGTCTAGAGAAGTTAAAAAAAAAAACAGCCAAAAGCCAGACGAGTTTGCCCAGCGAGAGTTCCGTATGTACCTATTCCACAAAATAATTACACACAGAAGGTAGACACAGCCTGATTTTGAATTTAGAAGAGTTCGTTGACATAATTATTATGCTAAGGTTGTTGCCCGGCATGAGTACATAAGCGCGCGGCCTCTACCACAGACCTCGACAGTTCGACAATCTTAAGTCATAGGCTAGGATTAATGTGGTCGAAAAGGCGTATTTCCCCGTTAGTGCGCATGCGTGAGTACATGACATGTTTTTAGCTCTTAGTGAGCAGCCTTCTTTCTGTGTATAATTATTTTGTACCTATTCTCTGCTATAAATAGTTTTCGAATATAAGCGCGCAGACATTTTCATTTGTCTTTCTGTTTATGAGGTATTAATTTACTCCGTAGTGAAATTCACTAGAAAATCAAAAACATTTCTTTGTAAGTATAGAAACTTTCAGACCACCCACGTATTTACCTGAAACTTTAATTGAAAATGAAAATTGTTCAACTTTACCAATACTTACATATCAAAGAGTTAATATTCAAAAAGTATATTACTTGAAATTTAATCACAGACATCTGAAGTTGAAAAAGCAATTCGTGTAAGTGAGCTGGAGAAATTTTATTTATAACGGTATAAGTGATGTCCCAAATTGTATGGAGGCTCGGCCAGGACTTTTTATATATTTTTTCTATGCTAGACGCGACAAACGCGCGATGTCACCTGTCGGTAAAGCAATCACCGGCGTCCATATAGCTACACCTGCGAGATCAGAAAAGTAGCTGATGCCTTAAAGACTGCCTCTTTCAAATCTAAGGTTGTGCTTTGGGTCTCTGACTCGTTTCTCGGCCCTGGCTGGACTTTGCAATCAAGTTTGTTTAGATCAGAAATGCTCAGCTCGAAGTATGAATAGCCTAAGAAAGCACTGCTCAATTTTGCATGTAAAATTTTTTTATTAAATTATTCATAATCTTATGTACTTGAGAATGGTGAGAATGGCCATTTGAGAATGATCTGCTTAAACGTGGGAGAGACGCGCTTCGGCATGAATGTATCGGCTTGACCGGAGTGATATCTACTTTATGAAGTAGCTAAGTAGAGTAACGCTCCGTTGGTCTAGTGGTTTAAGTACTGGACCGTAATCTCGGGGTTCAATTCGGGTTTTTTACGTAGCTCGGGTTGTGATTTCTAATGTGCATTTGACAAGCGTGGGATTAGCCTAACTAATTTCAATGATGGAGGCCTTTGCCCTGCAGTGAGTATAGGCATAGCATAGCATACTTTGAAAAAAAAAAACCGTTTTTTTTTTATTTATTATGGCACACACAACAGGTTACAATCATAATTAATATTAAACAGAAACTTAACGATAGGTATTTATCTAGATTTTTTCTTGATTAGTATAAATTTTAATATTGTACAGCGAGTTGGCCAAATGTGGGCCATCTCCTTTAACGCGATTACTGTGCGATGATGCGAGACGAACTATTGTTGTTACAAACTGAGGCTCAACTTCGGGCTGGGTTGAGTGGTTGTTTTGTGTGGGTATAATCGCTTTTCACATGCATGCTTATACGTTTAGTTGTTGTAATAGTAGTTTGTGACAGTTCCATAATAAGAATAATTAAAATATGAATGAGGTAAAAAACATTTAAGAGTTTTTAAAAGCTTTTTCGGATGTTTAAATATGACTCGCAGACATAGCCCAAAGAATTGCGTGGCTCAAATGGGGCAGGGCACAATGCAAGGAGAACAGACGGCCGTTGGGGTGGGAAGGTCCTTGAGTGGAGGCCGCAGCCATGGCAGACCTCTCTCCAGGTGGACCGATGATCTAGTGAAGGTCGCGGGAGTCCCTTGGATGCGGGTGGCACAGGACCGATCTGTGTGGAGAATGTTGGAGAAGACCTATGTCCAGCTATGGACGTCTTTGGGCTGAAATGATGAGGATGGTGATGAAATTTGACTGCCTCGGTGACGCAGTGGAGAGTTGGTCGCACTTAAAGCAACGGCTGCGCTTGGGGTCCGGTTCGATGCCCGAGTTGGGCCGAGCCCGAGTTGGACTTTGCTTAATTTTTCTGTTGGCTGGAAGATGGCGGTGTTGTACCTTCGTGCCTCAGAAAGCACGTTCAGCCTTGGAAGTATTTTCTATAAATGGTTATGAGTCGATTTCTTCGACACTCTTTATATATAAGTATACAACATTTATTTGACAAGACTTCTGTCACAAGAAAATCTTCCTGGTGGTTTATATATTAAATATAAAAAGTGAGTATATACCTGTCGCATTCAAACAAAAGCGTACCTACACAGCGCGTGTGAAAGGGAGACGAACTACTCAAAAGATCTGATGGTCTAGATTGACCATCAGATTTGACAAGGCTTGACAGACTGTCTTAGCGCGAAAATATTTAAGAGAACTGACCCTCTAGAATCCGATCTAAAGTGAGAATGAGCAAGGAAGAAGAGGAGTTCATCAAAGTTACATCTTCAGATATCAAACGAGTTGAAATAACTCGTAAAGTTCTTAAGTGCAAGAAAATTTTAACACGTCAAGGCGAAAGTTAAATGCGATTACTGCAGTCGCGAGTCTCAGCAACTATTATGTTGTGTGGAGTTTGCCAACTTCAATTCTTGCTGTTAACTAACTTTAACGACTTATTTAGTTTGGCGTCAGAAAAATTGCTTTACACCTTCAATCTGGTGTTGAAGACTGCTGAAATTAAATTGATGTAAATTTACCTATTGAAAAAGACTTTTTTTCTTTACTTGATAGGTGGCATGCGAGCAAATATATCACGTGATTGGTAGCGATTTTCACCGTCCGCAATAAGAGTCTCAAGTGATCTGCAAAATTTTAAAATGTTTGCGTTGGTTGTTGACTTTATCGATACATAAAATTTGTATAATGGCAATTACACAAGTATGTTTGAGTTTGTGTTTTCAATTTTAGTTATGCTTATGATAAATAGAGCTCTTTTATGCGCACTGAAAACGATTTCTTCAAAAAGTTAGTGCTAGGTCAATGAACTGACAAAATAAAAACGTACATTTTTAATAGGATTAAAGCTTTACAATAACAGATGGCGCTAACAGTATGTATGATTCATATCTTACACCTCTCTGACATATGAGTAATTTTCTCTGCAGTCTGAGTGAAATAAAACCAAGCAAGCTGTAAGTATTATAGTTTAAGTTAGGGCTGCCAGGCCTTGAAACCGAAAAATATTTCTACCAATGTAACAGGTCATGATGGTAAAAAGACCAAAAACTTGGAGGTTTTTGTGTATTAGGTATTCTAACCAGTAATATTAAAACTAGCTTTTGCCCCGCGACTTCGTTTGCGTGGATTTTAGGTTTTACGACCTCACATTAGAAACCTCAAAAATTGTAGCCTATGTGTTATTTGAGTATAAGCGGTATTGTGGTAAAGTTCATTCAAATCCATTCAGTAGTTTTTACGTGAAAGAGTAACAAACATCCATACTTACAACTTTTCGCCTTTCTAATAGTATTAGTAGGAGTAAATCAAGGTTAACTAATACCGAACCCCATTAAGTATTTTGACTTATTTCTCGGGCTATATAAGTCCCAAATCGTATTTATAGATTAGCGCTTGATGTCTAGTACCTACATCGTGCAAGTGTTTCTTTTTCTTTAACTAAAATTACATAAAACGAAATAACTAAATTATTCTGAAGGTTTATTATTTCGAAGGCTAATAGCCATTTTGATGTCTAAAAATATATTAGGTACTACCAATATTTATAGTATTGACCCCTTTATAAATAATTAGAAAAGGAATCATTGTGTCTATCTAATTGGGGGATATACACTTAGGTTTTATTCGCTATTTAGATAAGTGACCTGTACAGCGGCGGCAATCATACGAATTAGTAAAATGAAAAAAAAAACAACGTTCGAAAAGACTATCGAAAAAAAAGTTGAAGTCGTCCCACACTGTTTCTTTGGCCCGGACATGTGACCAAAATTCCTGACGATGTGCTAATTTATTTGGACACCTTGTTTTGGCAGCCCTACTTGGAGTAGAAGGTCGTGAGTGTAAATCCCGTGGGAGACGTAACATAGTGAGGGCTTGGGGCACATTGTGTGAAAGAAAATGATGTATGAATGAGAGTTTTCTAGATATTTTAATGCAACGTTCGTCATGTTTCTTACTATAAACTTGGAGACAAAAAAAAAGACTACCGCGCTATTATCATGCAAACATGCTGACTCCAAAACAAACAAAAATTGTTATTTAGCTGTAGTTTATTATCTAACTAGTTTTTATTCTACGTATCCAATTTCCAATTAACTAGAGAAAATATTGGGTTTTTCCGCTAACATCATTTGGAACATCATTTGATCTTCGACTTTTTAAAAATTACATCTTCTATAATATAAAATGAATCGCAAAATGTGTGGTAAGCGCTTATCTCAACCAACGCCTGGACCAATTTGGCCAAATCTTTTTTTTAAAATGTTCGTTGAAGTTCAAGGATGGTTTTTTACGGCGGAGAAAAATTAGAATTACTTTTCCACGCGGACGAAGTCGCGGGCGGCCCGCTAGTATTCTAGCACTAGTAGTAGCACTTTCTGCCACGCACCTCCTCATTGTGGAATCAAACTTCCCGCAGCGGTATTTCCGAACCGGTACGACATTTAAATCTTCAAGAAACGAGCGTATACCTTCCTAAAAGGCCGGCAACGCATCCGCACTCCTTCTGGTGTAGCTGATGGTCCATGGGCGGCGGTGATCACTTACCATCAGGTGACCCGCTTGCTCGTTTGCCTTCCTATAATATAAAAAAAGAGGTATTATAATAAATGCGAAAGTAACTCTGTCTGTCTGTCCGTGACTCTTTGACGCCAAAACTACTGAACGGATTTAAATGAAATTTGATATACAGATGTTCTAGACCCTGAGAAAGGACATAGGCTACGTTTTACTGCGAAAATGGTGTAAGGGGTTAAAGAGGGAGGGTGAGAAGTCACGGGTAACAGCTAGCATGATATAAAAACTTACATCCACAGATATCCCGGGCAGTCCAAACACTTGCGTCGGCTTATCTTCCAACGGCGTGTATCTGTAGAACTCGTGGTTCCCTCTATACCACTTGACGGAGTAAAGTGGCGCCCCCTGCATGTCTCTGGCGCAGATGAGCGAAGCTGTGCCCCCTCTGATGACTGTGGTGGGGTGAACTAGGAGCTTCACGTCCCGGAGACTGGTCACACCTGAAAGTAATGGAGATGTAAGAAATCTTTTTTTTTTGTGATAGGTGGCAGCCGTAGATCTAGTGGCAAGCGATTGCCAATACCCAAGAAGCACCCGCAACACCCGTAATTTTATTGTCACGTAAAATTGTTATATTGATCCTTATTTCAATAGACATAAAGACTATTCATAATAAAAAAATAAGGATTAAGGGTAAATGACGTCTCTTAGTGGGGCAGTAACACTTCAACAAGTATTACTTTATGGACTTGCAACACTTATAGGTACTGATAGGTAGGCTATAAGCATTCTTAATAAATAAATAAATGCCTTTTCAGTGTTCGCCATACTTTTAATTATGCCAATGTCAATTGAATTAAGATACACGTTTCTCGCTTTTTGGTGAAATTAGTCTGTGATTTGAGCTGGTTTCCTTTTTAATCGAGTTCTTTCCCTTTTGCTACAAAAAAAATTAAAAGAAATGGGTATGTACCGGAGCAGGCCCATAGAAAGGAAAGGGGTTCAAGACGATATTAATGACGACAGCGGCTGTTTTGTACACTGTATAACTTCGTTATTTTGAGATGTAGTACGTCAAAATATAACCAGCCCACTCGTTATTGAATCAGTCATCACATAACGCCATCTATTTATAGGATTTAAATCATTTTCTATAACCCTCACGTACTTCTTAAAGCAGATAAAAGATGGCGTTAGCTTTACACAGAGTTTATATTTGACTACAATCTTATTTGTATTCGTTGGGTACTTTTAAAACATAGTTCACAAATATAGCACTACGCACCGTGAACGATTTCTTTATCATGCACAGTCTCACCTGATTTATTTTCGTTTTATTCATTTACATACACTAGGATTGGAAAATCTTGTTATTCTCAACAACTTCGGATTGGGAAAATATATTTTATTTGCAAAACGGTTTATCTTGAAACTTTGTTATGCACTATTTCTGTCGCGCGTGATGATAGAGCAATATGTGTACAGTCAGTCTAACCATATTTGTGACGATTTAAAAACAGATAAAGTTTTATTTTTGTTATTGCTTAAACAGGTGAGCACGGGGGCCTTGCTATTGGTGAAACAGCAAACCCTACTCATAGAAATAACAAGACCCGGGCTACATGCGCCAGACAATCACACCAATCAACCTGGTCTCAAACTAGGGCAACCCCTGTACTATGTACCAGATGACTTTACTAACTGGGGGCGTCAACCCAGTAGACCCAAGAAGACTTTAAAAAATGTAGTTTCCTAAATTGACTTGGCCGAGAATCGAACCCGGCACCTTTCACGGTTTAAGTGAATATCTAAGCCATTGCGCCATCGATACCTTCAAACATAACCGCATAGTTGATATTATGTTGTAAAAAAAAAGCAATTAATTGAATTCTAACTTATTGATTTGTAATAATTGATATTATGTAAAATGACCTACGTAGCCTAGTTTGCAAATAATTATGGTTGAATAAAATTCAAGCTGAATTGTTGTTTTTTAACAGATATTGTTGGAATTTATTCTCGATAAAATCACTAATTGGACTAGAAACCAAAAACATTCCAGATTGTAATGTGTGTATTTTACAGGGTGGAAAGAAACAACAAGTGGAAAGAACTCTTGTACCCTGGAGGGAAACGTCAAATCCTTAAATCAGGACGACTTAATACTTAATTATTCGCTTATTTTTTCAAAAATACTTAATAAGAAATCCAAACACTTATATTATTACATCCTCTTATATTTTCGTGTCACTAAATTATTAGCAGGGTAGGACTGCCTCGGTGGCACAGTGAATAGTGGGTCGCACTTAAAAGAAATGGAGTGCCGGGTTCTATCCCCGGGACGGGTCAAAAATTTGTACTTGGGTTTTTTTTTCAAAAAATCTCAGTATCAGCCCGAGTTCTGGAAGTTGGTGGAATTGTCCCCCGTGCCTCGGAAAGCACGTTAACCCCTTAAGCCGTTGGTCCAGTGCCCAATCTCCTTTCGGTCGTGTCACACAGGTGTCCCATTGAATTAAGAGGGTAAGGGAATAGAAAGTGCACCTGTGCTTCCACACACGTTTAAGCCACAAAATAATTACACACAGAAAGTAGGCTGCCCACTTAGAGCTAAAAACGTGTCATGTACTCTCGCATGCGCACTAACGGGGAAATACGCCCTTTTGACCACATTAATCCTAGCCTATGACATAAGATTGTCAAATTGTCGAGGTCTGTGGTAGAGGCCACGCGCTTATGTACTCATGCCGGGTAACAACCCTAGCATTGTCAACGAACTTTTCTAAATTCAAAATCAGGCTGAGTCTACCTTCTGTGTGTAATTATTTTGTGCTTAAGCACTATAAATATCGCACGTACGTGGCTGATCGTTAAGATATAGGTTGGAAGATTTATTTATTTTATTAGTAGGATATAATATCAAGGCGACTATACGAAACAAGCGCATTCTACGACACTGAACGAATTCCTAGAATGCCTTCGTTACGAGTGGCAATTTTCTGCAATACCGCTCAGATGCTTTCTCTCGAACGTCTACTTCGACGTTTCGTATACAATAGGAAAATTCTCGCTTAGGATTTTTCTTCAAAATAAGCTTTCCAGTTTAAAGTATAAGTAACCTTTGAAATTTATTTCGTCTGGTTTATTTAGCTTTTTCGGCGGCGCCAATTGGCAAAAAACATAGCGATTATAGTCACTAGGGGTGTATTACAGTGCATACGTGTGTGTGAAAACACGTGTTCATTTTTTAATCCCTAATATTTAAATGAGATACCGCTGTTTTAATACCAGAAGAGCGGGACAGGCGTAGTGCCATCGACTAAAAGTACTTTCTGAGGGACAGGGTACCAGATTTAATTACTCAGTATCTTTATTGCATCTATAGGTTACAAAATATTTAGTTAGTAATCCAATGTAGGTACCTATCACTTAACACCCGGGACTACCACTAACACCTAGGCTCTGTGACACTGAGAATCGTTAACAAATTTTGACCCCAACTGGGAATAGAGCTTATGCCTACCGATCACTTTATAGTTCGGTCGGTCATGTCACATTGCATATAGGTGTCCCATCGAATTAAGAGGGTTTTAGAATATAGAATGCACCTGTGTTTTGAGCACACACTTGAACACTTTTGGCTTTTTGGTTTGTATATAAGGGTTGTCTATGGAGTTTATCTCTTTATAAATACAAAATATACTAGCCACTGCGTCACGAAGTCAGACAGCCAATCAATAAAACTTCTAACGACTATTCATCCAGCAACTACAAATATTTTCTGCTGAGGTCAAAGTAATAAAACTTTTTGGGGTTAAAAAACATACAATGTTTCCATTATGAACAAACATACGCGGCTGGCAGACCTCCAAATCCTTTAACATATTTTGCAGTTCTGATATAAGTTTGTCAGATATTGAGATAAAAAGTCCTTCATTTTATATTATGGACCTATATTCAGCTTCTGGTATGAGCGTAGTTTTCCAATGTCAAGTAATAGTAGATTACGCAACTATAACATAATAAAGGTGATTAAAAGCCGGGTTTGGCGTGTTTTAAATAGAATTCGCGAGTGTACAGTCAGTACAGTTACATTTAGTGTTTCCTTTAAAGTACGATGCCCATAAATGGCCATAGCCCGCCCAAAAAAAAGATTTTGGTTAAAAATTATGTTTTTAATTATTTTTATTTGTCAACATATTCGTTTTACCCCTAAAGTCCAAAATAATTTATCACACTAAATAAGTTTTAAATTGAGCTCACTAACACAGGAATCATTCTATTCCTGGAAGTGCAGAGCTGAGTTGCCATTTTAGAGCCAAACGTCAATTAAATCGATTCTTATCGATTAGAGTACACACCACTACTCAAGGGGGCTGATTTTTAAGGATCTAAATGAAAGTACCTAAGGACGCGTTATTTTCTTTATTTATTCAAAATAGAACAATTAATAACAGCTCATGATTTCCCATAATGTCACCATGTCAAAAGTCAAAAGCAGCCTAACTGCTGTTGTTTTTTCAGTGAGTGAGGGTACCGGAGACTCAGCGGGGGTAAACTATACTTGAGAAATAGGAGAGGTTACCGTCTTTCGCGCTTTTTTATCCAGTGTCGTGACAGATTCCCTGCGTCACGCTTGGGGGCCAGCATGGCAAACCCAACGGATAGAATACCATGAGGATACTTCATCCATTGTCTACCGTTGGCTACCATTTTATTTACCACCAGGCTGAATGGAGCCAATAAAAGTAAAAAATAATAATTAATAAATATCCCAGGACACCAATTAGGTACACATCAAACAATATGAATGTATTTTTTTTAATTATTTGAAACAATCGATATTGATTACTGTTTCATTTATTAAATAGGTATCGATTGTTATATTTAGTGGCAACCCCACTTACTTATATTATTTATCTATGCCACTTACAATACGTCAAACGTCATTTTACGTAAATTCCAAATTCACGTTAATTCTCGAGTTTTGAACTTTTGAAATTGAGTATAATATTTTTATTAAGTAAACAACGAATTGGCATAAAATGGACTCCGGTGATCGATCTAATCCTGAAGACCTTGGCTTGAACATGGATTCCGCCCCCGCTTCCTCCGCAACCACACGACCCGCCATTATCGCTGAGGTGCAAATCTCATTCAATGATGGATTAATGCAGTGGTAAATAATTATCGCAATATCTTTTGATTATTTAACAATTACAGTGGACAATATGATTGTATTTTAAGGGCTTTTTCATTGCAACAGGTATTAACAAGCGACGACATGGTGTGTAATTCTTGTTGGACAGCAGCTTGGAGTGAAATAAGACAGCCTACTTCTGCAGATCAACAAAATGCACCAATTGTTGGACATACACATGTATGTATCTCCTGTGAACGGTGGCTTTTACGCAGAAGATCACACACATTGACAAATACCAGACCTCGTGTGGATCGTATTAGATAAGATATTAGAATAGATTACTCGTCAAATTGCACCTCGTGAGGTAAGTTTTTGACTTTATTAAGGTTGCATTTATTTGTGTTGATAAATCCGATCGGTGTTGATCTTGATCAACAGTAATAATACAGGTTGTGCAGCAATACAACATCATCATCATCATCACCAACCTACGTCGTCCACTGCTGGACATAGGTCTCCCCTAATGCACGCCACCGCTCCCGATTCTCGGCCACTCTCATCCAGCCCACTCCAGCCAGCCTTCGAATGTCGTCATCCCATCTTGTAGCAGGGCGTCCAACACTACGTTTGCCGAGTCGCGGTCTCCACTCAAGGACCTTATGGCTCCAACGGTTGGGTTGGGTGGGCTGGTCACATTAGCCGCAATACAACAATACTGTTGCAATTGTATTGTAGGCCGTCGAACTGTGGGATGCTGTGCCCAAGTCTTGTCGGTGATCTGGTATTTGGGATCAAAGATTTAAATCATAGATATGCCCTGACACCTAAAAACGAGGCAATATTTTGATGACATGACGTGTGCGTGTCATCGAAAGTCACTATCTATGAGGATAAAATACGGTCAGCAAAATTTTCGTACTGGGAACTAAAAATAAAACAATTCCTAAATTTAAAAGCAATTTTATTTATGGGACATTTTATTTCTAAATGTTACACTACATTTATCTATTTATTCAAATAAATTACTCTAATCACAGAGCGAATATCGGGTTTGATCACCAAACCGCATAAAGTGTGGTGATTATGCATAATCCCATCATAGTAGCTATGACTTGATTTCTATGATAAAGGCCTTTGCCCTACTATTCCTTAAGAAAAAATATGAGTAATATTTACTACAATTTCATAATAAATTAATAAATTAACACAACCCCAGATTTAATGTCCTGACTCCGTACTAAGTAGCTTAAGCTAAGCTAAGCGCTTGTGTTATAGAATAAGACAACAGAACAATATAATACTTGTAACTTTACGACCTAGAAGACCTAGGAGAATCAAACATAAATCATTTTCTTTGAAATGAGAAGAGCAAATTCGACTAAATTGTCCAGGTAACCAGTATTCATCCCTTCGATCCCGCTGGATAACTTTGATCAATTTTCCTTTTAAACGCGGATCTTGCGGTAATCTAAAACAATAAACGTTCACTTAAAAATAATACGTAATTATTATTTGCATGTTTATTGATTTCTAGTCGAAATAAAATTACTATTTTATATCTGACCGCTATTAAAACAATGCCTATCGAAACTGCTGACGCTACCGTACTTTTCCCAACCATTAACAAATGAGCTGTTATCAACTGAGTTCTGAGTACTACAGCGGGTCTAAGTATATTGGCCACCGAGATAATGATGTTGTCTCTTTTTGTCTCACAGTTATTGCCAATACTACTCTCTCTGTCACGCGCTGGCCGATCAGATTTTGATGTTTTGTCAACAAAATAAAATAAATTAAATTATTGATGAAATATAAATACTTACGAGTGAAATGTTACACCATTCGCTTTATTTGAATTTGTAGTATTTTTCTTGCACAATAATAGGCACATGAAGGCATTTTGAGTGCTTTTTTCCTGTCAAAAATCCAGGCAGCTGTCTCGTACAACTGTCACCGAGTGCAAACGACAACTAATCCGTGCTAATCCCAGTTGAGCAAAACTAGGTTATTTGAGGCGCGACTCAAATCGGCGCGGTCAAAGTATGGCGAGGGCATATCTATAATTTAAATCTTTGTTTGGGATGGGCTCGCCATGAAAGTAATATAGCAGCATCTGCGCAATTTCTGAATGACGTCTTAATTGTTTATGACGATGAATAAAGAACATTTTTTAAATGAAATTCCGACTTTTACTTATTTCATGATTACCTCATAACAATAATTACATTATATACTATATTTTGCGCATACAATTATAGGTGTGCGCTATTTAGCCAAAACCACTCTGAAATTTGGGCATAGCCCTTTCTTAGTTAGAAAATTAAAACATGAATGTATTAGAAGTAGTGAATGATACTACACGTAATTTAATATTAAACAATCGCGAATGCTATTAAGTTTTGGTCTACACACACCACACATCAGTGTGGGACTCTACCCCTAATCAACAAGGTGATCCTTGTCCCCCATATGAGATAAGGTGGAAGCCATGATTGTTTCCCCTGGCAAAACAAAAAAAAAATAAAAAAAAAGTCCAGTACCAACTAGAATAGTTGCCCAATCACTAATACTCCTAATCACTTCCAAAACTACGATTTGGAGTTCGTAACCAGAATCTCTTGCGAAAAAATACTTGTCTGATTTTCGAGATCACTCGACCATCACATTATTAATAAAAAGGACTGAGTAGTCCTTGAAAGTGAGTCCTGGCAATAATAAGTACACTTAAGTCAACTTTAAGTATTGAAGTGTCTTTCACCGCTAAGAGTGAAAGATGTCCCACTTCAACCTTTTCAGGCTTATTTTATAATATCAAGGCTATGAAAATACCCTTCCAATTAAACTGGACTTTGGATTTTATAACGATATGTGTTTGGTGAAGAAATGCTTATGCATGACTGTGTTTGATATTTTCTTATATCCTTACAGTCTGTTGAATACGTGAGAAATAAATTAGTCTTAAAATCAAATGTTTGTCCCCGCTAATGACCAGAATATTTTATTTAACGTTATAAAATATCAAAATTAACAAAAATAGATACCGACTAAAAGATTGCTTTCGGACTTTATCATACCGTAAAATATCAGCCTACATAATTACTGTCCCACTGTAGGGCAAAGGTCTCCATCATAGAAATCAAGTCATCGCTACAATGATGGAATTAGGCTTAATCACCACGCTTGCTTAGAGCAGATTGATGATCACAAACCCCAACTATGTTGGGAAAATTCGAAACATACTTTTGCTTGACTCAGGAATCGAACTTGGTACCCCAAGAGCATGGCTCTGTAAGCACTTACACTATTTAACCAATGGAGCGGAAGTAAGTAAGTAAGCATTTATTGGCCACAAATAAAACAAAGAAAAAAGATACACAAGTTACCAGTAAATATGACATAGTACTAAATACATTTATCTTTTTTTTATACTTGAGGCAGCAAACGAGCAAGCGGGTCACCTGCTGGTAAGTAATCACCACTGCCCATGAACATCTGCGAGATCAGAGAGGTCGCTGATGCGTTTCCGGCCTTTTAAGAAGGAGTACGCTCGTTTCTTGATGGTCCCTAAGTCAAAGCCGTCAGGAAACACTGCCGCAGCTAAACTATTCCACAAGACTGAGGTTGGCAGGAGAAAATTCCTCGAAAAACGCACAGTGCTAGATCGCCAACCATCAAGATGATGAGGATGGAATGACAGCCGCTTACGTGTGGTTCGGTGTACCTAATTGATATTAATTATTTGACACAATGATAGGCATAACGCGTCAAGAAAGTCGTAACAACTGATATATTTTGGAAACCAAAGGGCTACCACATACTATAACCTACAAGATTTTTGGAATATCCCTAGATTCTTTTGATGAGAGCTTAGTACTGTAATGTTTTTCTCTTGGTACACGCTCCGTACAAATCGTCCGTAATGGCGACAATATGAGAAAGTATTATTAGTTACTTTTCTTGGCGAATGTTTGGGTGAGAACATTTTTTCACTATCTCCCTGCGGTCTCCAGGGAAATATACAAGGCAGTTGTCTGCGCTAATTTATTTTATTAAGAATAATAGTGCAGGGAATATACAAGTTTTTACTAGATTTACTTGTATGCTCTTTAAACTAAAGGTTGAAAGTGACCAGTAACCCTTAATATTCATAAAAAAAAAAATCTAGACTACAACTAAGCTTTTAGGTCCCTGAAAATATAAAACACTTTTGGTCCCTGTAAATATAAAAGAGGGAAAACATCGAGAGGAAACTTAATTGTTCTGGATTGAAGTCGGGCTAAATTTATCTTCTTTACTATTTATAAGAGATAACTTCTATAGACAACGACAAGGCTTATAGGTAAACCAAAAACACGAAACGCTTGCGCGATGTAATTGGACACAGCGCCATCTATTGGTTCATTTCTGAATTACGGTCCCGAAGCGATGTGAGGGCGGGCCACTAGTAAACTATAAAATGAACAAATCTTACCACCACGACGGCCAAACCAAACCAAAAACCACACAACCATGAAACGTAACAAAAAAGCAAAGCGGCCGCTTACCATCAGGCGGAGTTAGGTAAGCTAGATTGTTCTCAATACAAAAAAAAAACATCTTCTTTTTTGGCTTTCGAGGTCCGTGCCTTTGTTTTCTTATTTTACACAATACTTGTAGTACTTACATTTTACCCTCTTGAACAAATAATCTTAAGCCATTACGTCACTCACCTAACGATTCCCTCACCACCTTTTCTAAAACCATAAAAAGCTAGACACTCCATCAGAACTCTTATCAGAACCTCTCTAGAGAACCTCGACGAAACATATTGCGCTCTTTAAGGAGCACATTTCTTTTGGCTGAATATAAATGGGGCACTCAGATATTTGGGTGTATCTTGATTCAATTTGGATGGCTTATTTTGGAGACAAGCGTGCGACACTGCGGCTTGTCCCTAGGCACTGGACTCGATATATAGCGTGTTACGTGACGCGCGATATAACGGCTCCTATATTTACATACAATAGGATAAGGATCGTCATACTTTTAGGTACGAATTTTATAACTTCCATATTTAGGATTTAGATAAAGGCCAAAGTGGAGCCGCGTACAGACAGTCGCGGCCGTCGCTAGCTATCGATTACTAGCTTATGAGATTTAAATCGAAAGGTAAACGATTTTTTTTAGCGAGGATAGAAATAAAACAAAATTTTTCAAGAAGTAACAGATTTTTTAAAGCTGAGGTAGGTGGGGGTAGGTATTTTTTTTTATTTTCTTTCAGATTGAAATTTTTTCATCTTATTATTGCTTTGTTTACGTCATGAGGCAGGACATACCAAAAAAAAAGAGTTCTTTGTATAAAAAAATCTGAAGTTGAAAATATTTTTCATGAAAAAATAAAAAAAAATTATTCAGTATCGACCAAAAAGGTATAGAATTATCAAGACAGCTGTGTAACAGTACAATAATACTACGAAAGGTTTATCTCATCTTAATACACCTTTATACTCGTAAAAAAATAAGACGTTCAAATATTAACAAAAGTAATTCTTTATTTGGTACAGAAGGCCCGGCCCACATTGACCGTTCAAATAAACATGTGTGCTTAGTCGCAGATTTATTTACTCGACAAATATTTATTGTAATCATAACTTAGACATAAAGTTTGCGAGATTTTTTTTCTTTTTTGGCTGAATTTTATTTTGTTAATATGTTTACTTTACCTGGCACTTGTTGGCACTACAAAAATAGTGTTGACAAGGTTTAAATTATTACGGTTTCAGTACTTAAATATACATACATCGAATATAATTTACTTTTGTGATAGAAAACGTAATATTGTGAAAATATAGTGCGTCGTAAATTTATAAATTAGATACCTACATAAAAAAAATCGGCTCCATCTGACCATATAAAAGTAGGTAGCTAACTTTTTTTTTTTAATTTTAACATAATACCTAAAGACACACTCCCTGTGCATTTTAAATAAAGTTCCAAACTCAGTTTTATATTTTCAGACTTTAGAAAGAACTTGTTAAAATTTAATCCCTCTGACAATCTGTAACAACTTGATATTAAAAATATTTTGCAATTTTTATTTTTATAGCCTTTGAAAATTAGAAGCAATATTTAACGAGCAAAAAATTATTCACACAATATAGTTTCTAACAGACTATTGAAGGCAAAAGGAAAAAACTTGTAGCTGTTCAAATTCACGGATAATGGACTTTAAAATTTAATATAAGAGCGTATGTATGCGAGGTACACCTTTTTAAAAGGCCACCAATGCATGAGCGACCTCTACGATCTCGCAGAGGTTCATACGTGGCGTTCAAGGTTTTTCAACCCGAACTCATGTATCATCTCTAGTCTGGTGATGAGGGAGTACCGCTGGGGTTTAGTCGGTACACCTCTGGTGTCTGCTGAAGGAGAGGCCGACATAACCCGCCTGTCCCCCGGCAGGAAGTACATAAGGAAGCATTTCCTGGAAACGACTAAAATACTAACTAATCAAAAACATCTATAACTACAGAGGGTTATTCTCTAACTCGACACGCAAATAAATCCAAATTAATATTCTTATCAAGTCCAGATGGTGGCAGATGTTCCATTCCTGGACGGTTCCGGTACTAAATGAACAGAACAATAATAAGCTGGCTGTACTTTTCTTGTAAAGTCTTGAGTATGTATAGTTAACGAAATAATAAACAGTACTCGTAAATTTCGAATCTCACCAATTGGATACAGCATGCCCAGTTACACAGGCTGGTTTTTTAGTAACGGCAATAATTTTTTTTTAGATTCCTCATACCTGGGGTTGTTCAAAAATACCCCATGTATGTTCAGCGATTTTTTGTAGTTTTCGAGTTATATGTTTGAGTAAATCCTACTGAAAACTAAAATCCCAACTTTCAAGACTTTTTTTTGGGTAACATTGAGTGGTTTTAGGAAGCCAAATATTTTTTATCATAAATAACATTATAGAAAATCATGTCATAAAAAAAGAATTACAAAATAAGTAGCCAATAAAAAAAAAGTTATGAATTTTTTAAGCCTTGCTGGCAGAATATTTTAAAAAAACCTTTAAAAAATTATAACTCAAAAACTACAAAAAATCGCTGAACATACATGGGGTATTTTTGGATACCCCCAGGCGTGAGGAATCTAAAAAAAAATATTGACGTCACTAGTTAGACCACCC
This sequence comes from Cnaphalocrocis medinalis, assembly GCA_014851415.1. Classification (NCBI taxonomy): domain Eukaryota; kingdom Metazoa; phylum Arthropoda; class Insecta; order Lepidoptera; family Crambidae; genus Cnaphalocrocis; species Cnaphalocrocis medinalis. The sequence goes on from CM026283.1 coordinate 16,386,598, forward strand.
TGTATATGATTTTTGATTCATATTTATTTTACTATTTGATTTAATTGACTCAAGCAAGCAGAATGGTCGTGGTCGTCACATCAGCGTGCATTCCTAGCCCGCTTCAAAATCCTTCGCCATCTAAAAATATTACATTTATTTAAATATACTATAAGCCTATGCTATTAAAGATTTCTTTGAATTTGATCAAAGAATAACCGCCTTCTTCATCTCATGAAAAGGCGGGTAGACAAGCACCCTAAAAAGGGAATTGAATTTTTTTAAACCTTAAAAATGTTTTATGGAATTAGAGGCCTTTCATAAACCTTGCCCATGGGCACTTAAATGTGGTTTTTGAAAACACGCATAATTTTTATGGTTAAAAATATACGGTTTTATGGAAAACAGAGTTTTATAGACTAATCAAAATTTTTATCTTGTATTTGGCTTGTGTACTAAAATTTTGATTAATGCTTTGTTCCAAAGGTCAACAGAGGTACTTGTATTTTTAAATTAATTTTTTTTCAAATATTTTTTAGTACAGTCGCCGTCATAATATGTACAGGGTGTATCTGTGACCATTTGTATCCCTTTAATTACATCCGCCAAACATTTTGAGTAACATTAAATATTGTTCTATGACACTTAGATAAGCTACTTAGTACGTAGTCGGGTCAATATTATAATAAGGTGTCGTATGAATTTAATTATCTGGAATAGTTAAAGGCACAAAAAAAGATGTTAACTAGGTCTAAGAGTCATTGGCATGATTTAGACCGCCCATTCGCCTCTCAGAAACTAAATTATCTCCGCCAAAGGACAAAACTGACTCATTATGACATAGAAATGTGATAACAATTGAATTTGCACTCGTATGTTCTCATTAATCATTATTCCCACGTTATCCCCGAGGTCGGATTGACCTGTTTAATGTGGCAGAAAATGGAATTTTCCTGGAGCCGAGCGGACCTCACGAATTGCCTTACGTTCGTGATTTCTTGCAGGTTTTTCACGATTAGGATTTAAAGTATATGTGGTTGACGAAAGAAAGCACAGGTAAAAGGACAAAAAATATAGGTACTATAATGTTTGTTTGACTACCAGTTATCACATTAAAAAGGCAAGTTTAGTACTAAATGCTCCATCGGGCCAGCCATAAACTAAATCATAAATCAAAAAGTTTTTAATTCACTTGTATTCACCGCATAGCAAATCACTCCAAAGTTGAACGTTGTCAAATAGATGCACATTTTAATGCAGATTGCATTCGGCGACTGAAAATAATGCTAATGGCAACACCAACATTTATCTACTTTATTATTAAACTTTTCCCGAAGCGTTGACGGGTTCAATTAAATTGTAAATTTACCAAATTGATTACGTTTCCGATTTTGTAGTTTCAACTGCGTTTGGCCAAATGAATGTATCTGAAATATATTAGTATTTATGTAACGTAATTTGTTCAAATGATACTAATTTATTATTATTATTTACTAACATTCCGTGGTCTAGTGGTTTAAATACCGCACCGTGATCAAGGGTTCCCGGGTCGAGCAAAAAGTATGTTCCGAATTTTTCGAACACAGCTCGTGTTTGTGATCACCATTCCGCATTAGGCAAGCGTGGTAATTAAGCCTAATCCTATCATAGTATAGAAAATAGCGTATAGATAGATAGAGTATAAAAAGAATAGAGAATGGAATGCGATCGTATATTAATGTATTTATTTAGACTCATTTAGTAGGATATAAACTTGAATAAAACTTTTGACTGGAGTGAACTAAAAGCAGAAGGGAAATGAAATGAGTTAGAGACAGTACCCTACATTGAATGACCTGTTTAAAGCAAGTCTAGTATAGGTAGTTACAACCGTTTAAACTAGCTTGGCTTTAGCAACGTAACTTGCCAATTTAAGTTTTGAAAACTATTGAGAAGTTGGCGCTAGCTAAACGCTAGTTAAACGGCTGTAAGTACAGCCCTAGGGGTTTCCTTGTAAGAATTTGTTTTACAATTGGGTCTTGAAATATCGTGAGGAATGCGGCAGATTTCAGTCAGTTTTTAAAACGATTCAGCTGGTTTGGTTCCCCGGTCATATTGCGCTTCTTTGTTTTTTTTTGTGTGATAAGTGGCAGACGAGCAGTCGAATCACCTGATGGTAACCGATTAGCACCGCCCATAGACACCGTCAACACCAGTACGCACAAATGCGCTGCCTACCTTTTATCCCTTTTTCCCCCAATTGAGCATCCGGTACCCTTACTCACTTGACGAAACACAGCACAAATGCTGCTTCAGCACTAATTACCAGACTCCCTAAATCCTGAATCATGGTCTTAGACACTTCAAATTAACAATTTTGGACGCAACTGGGAATTGCACTCTAGGATGACAGATAAAAACTTCCACTAAGTATCTTTTTTTGTGGTAGGTGGCAGACGAGCAGACGGATCAATGGTAAGCGATTGCCGCCGCCCATACCCTCACTCACCCGGTAAAATACAACGCAGTATAACTTGTATCGCTTCGGTCAAGCGGGCCCATTCGCAACTATGGGCGGCGGCAATTGCTTACCATCAGGCATCTGCCATAAAAATAAACAAAGAAAAGTAAAACTAGTATCAGCCTACTACAGTCCCACTGCAGGATCTAGCTCGGTTTTGTGACCATCAAACCGCATTAGGCAAACGTGGTAATTGAGCCCAATCTCATCATAGTAGCGATGATGTCAATCTAACGGGAAGCACCCAGTGGGGCGCCCCATATACCGCTGGATGGATCAGGTTAAGTAGAATCTTGGTCACCTTCAAAGGCCGGATTGGCAAAAGGTGGCTGAGAATAGAGTGGAGTGGCGAATTCTCGTGTCGGAGGCCAAGATCCACTTCGGGTCGCTGAGCCAGCGTAGTAAGTAAGCTTTCTATGATGAAAAAACAAATGGATCCAAAATTCAAGCACTTACCTCCCCCTATTTGGCGAAATGAAGGCTCTACTTTAAACCTGAACGTATTCATAAGAGCTAGTGACGCTTTTAGGGCAATTCCAGCAATTTTGGTTGGCTAAGTCAGTTAGATGCGTGCTCCTGCGCGCACTTACGTGTCTCAGTGGCTTTGGCTAATTGCCTCTCTGTATTAACTTAGTTTCGACGTCTATGTCAAATATACAGAGTTGAGCTTTGAGCGCTGACTCGAAAGTGGTTTGGTTAAAATACTCATTCAGTCGTATACTTCAGATATGTTCGGAGAAATTGTAATCTATAGACGAAGTCAAGAAGGATCTGAAGGTTGGAAGTAGAACTATACTAAGCTACCGGCGATCCAACGGCGTTAATACGAAAATACATCTGCAGTGAGCGTGCAATATTGTACTGCCGATATTGCGCAGATGATAAGGATACCATGACTGACGTATAAGACTGATACAAATGGTGTTATAGTATAAGTCTATTAATTATTTGATAACCATGTAACAAATTAGTTTATATTATACAAAAAAGTTTTTTTTGTTAAAAATTATTACTTTAAGACAGAGGTTGTCTATTTTGTTATTTATTTGTGATACTTTTATAAAAAAGTCATTAAAAAGATAGTTTCGTATCATGTTGTTTTTTTTTTCTTCTCAAAACCTATAACGATAATCGTATTATACAGATAGTACAACCACAAATCAAATTAATTTAAACTTTTGTAATTATGGCGTTTTCTTATACGGGTCCTGTCGACCCAACCCTACTGTCGTTGTTACATATTTTGACTGTGCTGGCGCCGGGTTAAGGATACTGCCACAGAGACCTTTTTATTTCAGTGTCTGACAAGATACCAAAAAACAACCAAGAGACATACACCCCTCTTGGTTTCTTGTCTTAGAATTACCATGATGAGATAGAAAAAGTTCTACCCTGTATTCAAAGTAAAGTATATCACCTATATAATTTTTGGTTCCAAATAAACATTTCTTCTCTCTTTCTTTTTTTATATTCTATCTCACTCCAGGGCAAAAGCCTCCATCATAGAAATCAAGTAAGTACTCGCTAGTATGATGCGATCAGGTTTAATCTCTACGCTAGCCTAATGCGGATCGGTGATCACACAATGGAGCAAGTTCAAAAAATTCGAAACTTAGTTTGTACGATCCAGGAATCGAACGAACCTAGGACCCGAGGACGTTGGGGTATTAGTATAAAAAGTAAGGGGTTAATTTATTCAGCACGATATAAGGCATTCATAAGTTAGAAGTTCCTGAAAACCCATTACCTAAGTAATAATAAATGCTTGTAGAAATTGCTATAGCAATAACCGGATAGAATTACATTTGCATAAAACACCGCCTAGAAAGTTAATAAGAGTAAATCCAAATAACACCCTTAGGTACTTGTGAGAGGAATATAGCAATACATCTGTGAAAAACATCGATAGAGACGTAATTACTTTTAAGCCATTTTACAATTAATTTCAATAACTCCTACATAAAAAGTAAAGGCCAGCAACGCATCCGCACTCCTTCTGATGTAGCTGATGTCCACGAGAAGCGGTGATCACTTACCATCAGGCGACCGACTTGCTCGTTTGCCTTCCACTATCGTTTAAAAAAAAGTGAGTCGACCAGCGATATACTTACCTTCTTGCAAAAAAGTACATTGTAGATCTAGATGTGACTAAACTTATAAAACCCAAAAACATCCTATTGATGATGTTATATGAAATATTCCGTGAAAAACCGACATAACTCAGATCATTCGAGTTATTTTATAATGAAATTATAAGCTCCGTGAGTACCTTACATTATCTCATTATCTGTGAAAAACACGGACATGTAGGTAGCTGAAGAAATTTAAGTTATTTCATAATTAAATTTTGAGCGTTCTAGTAGTTTTTTTACATAATAGCGGACAAACGACCAGACAGGTCACCTGATGGTAAGTGATCGTGAGGTATATTTGTGACTCGACTTTTTTACTTCGTTGCTTGCAGTTTTTCCATTTGTTTTGACTTGGATTGTTTGATTTCTAATAAGTTCCTATGAGAATCGACTAGTCCCTTCACTAATGCTGGAACAAGGAAAAAATGAACCAAATCCAATTTTGCAGTTTTCTGCGGTAAGCTGCAGTTCTTTTTATTCAAAAGTTCATTTATCAGATTTTATCGGATTCTCTTCATTCTTGTTTTCAAATTCTAAAAGTTTGAAATTGTATCTTACCTCTGAGAGTAATGGGTTTTATTAACTACCTAGCTAGGTAACTAAAATCATTTACCTATAGGTAATACGTAAAAAAAGTCGTGACAACTACTTCAGAAGATCACGTCGTGGAACTAACTTGGATTATATACTTTAGATGATCACGTACGTTAGAAAATTACGTCGTGGAACTAACGAGGATCACCTACTTTAAAGGATCACACCATGTAACTAAGGAAGATCATACTTTAGAGAATCACACACTTTAGTTAGAGGATCGCGTCGTAGAACTAACGCAGATCACGTACTTCAGAGAATCACGTCATGGAACTAACGCAGATCACGTACTTTAGAGAATCACGTCGTGGAACTAATAAGGATCACGTACTTTAGAGAATCACGTCGTGGGACTAACGCAGATCACGTACTTTAGAGGATCACGTCGTGGAACTAATAAGGATCACGTACTTTAGAGGATCACGTCGTGGAACTAACGCAGATCACGTACTTTAGAGGATCACGTTGTGGAACTAACGCAGATCACGTACTTTAGAGGATCACGTCGTAGAACTAACGCAGATCACGTACTTTAGAGGATCACGTCGTGGAACTAACGCAGATCACTTACTTTAGAGAATCACGTCGTGGAACGAACGCAGATCACGTAATTTAAAGGATCACGTCGTGGAACGAACGCAGATCACGTACTTTAGAGAATCACGTCATGGAACTAACGTAGATCAAACACTTTAGTTAAAGGATCACGTCGTGGAACTAACGCAGATCACGTACTGTAGAGGATCACGTCGTGGAACTAACGCAGATCACGTACTTTAGAGGATCACGTCGTAGAACCAACGCAGATCACGTATTTCAGAGGATCACGTCGTGGAACATCATAAAAGTCGTGGAACTAACGAGTTTACATGTTTTATAATCAATAGTGCTAGCATAATTAAACTTTTTAGTTAAATCAGTTATTCATTTGTAAAGTGGTTTTCTAGATGTCAGCTTTATGTATGTACGTGATGATCATTAGAAAATGTTAATGAGAAATGCTTGGTTTCAAGCCGGATTCATTGATTTAGGTATAACAAATTATTATCACGTTTAAGGGCGAACCGTTGAAGTATTAACTTATTAGATATTCTCATCTAAGCGCTATTTCTAATCAATCAATCAGCCAAATGAAATCCCAAGTAAGTGTTTACGTCTCTCCTTAACCAACCGTACCTACGAGATTTTATATAATTTATCTTCAACAACATTTCTCGTAAACCAAATCATCGAAACAGACTAGAGTGATGTGACAAACATGAGAAATCGATACCGATCTTAAAATTAAAATAACATTAAAATCGAAAACTCACACGAAGTTCATAACTAAATACTAATAATAAATTCTTTAACCCATATTCGGCTACGGCAGCCAATCTTAACCATCAACCACGTACGCAGGATATATTACAGTGATCAAGTGTGTGCGTAAACACAGGTGTACTCTGTCATCGCAACGCCTAGTTGGTTTCGAGGTTTAAGTACCGGGTCGTGATTTTGGGGTTCGATTCCCAGGTTGAGCAAAAAGTGTAGGTACTTCGGTACTTCGAATTTTTCAAACTTGGGGTTGTGGTCGCCAATACGCATTAGGCAAGTGTGGGGGTTAAGCCTATATTAAAATAAAAAGTCTGTTTAATCTGGAATTGAAATTGATTTACCCAGCACTACCCTTTACTGAACTCGCTACTTACTTGCGCGTATAATATAATTACTCCAAAAATTAATTAATGAGAGTAAATTTAGAACTCATACCGACCGTCTTGAATAATATTGGCTCAAAATTATCAGCCAAAACTTTTTAACGCTTGTCTGTATACATTAACAACATAGAAGGCTTAAGTTTTAAGCCTGATCTTTAATAATAAGTAACATCATAGAAATTAGTGTAGTACCTACCTGAGTTTAACTTTGAAACTACGCTGGGGAAATTAATATGAACTAATTCTATGACGGTACTCTTAATCTAAACCCCGTGTTTTCTCGATTTAGTGGCGACCTTGACTTGATACAATTGTTTTCTTCTACATCAAATACATAATCATACATATAGCAAAAATACCTTTTTAACGATACCCCACACGATGGGGTAAGTCGAATTTTTTTTTATCGAATGTACTTTTCGCTGTATTAGGGGGTGAAAAATAATTATTTTTCGATAATTTTAAAAACCAATTCTTGAATTATCAGTAGATATACATCTCTCCACCAATTTTCGTGGCAATCGGTGCAGAAACGGCGGAGAACGAGCCAGGACAGACAGACATGACGAAATTATAAGGGTTCCTAGTAGACTACGGAACCCTAAAAATGCGGTTGGGTTCATTAAGATACAGATTATGTAACAATCTTATTATGTTTAGTTTCCAAAATTGTCGCCCTTATAACAAAAAAGTCCTTACTTTTGCGTAGTAGATTTTGACAACACATCAAGCGCTTACAATAGGCCTCTAGAAGGCTCAAAGTCACTCAAAGGACAATAGAGAGGACTACGCTCGGGATCTTCCTACGTAATCATTTTTACAATGACGAAATCCGAAGGAAAACCAAGGAAGATATAGTCCAAAGAATTTGCCGACCTCAAAATGTCATCACAGCAGGATACATTGCGAGAGCTGTCGGCCATTAGGCTGAAAAGGTTGTCGAATGGAGGAAGATCTTAAGAATCTTAGACATATTAACATGGTCAATTAAATGTCTTAATACAAGATAATATAAACATTATGTGTGTTCGTGTGTATGTATGTGTGTATGCGTGATAAAGACCACGATACAACAATTATCTGAACGTGTAGTAGGTATTATTATATAGCTAGTATGTTTATATAAAACAACATTTTGGGTCTTTAACTAACATCTTACTTTAAATTCACCTAGATATGTACTTACTGAAGTTTAAAAACTGACGCTCATTAGGTGTTAGTGAGCGGATCTCAAGTTCTAGTACTAACTAACTGAAATCCGTAGTTCTGTTTACGAGCGCCTAGAACTTGCTATTTAGGGTTAACAAAAATCCACTAGACAAGCTAATTAAAACATATATACGTATATGACGAATTTCGTATATAATCTTCTTGTAATACCTACTTTTTTATTTATGTTTACATGTAGGTATAAGTAACATCATATTTATTACATAACTTCATTACAGTTTGTAGGCAATTACAGCTGTGTCACTTAAGTAATTATTTTAAATTTCTGTTGAAAGCATGCATTAACTTACAATTTATATTATTATGATTATTATGACGCATATATTTATTATTAGGAAATCACAAATAGGTAGATATTCAAGTACCTACACTAAAACCTAGAAACAACACTGGAAAGACATAAGAACATGTGAAAGTGTTTGTATTGTTATATCTAGTGTTTTTATCAATGATTAGTGGCCCCTTCTCACTTCGTTTCGACTTCCATTTTTTGCCAAAAGATGGGACTGGGCGTTGATTACATTGCGCTGGTGTACCTCCTTTTCTGCAACTGCACTAAGCCCAAGGAGAAAAGTAATAGGTAAGTTGTAAAACCAACTACTGAAAATTCATCTGAGATTTATACTCGACACAGTGTATTCTCGGCCTAAAGAACTGAAGAGTACCAATCTCAATACGAAGATAGATCCAATGCTTTGATGGAGATTCCTTTGACGCGTCTCTGCTCTGGTTTTAAAAAGCTATGAATAGTTCGTCACCAACACCAGCTTAGCATTTTGTCCTAGTTCTCGTTTTGAACCCATATTCGAAGGCACATTCAAAGATAAATAAATAAAAATATCACACATCTGTTACATTTACCTGACTATGTGCTAATCAGTTTATGTCTTGCATTACGAATGTCAAACAACAGAGGAATCACAAGTACAACATGTATCTATGACTCTGTGAACATAATATTCCACAGTCGTATTTCTCACAAAATAGTTTCTATTTCTATAGTTTCTCTATAAACTCGTAACTTATGGTATTTGAAGAATAAGATGTGTCTGTCAGTCGTGAAGTGCGTGTTTTATTCGTTGATGACTGTGGGCGAGCCACGCTTCGGCATGAATGGGCCGGCTCGACCGAGTGATACCACGGCCTCACAGAAGACCAGCGTACAGCAGCGCCTACGTTTTGTCGAGTAAGTGAGGGTACCGGAGGCCCATTGGGGGCAAAGGGGATTAAAGGTTGGCATACTTGTGATCTTCTAGTGTTGCAGGTGTCTATGGGCGGTGGTAATTGCTTACCATCAGGTGATCCGTCTGCTTGTCTGCCACCTATCACGTAAAAAAGGAGCACAGCAAAATAGAGAACAAGTAAAGTATTGGACTGAATAAACAAATGAACTGCAAAAGGTTGACGGGTCTTATATAACTTGTGTACTTACTTATATAGAACACTCAAAGATAAGTAGCCAAAGAGATGATAATGGTTGTGGTCTGACGTGATGATCGGCGGTGGTCCACCAACACGCCGAGCGAAAAGAAGAAATGATAACCAAAATGATGCATTCAATATCACGCTCCTAGTGTGAAAATACATATTTACGTTGCATCGTTATTGGACACCAGAAATGGTGGGCAGTTAACAACGGTATATTATTGTACCTTTGTACCCAAACGCCCCGGGGACACAATTTGACCGGTTCGTTGGCTGTATTCAACGGGTGTTTGTTCATGATGAACCGGCCTCGGGTTTGCGTGTTGACTAGTTGACTTCTCGTCAAGAATGTTTATTTGTTTAATCAATTACCTACATTGTATATAAACCAAAAAACAAATTTTATGTGCACATTTTTATACACAGGAGTTTCTTATTTGATATAACCGGGACTAAACGCGACAAGATTTAAAATAAGTACATTATAGTCGTAGCACTTACTGCTTGACGTTTCGACTGCGTTACAACAGCCGTGGTCACAAGCGATCTCAAACAAAAACAGGAGTTTCTATTATGCATTCTTTATCATAGTTAGTTCGGAATAATACTAAATCCATACTTCCATACTATAATTACTATAATATTACTATAATATTATATTATAATTATAATAATATTATAAATTATAAATGCTAAGGTAACTCTGTCTGTCTGTCTGTCTGTTACTCTTTCACGCCAAAACTACTGAACCGATTTAAATTAAATTTGGTATACACATATAATCTAGACCCTGAGAAAGAACATAGGCTACTTTTTATTGCGAAAAGGGGGTTGTAAGGGGTTAAAAAGGGGGTAAAAATTACTTTTCCACGCGGACGAAGTCGCGGGCGGCCGCTAGTAAATAAATAAATACGCCAGACAATCACACTAATCAACTTAGTATCAAACTAGAACAACCCCTATACTATACTATGAGTACCAAATAACGATAACTAGCTAATTAATTAGAACACCCAGACCCAAAACCCTTGGAAAATGTAGTTTCCTAAATTGACTTGACTACATTTTTAAATGTAAATCGTGGGAGAGCCACGATTAAGCATGAATGGGCCGATACGATACCACGGCCTCATAGAAGACGGCTTAAAGCAGTGCCTGCACTCTGTTTCGTTAGTACCGGAGACTCAATTGGAAGTCCTTGAGTCCTTGAGTGGAGACCGTGACTCGGTAAGCTACTGTTGGACACCCTACGACAAGATGGGATGATAACATTCCAAGGCTAGCTGCAGTAAACAGGATGAAAGTGGCCGAAAATTGGGAGCAGTGGGGCAGTGGCATGCATAGGGGAAATCTATTTCCAGCAGTGGAGGAGTGTGGGTTGCTGATGATGGTAATGGATTTGGGGAAAGGGAGTTAAAGGTTGGACGCGCACTTGTGACTCTAATGGTGTTGCAGGTATCCAATCGGGTGCGTTGCCGGCCTTTTAAGAAGAAGTAGGTACGCTCGTTTCTTGAAGGTCTCTAAGTCATACCACTTACCATAATGCTTACCATCAGGTGATCCGTTTGCGAAAGAATAGATCTCCATGCTCCTTTTTTTTCATAATCCATAGCTCTAAGAGCAAACCGACTCGCACTTGCCTGATTTTCCGCTTCCAGTAAGCCTTGCTTAATTCCCTGTAATCTGCAGTACAAGACTAACAACGCTCGCTTGATAAAGGACTCTTCCTGCACGAACAAAGCAGAAATGAGTTCCTTTTCAAACAAAAAATACTGTTTTCTTTTCGATTCCATAAAGACTACGTTTCATCGGTGGTTCTAATTAAAACTAGGGACAATAGTAGATATTGCAGGCGAAATAAATGGCAACATTAAACGTCTTTACTGCAAACAGGCGTCTTAAAGATACCGTACTGTACATATTCATCATGATGCCAGTGTTTTTAAGCTTTCGCATTGTATTATGAAAAAAAAGTGGGACTACCTAAACGCAAGGATATTTGAATATAAGTAACATTAAAACTAGCACTTAATAGCATAACGCGCGTTTGCGTTGTAATGCTTGTTGACGACCCGCTTGGTGCAATGGTTTGAGCGCCGGTTGAGACGCAAGGGTCGCGGGTTCGATTCCCGCACCAACACAAATGTTTGTTGATGAAACAGATATTTGTGTTGGGTCTGGGTGCATGTGGTTCCTTCGTTGTTTCTGGTTTCCATAGTACAAGGGAAAACCTTAGTTTGGGACCAGGACAATGTATGTGATGTTGTCTCAATTTATTTTTTATTTTTTTTTTATTCGGTCGAAACATCAAGCAGTTAGTGCTATATTGTACTTATATTTAAATATACTTGCGTTTGATCCTGTTTATATCAAGTATTTATGTTCCCAGTGCGTTCTTTCCTGCAGGGTAAGCTTTTGTAGGTACTTAGGTATTTATGAAGAAACTTATGATATTTGTAATTACTGTTGTCTGATATTCGTAACATTTAGAAGTTACGTTATAATTTTGATGTTCTTAGAAGAACTTTCAGTGAGTCGAGAGCAGAGGTCTGAGGTTTAACATGAAATGGATGAGCTTCACAATAGAATATTCACGATTCGATAGAATCCAGCTCCATCGGATGTCCTAATTAAAACAGATAAACAATAGTGCTCCTAGACGAATCTGGGGCGAATTAACAAGAAGATAGAGTAACTGAAAACGTGAGGATATTTCATCAAAAGTAGACGGGTAAATAATTCATCGACACTGATGAATTGACGTGATTTTATAGTAGAGATAGTTGAAGGGATGGAGAGTAACATAGGCTACTTTCTGCCCCGAACCGTGCTACCCCGAATTCAACGCAAGCGAAGCCGCGGGAAAAATCTAGTTATATGTATAAGTATTACATATAATTATCATACCTCTGTTGTCTGATATCTTAATAGGTACCTACAGTAAATTTAGGGCAGGACACAAAAAAAGGTTCAAGTATTTTAGATGACCTTTGAAACAGTAAATAAAGACAAGTTCACCAAAACAAAATTAATTATATTCAAAGAAACCAGACTTGTTTATTGCCAGAAATCAAAAACACTCGGCAGAAAATTCAGAATACAATCCAGTGCCTTCAATTAAGGATTTCATCCGCTGTTCCAGTCAGATGTCTGTAGCAGGATGCATTTATTTTGAATATTTAAATTACTTGAAAACTGGTAAATACCTTTTGAACAGAACTAATTTATTACATTACTATAAACTTGAAAAACAATACTTGAGTGTAACTGCAAATTATTAAATGAATGCACTATTGCTCCATGCAAAATTTGCCATTTACATCGTGTTATTGTCTGACTTTAATTAAAGTCAAAAAGCATTTATTAAATATTAAAACGACCACGTCTGCTCTTGCCTTATTACCAGGGCTGGCTGCAACGTAGCTAAAACGTCAAACAGTAGGTAAGTAAAAAAACCATTAACTGATAGCCGGACAACAAAAGCGATCGCCTAGAACGTCACTAGGCGTAACACATCCCTAGTCTGAAATTAGAACTGTCAATCCTCTGAGATTCGCGCACTCTGTTAATACTAAAGACTGCCTCAGTATCCCCGGGTGGGGCCAAAAATTGTACCCGAGTTTTTCTGTTCGGCATTCCTAAGCCCATCGTTGGGCATATGCTTCTTCAAAACGCCTCCACTTGGCTCGGTCGTGACGTGAGTATTCCTGGCCCATAAGTTGCCTGTTGACTTCGTAAATCATCTGACCACCTGGCTGGTGGTCTGCCTACGCTGCTCTTGCCCAAATGTGGTCTCCAAGTTAGAACGCACTCCATCTTTCGTTGTGACGGATTTGTTGTAAAGCTACGCGAAAATCTAAAAATGCGATAAAAAGCGTTAATATTTACACTTGTAATTTCCACCCATGCGCTGAGCCTGCTAATAGAATAATCCCTGTTTATCCGGTGTTAAATTAACTTGTTTATCGACCCTCGGTGAGCGCCCGTGATCTCTATGCGATTTGATGCTTAGTTGAACCGCAGATACGTAAAACTTTAATTAAACCTGCGCAAGCAACGCACCCGCATCTAACGTAGGTATGTATACAGCAGTCGTGCCATAACTGGCTAAGGGCAGGGTTTTTATACTTATGTGGCGACATCTACCATCGCCCGAAGAAAGAAGTTTGCCACTACACCACCATCCAACCGACAGCAGATGGCGCTAATTTGACTGTTCCATACAAGATTCAAATTCTCCTTCAATCCTACATCGCGAAAGCAAAATTCGCATGTCTACTTGGAATATATACGACAAACCAATTTGATACATCGGATCTTGGTCCGCGAGCCAATACCACCCGGCTCGGCGGAAGATCTTCCCTTTTCAAGGGGAACATTCCGATCCCCATAACTGGTGACCCCGTACTGAATAATTCTTTAGCACCTACGTGGGAACTTCACTCCATCCTCTCCTCACCTCATCATCACTTCGGCAGCTTACTTACTCCGCTGGCTCAGCGACTCGAAACGACTCTTTGCCTCCGAAACAAGAGAACGCCACTTTGGTCGATCCTGCACTACTTGTTGCTTGTCACCGACCTGAAGTCATCGGCGAGACCAAGGCGCAACTTCTTCGCTGGCTTAGCCACCTCGAGAGACTGGACGAGGATCGTCTCGTAAAGAAAGCATACCAGAGCTGTCCGACGGGCCGACGCCCGGTAGAAAAGACAAGTTGGAAAGACGTCGGAAATGATCTGCGAGGGTTTTTATGATCAAAGTTATTTACATCACCCTTGCGCAGAACCAGTTAATAGAATAATCCCTGTTTATCCAGTGTTAAATTAACTTGTTTATAGACGTACGGCGCCCGCGATCTACGCCATGCTTAGCTGAACCGCAGATACAACGTGAGGCGTTAATTAATCCTGCACAAGCCAAACACCCGCATCTGCCAACACCAACTTTAATTAGCAATAGTTATCAGTCAAAAGTTTTCCTAATTAACCGGTGAGTTTTATTTATGAAATAGCACGTGTTCTTTCGAAGACCTAGTATTAGTCTTCGCAAACAGAGTTCATAAATTCACACATCTCATAATATTGACCTGACTCTATCAGAACAGACAGCCGTTGGGGTGGAAAGGTCCTTGAGTGGAGGCCGCGTGCAGGAGGTCGCAGCCGTGGCAGGCCTCTCACCAGGGTGCCCGAAGGTCTAGTCTTCACGGGAGTCCCTTGGATACGAGTGGCATTAATATAGCTCTTATAGTTTAGTAAAAAAAATGGCTGTGACATACGGACGGATAGAAAAACAGACATCTATTTAAGAATTCCGTTTTTTGCCTTTTAGCTACGGAACCCTAAAAAAAGATTTTTTATGTGATAGGTGGCAGACGAACAGACAAATCACCTGATTGATGGTCAGCGATTGCGCCGCCCATAGACGCCTTCAAATCAGTAGAGTCACAAATGAGCTGCTAAGCTTTAACCCCTTTCCCCCCAATTGGGTCTCTGTTACCCTCACTCCCTCAACAAAACACAGCGCAAGTGCTGCTCCACGCCGGTCTTATGTGAGTCCGTGATATCTCCAGTCGAGCCGGCCTATTCATGCCGAAGCGTGTCTCTCCGATTGAAATTATATACTCTATCAGACTATCTCATTAATATAATGATAAATAAAACGGGCCCAGAAAGCACAAAGGGCATAGTTATATTCCTTTCAGTAGCTTTAAGGCGGTCTCATCTTTAGTTTAAATTTATAACGAGGTCAGCATCAAAGGCACTCAGAATAAACCTGATTGACTCTCCATCAAATCTGGAATAGGGGAGTTTCCGTTTGTTAAACATTCCAATATCGGCGTGTAACGATTTCAAATGGAAATTCAGAAATCAATACCTTAAAGGAGGCATTCAGTACAGTACAAAGATGTAAATGAAGTAAAAAGGCCCATGGTTTGCTGTGGGATTACGCTTTGGCATGAATGGGCTGGCTGGACATTAGGGATACATACCAAGGCATCACAGAAGACCAGCGTAAAGCAGCTGTGTTTCTATTTTTTGCTGAGTGAGTGAGGATACCGGAGGCCCAATCGGGAGGATAGAGGTTAAGAGATACTCCACTGGTATTGGACTGTAGTAATGTGGCAAAAGGAGTCCAAAAGGTAGACCGACGTTCTAGTGAAGATCGTGGGAGTCCCTGGTACAGGACCTATCTGTGTGGAGAACATTGGGGGAGGTCTATGTCCAGCATTGGACGTTTATTGGCTGAAATGATGATAATGAATGCGGCAAGTCCTCAGATGCGGGTGGCAACAGGGTGATCTGTGTGGAGAACGTTGAGGGAGGCCTATGTCAAGCAGTCGACGTCTATTGACTGAGATGATGATGATAAATGCTGCAAATCTTAGGATGCGGTTGGCACCGGTTTGATCTGTGTGGAGAACATTAGGGAAGGCCTATTTCCAGCAATCGACGTCTATTGGCTGATAGATGACGATACCCGATTGCCCGATTGCAGCAGTGGATGTCTATTTCTTGAAACAATGATGATCCAAAGCTATCTCATTTAAACCCGTGGTACACTAGAACACTTGGGTCATTCCCATTTGGTAATTCTAGTTATCACCGTATCTCAGTGTGCGATTGACCTTAAAATCCGTCGTATTTGGCATCGATACCCAGTTTTCCAATCTAAACTAAATAAATAGCTGGCAATTTATTTCCCAGGGGTGAAAAAAGAAAATCCGAGACAAAAAAGTTACCCTGGCACCCAAGTTTGGTAATGAAAAAACTTCAAAATGACCGCTAGAACAACATCACCTTGTTAAGGAATTGAATTCTTGGATCGATTTTAAAAATTTCTTCTTATTGTATGTAAGTAACCAAAGTGTATATAGGTAAAAATAATACCGCAATATAAATAACCGTAATAACTTCTACGACCATCGCAAGTGGTTTGCCAGGCAGCAATGAGACATGCGCCACTGTATGAACACCAAGTGATCGTGGCCTATAGTTGTGCATTGTCAGAGTGGCCCATCACAGGCCATGTACTGGATAGTTAATAGTCTGACAGTCAATAATTGGCCGGGTGGCACGTTTGGTAGTAGCCAAGCGTTGAAAGTTTGATCCCCTACCCTGGACAAACATTCGTGTGATTAACACTTGTTCTAATTTGGGTATAGTACTATGTATTTAAGTATTATACATATTTATGTTCTCTGTTAACTGATTAAAGAAGTGCTAATACTTTACATAAACGGTCGCTTGTGACCACGGCTGTTGTAACGCAGCCTAAACGTCAAGCAGTAAGTGCTAGAAAATATACTTATTTAATTTCGTCGCCTTTAGTCCAGTTTAGTATTTGTATAATGCAACGCGAAAGTTAAAAAACATAAAGAAGTGCTTTCAAATTTTTCAATATAGTTCAGGTTTATAATCACCAAATTGCATTAGATAAGCGTGGTGATTAAGCCTAATCCCATCATAGTAGCGATGTCTTGATTTCTATGATAGCGCCCTGTGCTCTGCTGTCGGCGAGTTTAAAGGCTAATACTTTACCTACTTTTCTTTATATTACTTATGATTGTACCCAAAGATATTGTACCTATGTGCACGCTTTTATCCACTAAGCTTATCCGACCTTTTAGAAACAATGCAAAACAATGTAAACATCTTCTTACTCCAAGGCGACATAATCTAAAAGCAGTTTCTCACGTAGCTGGTCAACGTAGGAAAATGTATTGCTTTATTGGTCTCTAGCAACAATTTAGTTTGAGCCTCTGGGAATTAGTCAAAGAGCAACTTTGGGCACCGTAAGTTAGTGGAGGCAGGAGCATGCTACGTAGTAAGTTTAACTGCCTTGAAGGGGAATATGTTATACATTAATGTGCGCTAACTGTTGAAGTGTGAATCGTTCAACTAATGTGCCTTAGAGATTAATCACTAGCTTAGCGTAGCGTAACGTGACGTAAGGTAGCGTGACGTAATGTTGCGTAGCGTACCGTAACGTGGCATAGCGGGGCGGTCCACCCCATGCTACACTTTTTTATTGTAAGCTAGTGGCCCGGCGTCACTTCGTTTTGAGACAGTAGTTCCACTGTCTACCAATAGATGGCGCAGGGCATTTGATTGCATCGTGCTAGTGTTTTGGCTTTTCGGTTTGTATTATAAGCTTCGATGTCTATTGAATTTATATCTTTATAAATAGTATAGAAGATGGGTTTGCCCTTGGCATACTGAACTTAGAGTTGAGAAAAAACCTGCGAGTGAGCGGAATAGCCTATTCACTCTAGCTTTAAAAATTTGAGATTTTACTCTTTGTATCAGGGGCGGCGAAATCTTCACTTCATGGTCGGGGGAGGAGGGATTTGAGGACGAAAAGAGGGTA
Organism: Cnaphalocrocis medinalis; assembly: GCA_014851415.1. Taxonomy (NCBI): domain Eukaryota; kingdom Metazoa; phylum Arthropoda; class Insecta; order Lepidoptera; family Crambidae; genus Cnaphalocrocis; species Cnaphalocrocis medinalis. The sequence goes on from CM026283.1 coordinate 16,404,525, forward strand.
TCATCAATACTACAAAGACACTGCACTGATGTTGGAGGTTGGCACTTTTTAGGCTTAGGTGAGATCTCCCACCATTCACCTACATTCAAACTGGGGCATTCCCTGTAACGTACTATGAGTAGGCAGATAAGATTAATGGTAGCTCAGTGAATTAGAACGCGCCTTCCGTACCTACCGAAAGTAGGCCCAAATCCAAGCCTGCAACATTGGCTTTTACAAAACTTGTGACACCACTGGTATTGCAGGTGTCCATGGGCAGCGGTAATCGCTTACCATCAGGTGATCCGTCGGCTTGTCTGTTACCTATATCATAAAAAATTAAGAAACCTGCACGTTTTGATAATTTCTAGAACAACCAATTTTTCTCTGTTATTGAGTTGCGAGGAGCATACAGCAGTTCATTGTAATTATCAAACGCCCCAAATTCTAAATCATCTCCGAGTTCCAAAGCGACAGCTTTGCCAGACAATTACTCGCCGAAGCCTGTAGTAGGTTTATAAAGATCTGTAAACTTATATAATATATAGGTAGGTACTCTTTATTGAATAAAAGTTTAGCAATATTATTACGCATTTATAAGTTACCATTTATTGAATTACCATCCAGTTTTACTATATTCCAGTATTACAATAATTAATTAACTGATGTTTTCAATATTGTGTGCGCACGAAACATTATTCTGTTCAATTTCGGTCTAGTTTTCTAAAAAACCTAAAGCTAACATCTAGATGCATCTAGATGCATAAGTAAATTTATACCCCCAGGTAAAAGTTACAATTTTGCAGTATAGGTATCGGAAAGAAAAAAATAGGACTATCTACAAAAAGAAATGAGATCCTATAAAAAATAATACTTGTTAAAAAGACCAAGTCTTGATTTCACTTATTCCAAGAAAGCTGTTTTTTCTGTGTATTGGTTAAGTATAAAGATGAAAAAGTAATAGTAAAATAGGCAATGGCAGCTAGTCATAACCAAGAGTAAATATTTGAAAAACATCAATTTAGGGACGAAATCCAACTCGGATCTTTTGACGAATAGGATTATTTCTCCCATTTCCATGGAAATTTGTATTGAAAGAATATTATTCTAGGACCTTTACCCAAATAACGAAGTCATAGGTATTTTACCGAAGCAAACTTTTGTAAGTAGATTTTTCCTATCAGAACTCTGTTTGAAAATATCATTTTCGAATAAAATACTTGTATATTTAAGGTTCTATTTTCCTTAAAGATACCACAGTTTATCTCTACATTCAGTTGCCCATGGCGTACCCGTCTAAGGAACGATAAAAATTGTATCAAAAAGTTCAAAATCATTTTTGAAGACTTATCATTACATAACCCACACGGGTGGGTTTTGATGAAAAAAAATGTTGAGTCTCAGTTCTAAGCATAGGGGACTTTCAAAATGTATCGCTATTTATCTATTTTGGTGTGAAGATGCCAATCATAGAATACATATACTAAGCTAGTTTTAACAATATAGTTCTCATAGTTTGTCAAAAGTGGCTGTGACATACGGACGGTCAGAGAGACAGACTTGACTACATAAGGGATCCGATTTTTTCCGTTTGTCTACGGGACCCTAAAAAGAGACAGAGTGAATGTACCTACAAAAAAAAACACTTCAAAATATAAAAGAAGTGAAAAAAAATAAGACGTAACACAAAAATAATTAAATTCTATACTATTTATAAAGAGATAACTTCTATAGACAACGACAAGGCTTATAGGTAAAACGAAAATACCAAACGCTTGCGCGATGTTATTTAGCACAGCGCCATCTATTAGTTCATTTCTGAATACGGTCCCGAAGTGAAGTGAGGGCGGGCCACTAGTTATATAATAAAAACTTTGTGCCAATTATTACTTGTTACTACATTTAAATTGTTTAGCTATTAATATATTTTTTCTTTTTCTTTCTTTTTGTCATTTAAAAACTACCACAATTAAGTAAGAATGTGTTAAGGAGGAGCGGCCCCTTCTGATACAGGTGCTTCCTGCACTTAAAAGAAGAGGTCAACCCCCGAGTTCCTATGTAAAATTGTTTTTGGATGAAATAAATGATTTATTTATTTATTTATTTATTATTTATTTAATTGGCACCCGCTAAAAATAAGTCGCGCCGTGTCATCGTACTGGCCTTTATCACGTGGTCAAAGGGATGTCAATGTTTGTCCCTGTAGAGTGGACGATCTTCTGTCTCAACGGTGGTAGTTTCCAAGTAACTTTGTTAGCTTATTTCTATTAGAAGCCGGCCATAGGCTCAGCTGTTTACCAACTCCATTTACCCTAGATAAAATATTGCCCTTTTCTAGATAAAGTCAGTTTACCTAATATCGTTTGCGAAAGGGACCGATGTCTGTTACGTTTGAAAACGGCACAGACATCGGTCCATTCAAGCGGCAATCGCTTACCAAGTGATCCGTCTGCTCGTCTGCCACCTATTGTTTATATAACCTGATCGTCGAGTGAGTGAGGGTGTCAGAGGCCCAATCGGGGCGAAAGGTTATTAAAGTTTGGCAGAGCACTTATGACTTTTTTTATGTGATAGGTAGCAGACGAGCAGGCGGATCACCTGATGGTAAGCAATTGCCGCCGCTCATGGACACCTGCAACACCAGTGGAGTTACAAGTGCGCTGCCAACCTTTTATCTCTTTCCCCCCCGGGTGGGCATCCGGTACCCTCACTCACTCGGCGAAACACAGCACAAGGGCTGCTTCACCCCGGTTTTCTGTGAGGCAGTGGTATCACTCCGGTCAAGCCGGCCCATTCATGCCGAAGCGTGGCTCTCCCACAGTTAAACTGAAGTGATTCTACTGGTGTTACGAGTATTTGTGGGAGGCGGCAATTTACCGCCAAGTGATCCGTTTGCTCGTCTACCACCTATCACATAAAGAAAAAAAAGACACATTCAGAATCAAGCAGTGGGCTCTTATATTATAACACAATATCTCTCCCTAAATATTTCATTCGCATACTTATATCTAAAACACTCATTTGTTCATTAAGAAGGTTCAACAAAATATGCCTATTGAAAATTTCTCGGACGAATGCAAAGTCCAATGAATGGATACGGTTAGCTTCAAAGGTTTTCAATAATTCTCAGATGTTTAATGAAAACAAAAATAACGAAGTAGCTTATTTCACAGATTAAATAAATAATAATAATAATAAACAAATTCACACAACATCTCATACATTGACCTGACTCCGTATTAAGTAGCTTAAGCACTTGTGTTACAGATATCAGACAACAGAGGATCACAAATATAATACTTAAATACATACATTACACCCAGACACTGAACAAACACAAGTGTTCATCACACGAATGTTTGTCCAGGGTGGGGATCGAACCCACGACCTTTGGCGTATGAGGCAGGGGACACTACCAAATGCGCCATCCGGCCAGTCAAGATTGCTCAACTTGTCTTATCTAAGACTGGAGATAGCTCAGTAGATATGAACGCCCCCCCTGAAAAGGGCTGTTCAGAGGGTCCATAGAAATGTAAACTCGCAATATAAAACGGAAAAAATATATTTACAGTAAAAACAATACATTACAGCACGCACGCAACAGGAGAAGAGAAGGTAAGATAAAACAGTACGCGCCACTAATTGGTCAGCACAGTGGCGCCATCTACTAGTATCAATAAACAAGGCCGATAAGGGAGCACGAATGTGTACCCTATTTACCACCCCTTATGCGAGGAAGGGTTAAAGGGAGGGGGAGAGGGAGGATCGTAGTTTGAGTCCGAGTATGCAACTCAGGATTTAAAAAATTATTAAATACCATTTGTATATAATACCCACGCAAGTCATGGGAAAACATCGTGAGAAGATAGAATAGAATAGAATATAATAGAATAGATCTGCTGCACGTTTAAAATATGTAGCTTCTGAAACGTGTAATCATGATTCAATCGGTCTGTTTCCCCTGTCAAGGGGTTGCGAAGATCAGAAAAGATCAGATTCCCCAAATTCTGAATCAAGTTGGCTAATAAAATAAACATACCTAACTGGAAATTACACGCTGAGATGAGTGCTCAACTTATACTATAAATAAATTGAGACAACATCGTATAGTACCTACATTGTCCTGGTCCCAAACTTATGTAATTTTCATCATTATGTTGCATAAATTTATTACTATGACTAATCATATCTGCAATGGTTTGGTTGAGATAACTCCGTTTTCTCCTAGACCTTTCTAGTACAAATTATCTTTCATCCACCAAATTCGACTGAAACTGTAGGTAAACTAACGAAATACCCCCGGGCTTCGCACTACCCCTAGTGTTTACTTCTCTCTGATAGGTAAATTGGAATTTACTCAGTGCACACACATACTAGACTAACTGTCCCACTTAGAAAATTCATATAGGTAACCTTAGTGTTCATATCTTATTAAACGGATAGTATTAAAATAAGTGTCTATATTATAAATGACAATAGTCTGTCGAACAAAAAATATACTTAAGAGTTTTGAACATAGCTCGGGTTCGTGATGATCACCAATTCGCATTAGGTAAGCGTGGTGATTAAGCCTAATCCTAATTATCATAGCGTAATGTTCTAGCGATTGAGGCCATTGCCCTGTAATGGGATTGGACAGTATAAAGGCTGATTCTTTTTATTATTTGGCATTTTCAGAATTCAAAATCCGACCAAATTACTATGAATTAGGGTCGAAAATAAAATACTACATTTTTCTGTCAGCCTCGACGGCTACGATATTTTGGATTTGGAAAAATTCAAAATATCCAGCCGGTTTAAACGTAAGGGTCGTAGGTTCAATTCCTGCACCAACACAAATGTTTGTTGATGAAACAGATATTTGTTTTGGGTCTGACATCAATAAGACTTAAGTGCGGAGGTAAATAATAGTATAGAAATATTTTTTTCCCGAATGGACTATGAATTCATTATGTATTCTATGTTTTAATTAAAAACCATATTTATTCCTGTTTTAATTAATAGTAGCGGAATAATTTTCGCAAGTAGCTTCAAGGTCACTTTGCTCATAGTTGGGTACTCACCCAAATTAATTTTGTTAAAAAGTCTACAAAGGCAACTCCTTTAATCAAATCTTTCATCTGTTGTTTTAGGACTATTGGGAAACTTTATATACTTGAACACATAATAGACTGAAAGTGCTCATGTAATATTATCTAGTATATATTTGTGATGTTTACGTACAAGATCGTCTAGTTCTTAACATTAAACTTAAATGTTGATCTTGTGTTCTACTGAGTTTCTTGCTGATTCTTCTCGGTAGAAATTGACCTTCCAAATCAGCGGTAGATTAAATAATAAATTAACATTCATAAATGTTCTGTAAAGGACTTAAATTGACTAAAGAATTATTGAATTTTGTGTTTTTATTGTGGCAAAATACCTGATTTCGCACACGACAACGCAACCTCCAAAATTATACTATTTTAACTAAGTCACAGTAGATTTGAACTGTACTAGAACAACTTATTTCATGTTACGGAGATGAACATAAAAATATAAAAAAAAACAAAATAATTTATTTCATCAAACTTACATTACAAAGAGTATCAGAATACAGAGAAGCAGCATAATAGTGAATGCGTTGGAAATCTTTTATTTTTAAAATAGGACACTTTAAGCAAGGCCTTTTGTGCGTCCTCTACGTCAATAAGTTTAGTTTTAGCTATGCCACTCCATACTTAATAATTATGCAGTAAGTATTTATAGACTGGGCTAGAGCTACATAAATGAGTTGATATATTAAGGTTTTGGTCACAACATGCCGAAGAATTTTGAAAATCCTAATCAATTTACGCAACCTGGAAGCCACCAGATCAAGATGTGATTACCAAGGGAGTCTTTGACCTAACATGACACCAAAGTATTTCACGGTGTTAACTTTTTGTAGCAGGGGACAGTCACAAACCATAATGCGTTGGGTTTCACTACAATGATGTACTCTTATGTTAAAGTTAGTCTTGGCCTGAGTCTTATAAAGAGAGAAGATAACATAATTCGTTTTTTGAGTAGGTATTCAGCGTTAGCAAATTGTCTCGGAGCCATTCCGCTATCACCTGTAGTCCGGCCTTGGCATCAGATCTTACAGCTTCCCAAGTTGTATTGGAGAATACTATTGCAGTGTCGTCGGCGTATGAGAAAATGCGTGTATTTGCTATTTTTATGTTGCAGAGTTCTTTCAGGTAAACAAGAAACAGGTTCGGTCCTAGCACACTACCCTGTGGTACTCCGTAGATGACTGTTTCTTATGCAGTGTTGGAGGTGAAAACCTATGCTGTGTTGGATGTATGGAGTTACGCGGCAAGATCGCGAGAGAAACGCTTGCTTACGGCAGTCTTACATTATTCGTGATAACAGTAGACAATCAGAACTGTCGCCAACGTTGGTATGGCCATGTTTTATGCAAACTGGATGGCTACTACCTCTATATAAATATTGTTTAAATAATTATCAGTACCTAATCGGATTTAGTGTGCAATTATTGACGAATACTTTCAAATGATTTATTGGACAAAATAAAATGTTTTAACTCGAAGGATAGCGATGGAATATTCGATGGGCAAAGTAACTGCCAGCCTTTGGGTCTCCCGTGACTTCAACTAAGCGTTAAGCCGTCTTAATACAGGGTGTATCTGTGAACATTTACATCTCTTTAACCACGAGTTCTACCAACCATTCTGAACAACATTTGTTCTATGACTTTAAAAAATTCGCATAAAAAAATTTCATGTTTCCATACAAAGTCGGTCACGTGACTTGGTCATTTTGTATGGGGAGTCGAAAAATTTTTTGAAGAATTTGGAAAAGTTGGTTCAGAATGGTTGATAGAACACGTGGTTAAAGGGATGTAAATGTTCACAGATACACCCTGTATTGATCTATCCAAGAGGTTCCCACGGCGAGTATAAATAGATAAGAATTCAGTAAAAATGTTTGTTAAATTATAATGAATTTAATTTTTTTTGCATAATTTTGAAATTTCAAAATCCCACGAGAGAGTATCCTAATATAAAACATTATATTAGGACAATTTTAGTTATTTGTAGTGCAATTTTTGATAACAACCAAAAATTGCCCTACCTAATCCGATCTGATAACGGGGGCTATCGCGTGTGATTAATCCACTAGATGGCGTACTCTAGAACTGAGGCCTATCTAAACGAGTATTAGTTATGTCATTAAACAACCAATTACGTTAAAGTTGGATCTCAGTGTAACTATAGGTACGCGATTTGGCAGATTTTTCACAAGCAATACCCCTCAATTATAGAAGCCTGGTTAACAGTTTTCCATCGCACATATATACATATTCATAGAAATCCACATATAAAATTTTCATCACAATAAAAGGCTCGTTCTCATAAAGTACGGCTCTTTACGCATACCCACTTCCGCACAAGGTCGGAAGCAATAACCAGTATTCTTCTCATGTCACCAACAGCCCTGGAGTGGACGGCTAAAGCGTTTTGTCTATCTCTTTCATTAACTTGGGCCGCTTTTGTGCTCTCGCTCAGACACGCTTTACAAAATTGGTTGAGTACAGAGACTGCGTTGGTGAGAAATTTCGGGACGTTATGAATTGAAAAGGCTGTTTGCTATCGCATGCTCTGGACAACAATAGAAATAGATAACGTGTCGTGTCATGTACAAATCTTATGTTATTTGCTTGAAGGAAGGATGGATATGGCGCAAGTTCGTCAACTGTAGTGCCTCGGCCGAATATTGCCATTAGCCAAAAATGCATAAAAAAAGTAAAAAGTATCAGCCTATATACTGTCCCACTGCAGGGCAAAGGCCTCCATCCTAGAAATCAAGTCATCGCTACTATGTTGGAATTAGGTTTAATCACCACGCTTGCCTAATGCGAATTGGTGATCACAAACCCACAAACAAAAAACAAAATAACACTTGGTGGTTGGTGACAAAAATGCATAACTTACCATAATTGTCAAGTATAAAGATTCACTTTGTAGAGTTAGATAATACAATAAATAGTGTTACCTAAACGTTATATTACAGATTTATCTCCGATAAATAATAATTATTTTTATGCAATAAACCAACATCTCCGATAAAGATAGAAATCGCGCCTTACTGCCATACTCAGAGACGTCAATTAACTTTAAGAAATAAATAGATATTGGCTTTTATTTTAATATACTTCAAGCCAATCCATAATAAAGACAATAAGGTTAGTTGGCGTCTTTGAGTGCGGTGGTTAAACTTTACCTAAGGTATTAAAGATTCTCGTACATACCTGCAAAAGAAATACCTATATGAGTAAACAATATTTTAAAAAGCATTTTATAGTGGCCTTTCTTAATTTTGTTCTGTGTCCTTTGTTTCAAAGAGCACCAAAAGATGGCATTGAGCGTTGTTTACTTCACGCAAATGTTTCACTTTTTCGGTTTCCTTATAACCATATTATATCCATAAATATAAATAACTTCTCTATTAGTATAGAAGATAGATCAATAGATTTTATTCTTATCTTGCAACCCTTTATAAAATCAAGTATCTTTCACCCTTAGATACTGACCTACTTTTGTTTAGTAAGCAACATCGCCTGATATCCCCAAGGTAACATCGTTCGGAGTACAAAAGTTGCTGAATATTCAGTCTTAGAGAATATTTATAACTACGTTGTGCATAAACTCAAGCTTATGAAAACTCACTTTACTTTTTAAACTGACGTTAATGTAATGTATCAACACATATACTAGTCCCACTGCAGGGTAAAGGCCTCCATCGTAGAAATCAAGTCATCGCTACTATGATGGGATTAGGCTTAATCACCACGCTTGCCTAAAGCGGATTGGTGATCACAAACACGAGCTATGTTCGAAATATTCGAAACATTTTGCTCGATCCGGAAATCGAACCCGACACGGAAATCATTTTTTTTTATGATGACTATCCTTCTCTATGAAGATAACTTCACCAATGTCAAGTAATGTTTTTAAAAAGTATAGCTTAGATGTAGCCGATAAATAAACGGCTACATCATGATTTGCTTACATAAAAACAGAAATCTTAAACCCACACACGCCACACCAGCAGTGCATGCGCTATGTTCGCTGCGTGAGTGAGAGTACCGGAGGCCCAATCCAGGGGAAAGGGGGTTAACAGGTACCTAAGCAGCGCACTTGTAACACCACTGGTGTTGCAGATGTCCATGGGCGGTGGTAATCGCTTACCATCAGTTGTCTGCCTGTTGTATCATAAAAAAACACGGCGACACTTAGGCCCGGTTCAGACACGGCGGGAACCGACCGCACGGAGATTCGCGTGTAAATAAGATCATTTACATTAGCGCTTATTATTCGTTCATACCTGTCCGCCGTGGCTTCGCCAACCTTTTTGGCATTTTTTTTAATATTATGCAGACTAAACTATATACATTGTTAAAATGTTGTAGGTAGATAGATACCAAATGTTATTAACACCTGAAGTATTACAAGCGCAATACTTTGAAAACTAAAATTACGGATGGTTAAATTTTTATTAAAGCGTCTTGTATTTACGTAAAAAAAGTAAATAATAATTATTTTTTAAATCATAGAATCAAAATTACCAATAAATAAATTACATCAGCGAGTGTTTTTAGAAAAAAGGGGTATACTATGGTACGATCATTTTATTGCAGTAGCAACATTGTAATAGTTGTTTTTGGTCTTGAATTCCAGTTTTGGGTAAAATGTAAATAAAATCCGCGCGGTTTCCCCCGTTTCTGAACCGGGCCCAAGACATTATCCTTGCCTTGTAAACATCTGGTTCTCTAAGGACTCACAGGGATTGCAAGTTATTTAAAATAACAATAAACGCTATATTTACGAGGATCTTAAAAAGCTGGTGGAGTTAACGACTGGAGTTATATCGGTGTATCAACGCGTCTAGCAGCTGTGGTAATATCACTTAGAGTTATAACACCGCTTTTTAGGCGGTAAAAGAAATGGGTTCAGCTTTGATAGCCGGAAAACTGCTTATAGACTTTTTTAATTAAAACTACTGAGACGTTATAGCTGCTAACATTTAACGTTTATTAAACCCCAACACGTTGTCATAATATATGCATTCAAGCCCTTTTTTCATTCGATACCTAGGCACATGAATTAAAAATATGAAATTCATAATTTTGTGGTGGTGGCCATTTTAAGTTAGCGGCCATCTAAGCTAGCAGGTAATACTTATAACCATTATAACTTTCAAGAAAAAAAAACAAATCCAAATCGGTTCATCCGTACGAGAGCTACGATGCCACAGACAAACGGACAGACTAAAGACGTAAAATTTATAACACCCTGTCTTTTTTGCGTCGGGGGTTAAAAAGAAATGAATTTAGCTTTAATAGCTTGCAAACTGCTTATAGACTTTTTTAATTAAAACTACTTTCAAGCGTGAAAAATGACAAAAATATCTAACTGGAATTTAGGTCGTATATATGTCGCAGGGAAATGATAAAACCAGGGATTTGATCAAATCTCTTCTTTAAGGATTAGGTTTTTCCTAACCTGTATTTGTTTATGAATGTATTGTAATTTACTTTTTAATTACTTTTTAATGTTATACAATAAGAATTAATTATGGCAGCTGCTTTCAATTATTTTATAAGTTTTACTAAAAGTTATTTGAAAATGAACCTTTGTAAAAATAAATGGCGAGTTTGCGTAGTTTGAATTGAGAAGCACCGCACTTTTGCGAAATCCAATTTCAATATTAGTTCCAAACTTTACAAATAGATGGTGCTTACGTATAGGTGCCGATTACATCGTGAAAACTGCAATTACTATACTTATTTTTTCAATTTTAGACGTATTCTTAGTAGAAACAAATCTCTAATTTGTTTGTTGTATAGTTAGTTATCTACTTAGCTAAGTGAGCCGGACCGAGCCATGGCCTCCGAAACAAGAGGTCGCCACTCTACCGCACTCAGAAACGTCATTTAACCTTAATGCTCATTACCATAATTATAATTTTATTAGTCTGTATGTGTTTTATAATATTGGTCTATATTTTATACTTAAGTGACCACTAAGGTTTAATTTTCATCATTAGTGAGAGGAGTGACTATAATATGATACAACATAGGTTCATGGAAATTGAGTAAGTATTTCTCAAATCACGTGGGCACGCCAAAAGACGCACCGCGCGTATACGTGCGTGTCAGCTTGTATACCTACTGCAACGACCGTAGAGATAAACCTATGATATTAAAATGGGCTTATCTGAAACCATACTAAATGGTTTTTAATTAAATTAAATTTAGAACTCTTTGAACGGCCATGCTCTATATCACAAGTACGCTATGGGCTTATAACGAATACATTAATCCACTCGTGAATACAGATTTCTCATACACTGAAATGCTCTCAGTGTGGCCTCCTCCAATTTTTCTGACTCAATAAATACGGGTTTGAGCTATTTACTCATTCCGGTCTCCAATCAAAGACTCTTTGCATCAGTCATTAGGTCAATAGATGCCTTGCTCCTAATTTTTTTGGGGTTCCGAGCCTCAAAAGGAAAATCGAAACAATCTGATATTTGTTGGTGGATATTTTTTTTAAATAACGTATTATGTAGCCATACATAATATGCTCTGTTGCAGATCTTGGGGTTCTGGCTTCGATTTTCGAGTCTAGCAAAAATAATGTTTCGAATTTTTCACCAATCCGCATTAGGCAAGTGTGGTGTTGACTAATTCGGATTGGTGATAACAAACTAAAGCTAAGTTCGAAAAACATACCTTTTACTCAACCCAGGAATGGAACGAAAGAAGTCTAGAGGTTTCATCTCAACTCTGTGGTTCAGTGTTATAGCCAAGAGCAAGCCATCAATTAAAAGGTTTTTTTTCTATTGTGAACGAACTAACACTTTTACAAGTTAATACGGAACTTTCCCTGTAGTGCGCGAGCCGGGATTGCACTTGTCCGGTTCTACCTGAACTTCGCATCCCCGAGTAATTTCGTTACGAATTTTATCGACATAAAGCACCTTCGTCAAATTACCGTTTATTGTCTAAAAGGCCGGTAAGTACCAGACGCGGATTCACCGTTGTAGGTACAGTCAGAGTATCTAAGTATACAAAACTGTCAAATTTCTTCAATCGACTCTCATCTTACTGTCAAACACACTAGGTTGAAAGTCAATTGGGGAAGTTTGACAGGTTGTGGATCTGATGTGTGGCTGTCTACACCTATTATGAGTATGCGATGCTAAATAGACGTGACGTCACAATTTTTTTACTTTGATGACTCGTGGTGGATCTTGGCCGCCGGCACAGAATACTTAATAGTACAAGGTACAGAAGACCCACTTCTAAAAACCGTTTATGGAAATAAAGACTCAGACTACTATAATTTAATCTAACGTTGAAATTCCGACCGCCCAGCGTTCAATGCCTACCATTATTCATACCTAGAAGTGCGTTCTCGCTCTATCGCAAGCAACTGTCGCGCGTGCGTCGCCGCTCGTTCGTGATTTTCTACTAATTTGGCCCTCCGGAGGGGACGCCGCATGTACTTGCAAGTTCGATACCTAAACACGCGGAGTGGGACAGGCCTGCCGCCGGCACAAAAATCCCTTCCTCTCTATTTTGGGCCGCGGCAGACCAATCGTCGATCTGTAGCTCAAGCAAGACCTTGCTCACTTCATCCCTCCAGCGATACCTAGGACGTTCGATAATGCGCCGCCCCGCTTGGCTGTCCCATGTATGCTCTCTTACCGCTCGATCTACATTCATTCCAGATACCCCAGCCAACGTAGTCTATTCAGATTTGTTCTCACTAGTTGATGAACTGTTGAAACATCACTTGGCCACTCCCTTGGCCTGATCCCTCTTCGGTCGTATTTAATTGGTGTTCCATCATAACATGAGAAAATAGAGAGTGGTGCTAGTGCACTATAATGTCCTATCTCGATGGCCGATTCGATTGTTGAGATTGACTGCTATAGTCAATCTACCTAAACCAACTGAGTCATTCACGTTCCAGAAACTATCCTTAACGTGAAGTTTCCTCACAATGTTTATTTTACCGCCATGCGGTATGAAAAAAAATCTGAAAAATCTGCAGAAAATTGTCAAATTTTTCCTCATACTTACGTACAAATGTTTCACCTCCTTTGGGTAACATAGGAAACGGGTACATACGTATGCGCCTCATGATCGATGGTTGGCAAATAAATCACGAAATATTGTTGTATTCTTGTGATCGTTAGCAAAACTTCTGTTTTGTATTCAGAAATAGGGATCGTCTTATCGGATATAGCGATTGAATAAAAAGTAATTACTTAGGGAATGTCCTTGCGCGGATATTGTGGTTGTATCGACCAATCACAGCTTAGTACACAAGACAGATGTCTGGGGAAATTGATTTTTAATATTGGTTTATGTATTACATTATGTCACCGTAAAACAGCCCGAATAATAAATTGTTCAATTCCCTAGAAAGTTGAAGTAACTATGATGACGACCCGTTTAGCGCAATGGTTTGAGCGCCGGTTGAGACGTAAGGGTCGCGGGTTCGATTCCCGCACAAACACAAATGTTTGTTGATGAAACAGATTTGTGTTGGGTCTGGGTGTTTGTAGTTCCTTCGTTGTTTCTGGTTTCCATAGTACAAGGGAAAACCTTAGTTTGGGACCAGGACAATGTATGTGATGTTGTCTCAATTTTTTTTTTTATTTTTATGATTTCAATTCTGTAACTGTAAAGAATAGAAATCTTCATAGTTTACATACTATGAAACATAATTCAAATAAAAAGCATCTGGCCGTTCTATAGAACTACTTTAAAACTTTTGCGTTGCGATATACAAATACTTGATATATAAACGGGACTAAACGCTAGGATATTAAAATTATAGCACTTAGGTACTGCTTGACGTTTCGACCGCGTTACAACGGCGTGGCCACGGATGGTCAGTCCGCTATGGTCAGTTCGCTGTGGTCAGTCCGCTGTGGTCAGTCCGCTATGGTCAGTTCGCTGTGGTCAGTCCGCTGTGGTCAGTCCGCTGTTGTCAGTTCGCTGTGGTCAGTCCGCTGTGGTAAGTTCGCTGTGGTCAGTCCGCTGTGGTCAGTCCGCTGTTGTCAGTTCGCTGTGGTCAGTCCGCTGTGGTAAGTTCGCTGTGGTCAGTCCGCTGTGGTCAGTTCGCTGTGGTCAGTCCGCTGTAATCAGTTCGCTGTGGTCAGTCCGCTGTGGTCAGTCCGCTGTGGTCAGTCCGCTGTAGTCAGTTCACTGTGGTCAGTCCGCTGTGGTCAGTCCGTGGTCATATTAAGCAGTAAGTGCTGTAATGTACTTATATATAAATATCCTCTCGTTTTGACCCATTTATGTAAAGTATTTGATGTTGAAAACGTCAATACATTTCTTCCTATTCAAAAGTACGCTATTTAGCGATTAAGATTCCTTTAGCGAGTTGATGGAAGCCTAATTGGGTGTTGAGATTACGACTCCACTTCTCGAAATCTGCATCTGTAAACCCTTATTTTTCAATGAGTACAAATACTTCAAATGTCAGAGAGCCACGCATCGGCATGAATAGGCTGGCTTAACCGGAGTGATACCACGGCCTCACAGAAGACCGGCGTGAAGCAGCACCTGCGCTGTGTTTCGTCGAGTGAGTGAGGGTAACGGACGCTCAATTGGGGGAAACGGGTGTTAAAGGATAGAAGCGCATTTGTGACTCTTCTGGTGTTAAAAGTGTCTGTAAGCGTCACCAATAATTTTTGTTTTATTGGTATTCCTATATTACGTCGTGTTGCAGGTGTCTATGGGCGACGGCGATCACTTCATCATCGATCCGACCGATTTGTCTGCTCATCTGCCACCAATCTCGTAAAAATAACATAGAAAATGTTACGAAAACCCGTCATTAGGAAAATACTATTATAAGTCCACACGGAAAATCCTACGATCGAAAAGTTAACATTATAAATATAGTAGCCGCGAGCGTCCTCTAGTTATCAATATAATAAAACAATTCATACTTCTCGACCCCTTTTTCTTGTCCCTGTCTTCAAAGTGAAACTTTACCCATAACTTAGATATTAAAACTCTCGGGGAGGACACAAGGTGTCGCTCCTGTAATGCGCTTCTTTTACTCTACTTTTTACAAAGTCTTTCCATTTTTCATCTTAATTGCCACGAACCTTTGTAGTACGGTCAACAGCAAAAGTAGATGTTCAAAATCAAAAACTCTATACTCACTATTGAGCGGAGTTTGCGTCAGAACTGTATGAATTTGACAACATACACAGTACTAATGCGTATTCAGCTCAAAAGTGAGTGTAGAGTTGTTGATTTTGAACATCTTCTTTTCCTGTTGACTGTACCATAGTGTGAAAAAATTAATAGAGAGACAAAAAATGTCCTATTCAGTGACTTTATGCGTTTCATACATGAAGTCGAATTTTACTTTATTTAAAAGGCACGAACGGAGCAATCAACTTTGATCGAGTGTGAGAGAGCCACGCTTTGGCATAAATGGGCCAACCTGAAAATATACCACGGCCGCATAGAAGACCGGCATGAAGCAGCGCCTGCGCTGTGTTTCGTCAAGTAAGTGAGGGTACCGGAGTTCCAACTTGGCAGCGCATTTATGACTCTGTTGGCAGTCTATGGGTAGCGGCAATGTCTTACCATCAAGTGAACCGTTAGCTCGTCTGCCACCTTTAACACCGATAACATAAAAAAAATATGTCATAGGTGGCAGCCGAAACTTTCACCCCCTTATTACTTACTCAAAGACTAAATATTGCCATTGTTTAAAAATTATGCTGTACCTTATATAAAAGTCACAAATGAAAATAAAGGCGTAAATTAAAAAAAAACTAACTTTCCATAAAATTGCACTATATAAACCACAGTAAGGGGGTAAGAGTTTGAGCACAACACCGCAACCTTGATCGAAGTAAGACATGATATGAGAATAACAAAACAAAAATGCGTCTAAAAGACATGCTATCCCCGTCATGCAACTGAACTCACCGTCACTCATTCTGCGCAAGGACAATATTGCTACTGAGTAACAAAAGTTCCTAACAATGGCCGCAACCCGACACTCGGGTCAACGACACTGATCCAGTATTGTAGTGGACGAAACTGCACAATAAGTTGAAGACGTCCACAAAATTAAACATTAACATTATAGGTGGCAGTTGAGAAAAGTCACAAGGGAGGGTCACCTGATGGTAAGCGATTGTGATTTGCGTGCCGCCCATAGACACTCGCAACTCCAACTCCTCTAGAATTTCAAGCACAACCCCCTTTCCTCTCCGATTGGGCCCTCAGTCCTCATTCACTCGTCGAAATACACCGCAGGCGCTGCTTCACGCTTGTCTTTTTGAGGCCGTAGTATCACTCCAGTTGAGTTGTCTTCTATACTATTTTTAAAGAGGTAAGTACATTTCGAAGATATCGACCAACCTAATACATAAAAACCGGTGGTTGCAATATTTTTTTAGGCGTTCGTAAATAAATTGCAAAGAATTTGATAGCATTTTTAGGCACTAAACTATTAATCAAAATATAATATAAATCTAATATTTAGTTGGATATTTGGGCGCCTATTTACCTCAAGTAGTATATGTTAATCACTATAGAATGTTTTTTTTTAAGACATGTCCTTTAGAATCCCGCATGAGAAATTTAAGTTCCTAACAATAGCTGCAACCGATCCTGGGTTCATTGACACGAAACTGCACAATAAGTTGTGGACGTCTCATTATGTCCTGTTGCATTATATGGACTGGGATTCAATTGATAGCGTTCATTCAAATTTTATGTCGAAGGATATCCGATGGTATTGCTGCAGTTACCATAAAAGTAAAGTATCAGCCAATTAAAGCTACTGACCCATTGCAGGGCAAAGACCTCCATCATAGAAATCAAGTCATCGCTAATACGATGGGATTAAGCTTAATCACCACGCTTACCTAATACGGATTTGTGATCACAAACCCGAGTTATTCCAAAAATTCAAAATTCACGTTTTGCTCGACCAGGGATTTGAACTCAGGGCCAATTCTCGTACACTAGAGATTGAAAGCGAATTTAGATATTTCATATATTCGTCGATTCGACTTCATTGTCGATTGCACAAGAATTGGTACCCAGGACCCCGAGGTCACGGATCGGTACTTGACGTCTTAAAGCCTAGACAGCAGACACAATAGAAAATCAATTGTTTTTGCCTTCTAAAAGATTTTTGTGTCTTACAACTTTTAAACAATAGACCAACGAAGCGTTATTTATTAATCGAATAATTTATATTTCAATTTAGTAATAGAAGAAGAAAATAATTTGGACTCATAAGAAAAAACAGAAAATAACGGTTATTTTAACTAGTGGCTTCTATTTAATTAAAAGTTACTGCTGTGTCAGAATTATTTCTATGCAACATTAAACTACCAAGTGCCTTATTTTCGAGTTTCCGATATTTTCCCCTGAGGCAATGCTATTACAGTTATTTGCTAATCCAGGAATAGAAATAAGGGCAAGAAAGATTTACTCCAAGAGAGATAATAATTAATCACGCAACCTTGTGGTTATTTACCTTCTAGTGAAGCGCATGGTACGTACGTATACATAGTTTGCAGATATTGAATAGATTTGTATACAACTGTGTGTGACTCTCCATACGTAGTACCAACCAGATTTTTTTTTACCATCTGCTTCTGGTCGGACACTATTTTATAAATTGGAATGCCTCAGTGGCGCAGTTGGTAGTGGGTCGCAATTAAAAGCAACGGCCGCGCTTGGGGTCCTTGGTTCGGTCGGTGCGGGCCAAAAATTTGTATATAAGTTTTTCTGTTTACAAATTCCCAGTGTCAGCCCAAAGTCAGGAAGTTCAAGGACTTGTACCCCCGTGGATCGGAATGTACGTTAAGCCGTTGGTCCTGCGCCCGGATCTCTCTTTGGTTCATCATCATCATCATTTCAGCCAATAGACTGTCCACTGCTGGACATAGGCCTCCCCCAAAGTTCTCCACACAGATCGGTCCTGTGCCACCCGCATCCAATGGACTCCCGCGACCTTCACCAGATCGTCGGTCCACCTGGTGGGAGGCCTGCCACGGCTGCGGCCTCCTGCACGTGGCCTCCACTCAAGGACCTTTAAAACCCAACGGCCGTCTGTTCTCCTCGCAATGTGCCCTGCCCATTGCCACTTCAGCCACGCAATTCTTTAGGCTATGTCCGTGACCTTAGATCTCTTTTTATCATCATTCATCGAACCAATAGAGAGAAGCGAAGGAATGAAGAGTGCGCCTGTGTTTGCACACACACTTGAGCAATATAATATATCCTGCGTACGTGGCTGATCGTTAAGATTGGCCACCGTAGCCGAATATCGGTTGAAGGATATTATTATTTATATATTATAAATTATGTCCAGTCCCTCTCGTTACCCGCGCAAAATAAACTTTAAATTTTATTTACTTAAAAATTTAAATCCACTGCAAAGATCTCAGTGTTAATGGTCGAGACAACAAAATCCATTAAAATCTGTGCAAACTTCCAAATTCGTCTTAGCTGATGAGACAGGCGTGTTGATTTAGGCTTCTATTTGGAAGCTCTCGTCAATTCTGTCGATCTTACGGATTCCATTAAGAGATGTTGGCTACCTTTAAAGACTTATGCTGATTCAAGGATTCTACAGCAGTAGAAAGAGGTTTTTGTACGTTCAAAACAAACGAGGGCTATGTCCGAGAAGTATTTCCGAAGAGATACTGTGGGTCGATGCATCTCTTGGTAGCATCTGTCGAGCGCATCTCTCGGAAGTATCTCTGCAAAGCATTGATCCGAGATATGGTTGCGAGAAATGCAACCGTAAGAACACGTCTGAAAGAGACATCCGAGAGGTATTTATGAGAGATTTATCTGAAAGATGGCGTCTGATATGCTTCCAAGAGAAGCGTCTCAGAGATGTGTCCCAGAGACACATGCAAGAGATGCGTCCGACAAATGCTTGTAAGAGATGCATCCGAGAGATGCGATCAATAAGTGCGACCGAAAGATGTCCAAGAGATGCTTGCTTCACGCTAATTTTCTGGTAGGGTAAGGTCTGGCATAATTCCAGTCAAGCCGGCTGATTTATGCCGAAGCGTGGCTCTCCATGACTTGAATGCACTAAACGTGCAACATTGGTCAGAATTGGCACAGGACCGAATAAAATGGCGGAAGCCAAGACCCACCTTGGATTGCTGAGTCTACTTACTAAGCTTTTTTTTTTCCAGGGGAAACCATCATGGCCTTCACCTTGCCACATGCGGGGGACAATCATGTTCTTCACCTTGCCACCTGTGGGGGACAAGGTGGTGTGTGGGACTCTAACCATAACCAAAACCCCTGGGGTGTTCATCTCAGCGCAATCGCGGTCGGATACCCCACAGCCGGGACTGGACCGTACCGCAAATCGCGCTCGCCACATTAAGCCAAATTGTTTGGCGCAATGCAGCCCTTCCCAAATGCGCGACCTACCAGGACACCCAGTAGGATTTTTTCCCTCGCGGAGTCGTGGTACTGAGCAAGCCACTCCCCAGTAGTGGCATGCTCAGGTACTCCGAAGCCCGTTTAGTCGCCTCTTACGACAGACCGGGAATACCTTGGCAGTATTCTTAACGCCCCTAGCCACAGGGCACAGTCTACTTACTATGCTGGAGTAAGTAAGTAAGTGGCTTTCCCACAGTAAAACGTAGTTTATGGATAAACTCTTATGTCGAGTCACTAGCAAAATTAACACTTCTAAACGGGATCCTGCAAAAAAGGGACCGTGTACGAAAGTAGAAAACTTTTTGCGCGAAATAATTTCAAAAGCTTTTCCTTATTTCGAAGTTATTCGCCTTGAGAGTTGTTTCTGCTTCAAATAGGCACATTTTCTAGCTTGTTACACCTATTCATCTAGTGTTTCTTTTGAATGTTTAACAAATACCTAACTAGATTTTTTTATGTGATAGGTGGCAGACGGACAAAATACCAGTGTAGTCTCCTGTGCGCTGCTAACCGCTTTAATCCCCTTCCCCCCAATTTGGCCTCAAATACCCTCACTGATTCGGCAAGATACAGGACAGACACTGCTTCACGCCGGTCGTGAGGTCGTGTATCGCTCCGGTGGAGCCGGTCCATTCATGCCGAAGCGTGACTCTCTCACGGTCAATGATTACGGCTTTGACAATAAAGCAAAATATTGGAATTTATCAAACTAGCACAATTTTGTAGGTATAAACCCAGTGACCGAGTATCTTTGGTTCATTAATATTGGATGAGTTTCATCAATCCTTTTTGATTAAATATAGAGATAAACTGAAAATCCAGTTTCTAGTAATGATATTATTATTAAAAAAGAAACCTACCTAGATATATTTTGTTAGTACAGGCCGGTCACCCAGTTAAAAATATGACTTATGGTTATAAAAACTCATATGACCAATGCCCCGCAAAACCAATTCAATTCAATTCAATATGTTTATTGCTTCTTCATATGTTGTACAAAGATCTTAGTTTAAAGTATTTTAAGTTACAATATGGACCCTGTCGGGCACTGCAAACATTTTGGAGAGAGTAGGACTTATAGATTCACATTGTGTTTCTCTAGTTCAAGTATCATAATATAATATTTGTTTACCTATTCATATTTTTTATATTTATATTATGACAATATTTATATTATGTTATTATTATATTTATATATCACATTAGAACAATATTTATATTTATTATTATATTTGCAATATTAATTTAAAATTACTTTTATATCCTATGCTTAAATCATTTACTATAAATCATTGATCTAGTAGTAGCGTAGAAGCTCGTTCTTTTAAAACGTGTTTTGGCAGTACGAGGGTTGACCATGAGTATTAAGAGGGGGTGGGCAATCACTGTATTTTAAGTACAGACTGTATGTTAAATTTTGCAAAACGTTATAATTACAAATATTCTTTAGATGTTTAATCATCGGAGACACAAATGGGTGTAAAATGGGGTTAAAGGTTGGCAGCGCACTTGCGACTCTATTGGCGTCGCAGGTGTTGCGGCGGCTATAGCTTACCATCAGGTGATCCGTCTACTCGTCTACCACGACCTGTCACATAAAAAAGGCATAAAACATTTTTTTATTCAGAATGCTTGGAAGAAGACATGTTTAAAAAGATGTTAATGATCCTGTACCTGTGTACACCCTAACTATTACCGAAGAAAACTGGTCGAAAGATAACTCTAAAACAAGCGCGCTGCATACTCATACTCATGAAGTTAGATTCTATTTTAGATACCCACTCGCTTTAAACTCCAATTTTAATACAGTAACCTGGTTTTATTTTATACTATGTAAGTAGTGGGCACCCGGTAGTTAAGTACCGCGTAAGGTGTTGTCTAGTATGCTCACGGAACAAAATAAGTGGATATAGAAAGTCGATTCTAGCTTACAATTAATGAAGATTTCAAAGTTTTTATTTTTGCAATTATTATCTGAAACAAGTAGATTATAATGCACTTAAAATTCCTTCCTTACTTTTATATACTTATTAAAGATTTGGTTGATCTATGCGTTAGCCGTTGGTACATGATCTGCCAACCATGAACATCAGTATCAGAGAAGTCGCTGATGCGTTGCCAGCTTTTTAGAAAGGGTACGCTCGCTCTTCTATTGAAGGATTTTAAGTCGTAGCCGACAAAAAATACTGCTGTGTGTGTGTAGCCAAACTGTTCCAAAAAAACATAAAAAAATACTTTAAAATATTTTAAAACTACGTAAGTTACTGTTAGTAAATAGATAAAACTTAAAAAATAACACGATATTTTTTTTATTATGATTGCAATCAAAAGACCAATTAAAGAAACATCGTTGAAAGAATGACTTGAGGGTGAAAAGAGAGTGCTTTATGTCTTTGCACATTCATGAAACGCAATTGAATACTTTTGTAGGAATGTCACTGGCAGCAAAGTTAGAAGCCTTAGTTGAATTAGTATTATATGTCCAAACTACAAAAGCAACTGTGAAATTCGTTCAACAACAGGAACTTGTTCACGCCTAGGTATATTTAAACTCTTTGTGCACAGCAAACGAGCTTAGTACGTGTTAGTAGTTTGAGAACGTTTGTGGATACTCGACAATTTTTTTGGTATTTTTAATGTGAACGGTAAGTACTAGCAAACTGATCACTTGATGGTAAGCGACAAAATCTGAAAGTGTAGTTACAAGTGCGCTGCCTTTAATTCGCCCTTCCTTCAGATTATACTCCAAACTGGAATTCAAGACCAAACAATCGACGACAGATACGTCACTATCAAATCTGTTAATGTCCCTTATGACATTTTCAAGTGACGTTTTCAGGTTTCGCCAACCTTTTTGGCATTATTTTTCTTATTATGCTGACTAAACTGTCAAGTTTCCATACATTGTTAAAATGTTGTGGGTAGGTACCAAATGTTATTAACACCTGAAGTGTTACAAGCGCAATACTATCTTTGAAAACGAAAATTACTGATGTTTAAGATTTTATTAAAGTGTCTTGTATTTAAATGAAAAAAGTTAATAAAAATATTTTTTTAAATCATAGAATCACAATTACCAATAAATAAATTACATCAGCGAGTGTTTTTAGAGAAAAGGGTATACTATGGTACGATCATTTTATTGCAGTAGCAACATTGTAGTAGATTTTTTTGTCTTGAATTCCAGTTTTGGGTATAGGCCTCCGGTACCCTTACTCACTCGACGAAATGCAGAACAGACGTGCTTCTCGCCGATTTTCTGTGAAAGGTTTGAGTCTAATCTTTTCACTCAACTTGTGTCTATCGTTGATGACTATCGTTGATGAGAAGACCCTGCCGAGACCTGTTGGCCGACCTAGGTATCGCTGGAAAGATGACGTCAAAAATGATCAGCGAGAACTTTAAGCTAGTAAGTGGCAAAAAGTAGCACAGAAATGTGATAATTCATGGACGGCATAAATACATAAATAAGTATCAAGTACCAGCGGAGTAAATAAGTAATGTGTGTCTATACGTACTCGCTTCAGCAAGGACCTTTGAGAGTATGTCGATCTATTTTATAAATTTCGAGCCCCATTCTTCCCACGTTTATAAAAGATCGGGACTTCATGCATCTAAAGTACGAACTTTTCTTTTTACCACGAAGTATCTTTCGGAACATAGTGAATAAATGCGTTAGTTTAAAACGTAAAAGCGTACTCAGGCGTAAAATGAGATAGACCGAGTGGCGCTAAAGAAGCGAAGTCGATTATACTGGGCGGCGTACTTACGTCCTTACGTCCGTCCCATTCTTATACGACAGTTTTCTAGTCGTTCTATTTTACTATCTACTTTACCTGATGGACGGGGGAAGTTTTTAATATGTTCGAAGTTTGAATTTGTGCCAGAAGCAACAAAGGACGTCGACGAACTCTGGCCTTGTAATCGGAAAGTTGGAGTGGTTTTAAAGTAACGTTTTTTTTCGCGCTATGCTAAAACCAAACTGACCAAATGCGCGTTTTGCGGCGTGTTCAGTTCACGAGAACCGTTTTATTTTATTGTCAGGGTATTAATAAACCAATTGAACGGTCGTCAATCGATGTCGTGGTGATGGTAAAATGGATTAGGTGACTCCCATCGATAAATAGATAAGTTAAGATAAATTTAGTGGCCACGAAAAAATATAAGTACAGATACACAAGAAGGACAAAAAAAAAAAGAACAGAAAGTCACAAATTATCTAGCGTTTATCTATATGTAAGTACAGCCACACATCAAAGTATGTATACAAAACTGTAATTTTTTTTTCAATCGACTCTCATCTTACTGTCATACACATTAGGTTGAATATCAATTGGGGAAATTTGACAGGTTGTGGTAATCTGATGTGTAGCTGACTGTACCAAGAAGTAATATGGAAGGTAAATTATACAGACATCGACAAATCTTATATACAAACTGAAAAAGCGAAACACTAACAGGATGCTATCTATATGTGTAAAAATGTATTTTACACGTAGTCTGAAGCTGAAGCTTCTGATTACCCACGTATAATCATCATCATCATCATCAGCCTGTTGCAGTCCACTGCTGGACATAGGCCTCTCAAATGCTCGCCACTTTGATCGATCTTCGGCTAGTCGCATCCAGCTCCAGCCAGTCTTGCGCAGATCATCACTCCATCTGGCCTGAGGTCGTCCTACACTACGTTAGCCGAGACGCGGTATCCACTCCAGAACTCGTTTACCTTAACGGTTGTCAGTTCTGCGGCAGATATGGCCAGCCCACTGCCACTTCAGCTTGCTAATCCGGTGAGCTATGTCGATAACTTTGGTTCTCTGCCGGATCACCTTGTTTCGGATTCGATCACGCAGAGAAACGCCGAGCATGGCTCTTTCCTTAGACCGCTGAGCGACTTTAAACTTATGGACTAGTACCCACCACGACCCACGTATAATACTAAGTTATTATTTTTTTCTCATGTAAGTGATGTGTACAGTTTTTAATGGAAATATTTTTTTTTTTAACCTAATATTTTATATTCACAAGGCATGAGTATTTGTAAAAGCGCCGCCAGCTAGACAAGTCGTTCCCTGTGTAGCTTTCGAGGTGCCGCAAGTTTCCGGGTTCATTAAGAATAACTTCCACCCACAAGTGCGTTTGAGCAGACTTGTATGACAAACCTTGTTAAAGTGAGGAAAACTGTTATAATGAGAGAATTTGGAACTTAGAGCTTAATGATATGGTAAAATATGGAACGAACTGCCACCTGCGGTATTTCCGGACCACTACGACCTACAAACCTTCAAGAAAAGGGCATATCTCGCTCTGAAAGGCCGGCAGCGCACCTGTGAAGCCCCTGGAGTTGCAGGTGCTCATGGGCGACGGTAATCGCTTAACATCAGGTGATCCGTCTGCTCGTCTGCCCCCTATCCTATAAAAAAAAATGTGCATTTTATACCTTTTGTAAGCTCTTGTTTTTACGGTTTATTCGTCTGCTCGTCTACCACCTATCACATTTAAAAATGAGTATCAAGAGTTTTTGATTGAGAAACTATTCACTTATCATCATCATTTCAGCCAATAGACGTCCACTGCTGCACATAGGCCATCCCCTAATGTTCTCAACGAGATCGGTCTTATTCCACACCCATCCGCGGAATTCCCGCAAGGAGAACAGATAGCCCGTTTGAACGGAAAGGTCCTTGAGTGGAGGCCGCGTACTGGAAGTCGCAGCCGTGGCGGGCCCCCCACAAAGTAGAGCGACGCGACGATCTAGTAAAGACCTATCCGCCCACCGCCAAGCTAGCAAGTATTAGCACGTAGATAGATTTGAAAAAAACAAAAAAAAGTACCAATTCGTTCTTATTCACTGAGTTTCTACTTATTCCTCTCCAATTAGAATAAATAAGTGCGTATAAACAATAGGTATTTGTTTAGGCTCGTGTTGGGTTTATACCTGTTAAGTAGGAAAACATTGAAACTTGTTTCTGTTTATTTTTGGAAAGTTACAGAGTAATAATAACTACAGATAGACACACACAGTTGTAACAAAATATACATACGTAATTGTATGGTGTCGGTCATCTTGGATTTGAAAAATAGTCATGATCATGATATAAAGTATGGCAGGGGTCACCAATTTTATTAGATTCGCTCTATGCCCGTTTTAAGATAACAAAATGACGATCGCGGTCCGCAAAAAGAAAAAAAACTTGCATATTAAACATCGCCTTTTTATCCTAAACTTGACAAGCATATCTAAATAACTAAAAATGACAGCACAACCGTTTGAAGGGATAGTATCGTAACAGAAGCGACCGTCACATATTATCCAACTAACGTATCCGATACAACGATATGATACGTCAACAAAGCGCCGAATGAAAGCGTAATCGTAGCGTGCCCACGCTACGGTTACGTTACGAATTCTTTAAAAAGTTTGTGCTAGGCCCTAAGGTAATCAAAATTGTGTCTTACAGATGAACAAATAAGCGGTGCAAGTTTAAAAAGAAACCAACGCCAGAAAACCTTTAAAATGGGAGCGTAAAACAAAACAGGTTCATAATTTTGTTTGTTGCCAAAGTAGGAGGTGGTAATTTGATTAAAAATATTACCCTCCTTCGCCGCGTTACGGGAAAATCCTTTGAGATGGTTATAAAATTTAAAGTTGCGTAACAGCGTTCAGAATGGCTCACTTTACTGGGGTCTTAGAATACCCCAGCAGAGTGAGCCATTCTGAGCGATTCTAGAAAACGGTAAACTTTGAACATTGGATGAAAACGAAAATATTTGCACTGATAATAAAATGGACCTCCAAAATGTAGCACTGAGTGATTTTCGTACGTAAAGAATAAATCATTTCGAAATTCTCTCTTACGAAAGCTTTGATATCTTAGTCATGCAGAATAAAAGAATTTCCGCAAACAATACAAAGGAAATGAAAGACCCTGGGAGGATCCATTGTTGAGTAGAAATAAAACTCGCAGATAGAAAAGCAATTGACCATTTTGAATCTCTAAATGAAATTAAAATAGTTTATTCCATTTTGTAATTATGATCCACTCAGAACACCCAAAATGTTTACCATTGGATCAAAATCAACAAAAAACTTCAGCACCAAAAATTGTATGATGAATACTTGTGTTTGTTCAGTGTCTGGTTGTAATAAATATATTTTCACAAGTGCTTAAGCTACTTATGTATGACGTGTTGTGTGAATTTATATAATATATATTTATAACAAAATCATACAGATTTAAAAAGAACTTTGTATTGAGTACATTAGCGTATGGGAAGGAAGGCCTCAAAAGACATTCCTAAAGACCCTCTATTTAAGAAACATTGTTGAAAGAATTATTTGATTCTGATTTGAATTACCCTGAGATATCACAACTTTTAAGAGCCACATATTTTACGCAGGCCCAAAAACGCTCTATACAAATGGCACACGCAAGTATCTTGTATGCGCGTCTAGTAAATTTTGTTTGGTAGCTATATCAAATGTTTCGTTTAAATAAATGGTTTTATAATAAAAGTTAGTGGTAAATGTACGGGTAGTTTATTTATTTATAATAAGGCATACACGACAGTTGACAATCATGTTAGTATTATAGAGATTTGAGGTTAGGTAGATTAAATCTAGATTGACAACCAATTTGCATACGCACTACTAAAACTATTCATTGTCACAGTGAACAAAAAGAGTTATATTTCCGCAGTATGCCTAACATTACTCTGCGCTCCACCGCGATGCGACGATCCGAGGACATTGATTACTTGACGGCGGAATTTGCCATGATTATGATCAAAGACGTCCAGTTCAACACTGTCACGAGATGTCAACCGAGTAAGATCATTGTACGATCTGCACATACGAAACTATGGGGTTGTAAAAAGAGGTGTGTTTCTGTAGACTTCCAAACGAAAGGCATTAGGATGTCTGGGATTAGGCCTAGTATTGAACTTAACGAGTGAGAGAAGATGGGGAGAATCGAGGTGAGAGTGAATGATTTTATGGAGGAAGATTAGATCCTGTTGCTGACGCCGTACACTTAGCAACTCAACGTTAAATTGCCTAAGTCTATCACTATATGATGAGAGTCTAGTTCAATTATATATATTAATTTTATACTTAAAAAATGGGCTTGCCCTTAGAAACTTTGAATGCTCACAAAACCAGCTAGACGTTATATTTTGAACTGAAAATTTAGGCTAAGAACCATCTTATTTACCAATATTTTGGTAAAGTATCAATATTTTTTACTATATCGAGATTAGTCAAATACCCTATTGCTACAGTGCAGCTATTCAGTAGACCGACTTCGTACTCCAGCTCGCGCTATGTATGTGCAGACGTCTTAAGAGACGATGATAGTAACACAAAGAGGAAAGCAAACTGTACCCGAAACCCTTTATTGCGAAATACCCAGAAACAGTCACTTTAACGTGCTATAACGTCTCACCCTTCAAAAACCAGTTAGGACGTTAATGATAAAGCTAAATGTTTCGGAGACTCGTAAGCCGCGTCCGATGCCTATTAAACATTATTGTAGCACCACAGACTTCTGTGATCGCATCAGACGATGTAATAGCGACTTTAACCTTGACAGGGTAATGTTCATATTACAATATCATTAAGGTTTAGTACTCTTACTTCTTTTTCATCTTTCTTAGGTTAGATGTGATCGCTATATACTTAAATGGATTCAAAAGTCGTTAATACTTTAGAAAAGTTGTAGTTACTTTGGACTAAGGCGCGATTCGACCGATCTTCATCAGAGGATAAATGTATCGTATAACGCTACGATTCATATTTTGAAATAGATAGGCATAAACCATTAGTTACAACTGTCGGATAAAGATTGGTCAAATCGCACCTCAACCATAATTTTATATTTTACTAGCGGCCGCCCGCGACTTCGTCCGCGTGGAAAAGTAACTTTTTACCCCCCTTTCAACCCTTTACAACCCCCTTTTTGCAATAAAAAGTAGCCTATGTTCTTTCTCAGGGTCTACATTATTTGTATACCAAATTTCATTTAAATCCGCTGAGTAGCTTTGGCGTGAAAGAGTAACAGACAGAGAGTTACTTTCGCATTTATAATATTAGTATGGATAGTATGGATTTATTTATTTAATTAAATTATGGTTACACGTTTCAGATACAGAACTCTTGTAGTTTCGGAAAATAAGGCTGTGACACATACGGACGGACAGACAGACAAGATGAATCTATTCTCAAAACATCTCATACGTGGCCCTGACTCCATACTATGAAGCTTATGCACCTAAGAACGTGAGCGGTATACTACGAATGATACCACGGCCTCACAGAAGATCTGTGTGAAGCAGCGTCTGCGCTGAATTTCTACGAGTGAGCGAGGGTACTGGAGGCCCAATCGGGTGGAAAGCGAGCTAAAGGCAGCGCACTTGTGACTGGTTTCTGGTGTCTATGGGCAGTTGCAATCGCTAACCATCATGTGATCCGTCTGCTAGTCTGCCACTTATCACATAAAAAAGTTATGAGCACACCCTAAGAGGTCAAGACTTTACTCCGAGACTCATTGTTCATTCAGTCAGCACTGTCGGTGGCAGCACTGTCTCTGTTATTAATAACCAAAGAAATGACGGGGCGGAAAACCGGAGCAAATTCTCATTGTTTTCAACCCGAAACGAAATAACTACTTAATGTTCAACGTGATAGTTCTACCGATGACAACGGTAATAGAAAACATACTGTTTCAATTTTGGTTCTCATAGTAAATTGGACATAGTTTTGCAAACAAGAACTAATCTTTATTTCGGATTAAATTTAGTTATAATATTATTATGTTAATAGACATGCACTCCACTACGTTTGTATACATCAAAAATTAGTTAGGTAGGTATCTCAAAAGTTACTTTTGTGGGTTGGTTCTAGTATACATTATCTCTATCCAATTAATAACATAATTATATTAAAATAAATGTCTGTTACTTAGGGTACCTAACGTAAATCAACATTATTTCGAAAGTAATAAAAACGTTTTCCCAGATAAAAATATCGCAGTTCAAAACTTTTTGGACGAAGTCTTATAAACCACAAATTTTAACAATAAGAGGAATTAACGTGACAAAATAACGCAGGAAAACAAAGTTGCGTTAATTCCCGTTAATATTAACACTAGTTAAGTACTATGCAACGTGCAGATCTAAGAAACTATTTTTTTACAATTTTTTACAGTCTATCAAATAACCAAACGTTTGAACTTAACCAGCCACAACCAAACCATTGAGTTTAACTAGCCACAATATTACCAGTTCGTGCTTCTAAACGATTATGCCCGATTTGCGGTCAAGTATAAGTTTGTTCAAGCATTTATGGTGTTAGAAATACGAGCGTTTAATTGAATATGTCATTTAATGAGAACGCATTCAGTGAGTTATTTCGGCAATTTTTATTTAACTTTCCAAAAAATTTTTAATAATAAAAAAACAGTGGCAGCGCCACACTTCGGTATGAATGTGCCGGCTTGACTGGAGCGATACTACGGCCTCACAGAAAACCGGCATGAAGCATTGAGTACGCTGTGTCTCGTTTAGTGAGGGAGAGTACTGGAAGCCCAATTGGGGGAACGAATGTTAAAGGTTGGCAGCGCACTTGTGACTCTACTGATGTTGCAGGTGTCTATGGGCGGGCAATTGCTTGCCATCAGATGATCCGTCTGCCACCAGGTGAACAGTTTCATCTTTACTTACGGTCAAAACATTTGTAAAAATATTTTAGGTACAGACAGCCACACTTCAGGTTACTACAATCTATCAAATTTCCTCAATTGATATTGAACCAAACACGCGTGACATAAAGGAGTTTTGTATACTTTGATGTGTGGCTGTACGTACCTACATACCTATAAACATATTAATGAGACTGCTCAGTTTTAGAAGAGGTCATGGATTCGAGTCCAATCTGAATGATATGTTAAGGTTTTTTAAGTAAATTATTTATTTATTCAGCTAAATTGGGAAAATATGGTGCATGAAACATTTTTAATTTATTTATTAAGGTCTGCCAACAGCACAGTAATACAACAAATGATATTTTTAACATTATTATACTAACATGATAGTTTATAATATGTGTGCCAATTGGGTATTTGACTAATCTCGATTTAGTAAAAAATATTGATACTCTATCAAAATATTGGTAAATAAGAACCAATGGCCAACATTTTCAGTTAAAAATATAACATCTAACTGGTTTTGTGAGCATTGAAAGTTTCATGGGCAAGTCCATTTTTAAAGTATAAAATTAAAAAAAAATAATTATATCATTGAACTACCCGTACATTTTTCATCAACTTTTATTATAAAACCATATACTTAAACGAAACATTTGATATAGCTACCATATAAAATTTACTAGACGCGCATACACGATTCAATAGCCATTTGTATAGAGCGTTTTTGGGTTTGCCCAAAATACGTGCTCTTAAAGTTGTGATATCTCAGGTAATTCAAATGAGAATCAAGTGATTCTTTCAACGATGTTTCTTAAATTGAGGCGTCTTTTGATTAAACACATAAAAAAAAATTGTCAAATACCCAATTACAGGCGAATCCAAAAAACAAAAGATTGGTTCCTATCGCTATATGGTTCGTTGTTTCCCTATAATAATCCGAATCATTTTTTAAACCTTGTTCACAAAACCAACTCTACGGATGCAAAAACACTAGTTGAAAAATAATCACCGCAAAAAAATACGCTCCAAACGAACTCATTTTGTGTTCGAATTGAACACAGGATTTCAATATGTTTTCTAAAAAACCACTGGCAATAGGGTTTCCAAACGTCCGGACAAAACTGGTTATAGTCTATTTATTTATTTAACAACTTACAGAACACACTTTATGAGATAGAATAAACTGTTTTCACACTCATCACCATCAGAAACTCACACACGTCCACTGCTGGACATAGGTCTCAGCTAGTGCACGCCACAGCTCCCGATTTTCGGCTGCTCTCATCCAGCCCACACCAGCCAGCCTTCGAATGTTATCATCCCATCTGGTGGTTTTTACACTACACTGTATCTATTTACTTAATATCATAGTTAGGCTTGTTGGATGCGTGTCCACTTGTCCAGCTACAAAAGAAAGATAGATTTTGGGATATGGGTCTCTCAGTGACAGCCCTAGTCTTCAGTGTAGGTAAATCGAGTAGAAAAACGTAAATGGCGAAAAATGTAAAGAATCTTGCTCTAGTTCTAATCTACCCATAATATCCAGTTTGGAGAGCAGGCGTTCATTTCCACTTTGTTACAACTCGGACGCTTGCCACTAACTGCGAAAAGTCATTAATTAACTTTAATTGTCACTTAAGAAAAAAATATGGACACTTATTTTAATACTCATAAAGACTACGCATAATTAAGATAATGAACATTAAGGTTAAATAATGTCTCTGATTGCGACAGTAAAAGTATGAAACAAACGCGTTTTAATCACACTGCCACAAGGTCGTGCAAGTAATCGCGTACCATGCTTGCACAAAATAATAAAAAAAAACACTATCGCGATGCAATCAACGCCAAATGCCATCTATTGGTAGACAGTGGAACTACAGTTTCGAAACGAATTGAAAGCGGGCCACTAGTAGATTATACACAGAAAGATGCCTACATTGCCATAAAAATGAAGTACGGTCTATGCTCGCACAAAGAATCTTGCTCTAGTTCTAATCTACCCATTGGAGAGCAGGCGTGGCAAGATATGTAGGGCAGCAATAGGACTCTATAGTCATCTTCGTCGGTGTGGAGTCCCATCAACCTTCTAGCGCTGCAACTACCATCTTTGAAGATGCTGTGGCCAATGATGATGATGCTCGCACATATTTATGCGAGCTTACCGTGATCTGACCGTGTTTCGCTGTGAATGATAGAGACAAACGTGCGAGAGAGATAATGATATGATAATTACTGCTATAACTATATCGATCCCTCCAGCGGTACCTTGGACAGACAACTGGCCTTTGACCACTTGGCCGTTCCAAGTATGCTCTTTTGCCGAGGTGTATAAAGTCCTTGAGTGGAGACCGCGACTCGGTAAACGTAGTGTTGGACGCCCTGCTATAAGATGGGATGACGACATTCGAAGGCTGGCAGGAGTGAGCTGGATGAGAGTGGCCGAAAATTGGGAGCGGTGGCGTGCATTGGGGGAGACCTATGTCCAGCAGCGGACGAGCGTGGGTTGCTGATGATGAATATCATCGGCCTAATATTATTAGGCTCACCCACTAGATCTAGCTTCCTGTTTTTTCTCCTCTTCCAGGTTCCATCTAGTGCTTGTGCAGGTCCCAGAATCTTCCTCCAGATCTTTCGTTCTGTCACTAATAACTTGGTCTCTTCTTTGAGAGATAGCGTCCAAGTCTCGTAGACGTACATTAATATTGGGCATATCACCGACTTGTACTTATAAATACGAATTTTCGTACTGTACTGTGATAGCTATTCGAAATTATAGAAAGCACTTTACGTAACTATGATTGATTTAGAAGCAATATGCGTGTACTGCCAAAGGGTGGTTTAATCTTACTGGAATAAATTAGGTCAGAGTTATGAAGGTAATTGATCCCAGTTGCCAACTATGTTATTGCTTAGCTATTCCGATGGAAAATTTGAATTAAGGATATTGCTATTTTAACTAAGTGTTGT
The DNA here is from genome assembly GCA_014851415.1 of Cnaphalocrocis medinalis. Taxonomy (NCBI): domain Eukaryota; kingdom Metazoa; phylum Arthropoda; class Insecta; order Lepidoptera; family Crambidae; genus Cnaphalocrocis; species Cnaphalocrocis medinalis. The sequence continues at coordinate 16,437,705 of CM026283.1, forward strand.
TCAACTTGATGACGTTGAAATATAAAGAAGAGTTGTTTTGTAGAACACCAGCAGCATCAACTGCATACAGATTGACACAGGTCCCTCCACCAGCTACCGTCTTCTTCTTCTTCAGCTATGGTCCTTCCTACCGTCTCGGCATACGAACCGAATCTTGGGAGACGCTCACCAGGTACTTGCTAAGGGCTCTTTCCCCGGTGCGTTTCTTCACTCCCTACAAAGTATGTGTCTTTAGCCCATCTCAATGTCACTTCTCCCCAAAATATGGGGCGTGAAACACCACAGCACAAGCGACTCGCGCTCGAGCAGTTCCACATCAATCGAACTCCTTCCTAATGTCATACAGATAAAAAAATCAGAAATCTATATTCGACACTTAAAGTGTGATAGGTGACAGACGAGCAGACGTACCACCTGATAGTAAGTGATTGCTGCCGCCCATAACTACCTGCAGTAGTCTTGTGACTATTGCGGACTTGTGTCCGCTATACCAACCCCCTCTTTAACCCTCTTTTCTCTAGGGCCTCCGGTATCCTCACTTAATGAATTACACAATTCATGCCGAAGCGTGGCTCTCTCACATTTTTATATCTTCCTGCATCGGTTTTTTCAACCCTAGACCATGTTTCGAGACTTAGTAACAAAACCTTCCTTACCACAAAATACATATTGACACAGAAGGCTGACTGCCCACTAAGTGCTAAAAATGTATCATGTACTCACGCATGCGCACTAACGGGCAAAAACGCCTTTTCGACCACATTAATCCTAACTTATGACATAAGATTGTCAAACTGTCGAGGTCTATGGTAGACGCCGCGCGCTAGCATATGTCAACGAACTCTTCTAAATTCAAAATCAGGTCAAAGTCTAAATTCTGTGTGTAATTTGTGTTCCTAACAGTTAAAGTTCGCAAATTCTTGAAAATTGTTGGCACTGCCTTGCTCTCAAATGCTACGTCACTCCTCTGCCCTGTTACGCACAAGTATGCTATTTTAAATTAGATGAGTTACGCGTAACCAGTGCGAAATACTCTTAAAAAGTGTGATCTATATGGCACTAAAGACAGTTTAAAAAAATAATGTATCAATGAGCCAGAAACTCATATGACAAATTCGTTTAACTTAATTTTTTATCGTTGCAGCCATGCCTAACTCATTCAATTTTAAGTTAACAGAGATAGGCATCATATACCAATAAATTCTGCTACTTAATCTAAATCTGTTAACTTGAAGTTGAAATAGTTACGCGTGGCCACTCGATGCGCGCGGAACAGTGGGCGGAGTGCACCTTGCGGCCATTTATTTCTTTACAATTCATGTCATTCATCATCAGCAACCCACACTCGTCTACTGCTGGACATAGGTCTCCCCTAATACACGTCACTGCTCCAGATTTTCGGCCATTCTCATCCAGCCCACACCAGCCAGCCTTCCAATGTCATCATCCCATCTTGTCGCAGGGCGTCCAACACTTGGCTCACCGAGTCGCGATCTCCACTCAAGGACTTTACGGCTCCAATGGTTGTCAATTCTGCGGTTAATGTGACCAGCCTATTGCCACTTCAGTTTGCTAATTCGGTGGGCTATGTCTGTGACTCTGGACTCTGGTTTTCTGTCGGATTACATCATTTCTGATGCGGTCCTTCAGAGATACTCTGAGCATAGCCCTTTTCATAGCTCTTTGAGCGACTTTAAACAAGTGGACTACTTAGTCCAGCCGTGAGTGTCCACGTCTCGGCATCGAAAGTCATGACCGGGAGGACGCACTAGTTGACGGCTTTCGACTTAAGACTTTGAGGGATGGGCGATGAGAAGACTTGACGAAGCCTACCAAATGCTGCCCAGCCTAGCTGAATTCTTCTATTAGCTTCTCTCTCGAAGTTGTTTCTGCCTAATTGGAGCGTTTGTCCTAGATAGACATATTCCTGGACAACTTCGAGAGGTACTCCATTTACTGTGACCAGTCCCGGATCAACGAGCTCGTTGAACATGACCTTGGTTTTATCCAAGTTCATCCGAAGACCGATGTGTTTGGAAGATTCAGCCAGTCTGCTCACCATCTCCTGTAGGTCATGTAAGGTTTCTGCCAAGATGACGATGTGGTCTGCGAATCGCAGGTGTGACATCGCCATTAATATTGATTCCGCGCTCTTTCCAGTTAAGCGTTTCGAACATGTCCTGCAGCGCAGCGGAGAAGAGTTTCGGAGATATAACATCTCCTTGTCTCACACCACGTCGCAGCAAGACAGGCTCAGTTTGGCCATTTTGGATTACTACGGACATATTAGCGGCGTCATACAGACACCTTAACACCTCGATATAGAGGTATTGCCAATCGACTTTGCTCCTCTGCAAGGCCTCGAGAAGTTCTCGACGGAGTCAAAGCTTTTTCTTAGTCCACAAACGCCATGCACAGGGGCTGGTTATATTCTTTGGTCATCTGTATAACCTGTCTCACTGTGTGAATAAGGTATATGATGCTATAACTCCGTCGGAACCCGGCCTGCTCTGCAGGTTAAGCTTCGTCAAGTCTTCGTGTAAGGCGATTCGAAATGACTCTTGAGAACAACTTATAGACGTGACATAAGAGTGAAATTGGTCGATAGTTCTTCAGTAAGGTTTTGTCGCCTTTCTTAAAGAACAATACGACCAAGCTCCGTGCCACGCCCTAAGAGTTCTTCCGGAGAAAAGTTCCTTTAGCACCGGCTTTCAGAAGCTCGGTTGTGACTCCGTCTTCTCCCGGGGCTTAGAGTTTGACTTTGACTTTGCTTTATAACTGGCTATAGAAGGTATAAACTCCCGAAAGAATCTCTGGCTTTAACGTGGCGACTTCTCCATTTGTTATGGTCAACTTCGACAGGTGGCTCCTTCCAAGCTGTTGTACGAAGACTTTGGGCCCCTGGTTCTGCTCAATTGCTCTCTGTATTGAGAGTGCATTGAAGCTTCGGAGGTCACGTCTTAGCAGCTTGGAGATGGACTTATTCAGAGCCCGTTGTTCTGCCGAAGTGACTGATGGATCGTTCCGCCTCTTGTCCATTAGGTCCAGAGTCTCTTTCGAAAGTTTAGACCGCTTGCCCGTACGTCGCAACTCACAGAATTTTGCACCCTCGTCCCGAAGGATTTTCACCACTTGGTCGAGTTCTTCGGTCAGTGTGGTGTGGCGGCCATCCTTATCCCGGAGATTCTTAGCACCCCCTTCCTGTCTGCCTGTCGTTAACAAAACCAGAATAGCAGGGCTGCCGGGAACTGGGGGCCGAGGCAATATTGTCTTCTTCATTAGGAGGATTATACCATAACCCACCACGCTGGACCAGTGCGGGTTGGTGGGTGGTTCGCCAGGGCCTCTTTCGTTGATTAGCAATCGCTTATTGGTTCAGCTAACTATTGGTCAAAAAATACATTTCAGCGATATTTAACAATTTGTTAAGGTTTTTTGACAATTGGTTAACCACTAGTCAGAAAACAGGGCCTTTTAGTCAGATGCATCTAATACAACTAAATAGATAACATAGATAGGCTTTCCCTGCATCGTGTGTTTTGGTTGCACCCAACTCTTCTAACTTAAGTTATCACGCGACGCGTAACCACATTTGTATGAAGTTCTGGTTATTCGAAACTCGTTTATCTCAATTTAAAAATTAAGTTTTATAGATATAAAAAAAAATTATATGTCAATATGTTCCAGAAGCATTTACACACCTAATCTGTCAGTTTCAATTATATAGCATGTTTCCTTAACACGCTACAAGTAAATGTTTATTTAAAACTTCAAAGCCATTTTTCTCAAAACTATGTTTTTTGAGATAGCAGAGTTGTGCGTAACACGGCAGTCCTTATAAATGTACTTGTTCTAAAGTCTAAACAACTCTCATTGCCAATTTGGGCGGTCTAGTACCGATTAATCTTCCACAGACAGCCGTCAAGAACTGGAAAGCTTTAGTCAGGATATTAGCCTTCGGTTGGTCTGGTCTATAGCGCATCAGCAATTTTCTGATAGATCTAGTTTTAACTATAGTCTAGACCAGTGGTTCTTAACCTTTAAGTCATGAGGGACCATTATACCAAAATTCTGTCGTGTCAGGGACCACACACTTCGGACATGCGTCGCAGCGCCGTTTGCGTTGTGTTGACTCGAGTCATCACGTCACGTCACTTGTTTATTACGATGTCTTCGCGGACTTGGAATGCCTCCAGGGACCACCAGTGGTCCGCGGACCACCGGTTAAGAACCACTGGTCTAGACCCAAGTTTCACTAATCAGTGTTGTAGTGGAACATTGTAATAACGTAATACTTGTATTATATACAGTATTCGGTACATACACAAGATACTAAGGTGGTTTTTGCTTATGCGTCTGTAATGTTCATAAAATAATAAACAACATTAGTAATACATATTGCCAACAATTTGATCAAATCCTAACTAATATTATAAATGCGAAAGTAACTCTGTCTGTCTGTCTGTTACTCTTTCACGTTAAAACTACTGAACGGATTTAAATGAAATTTGGTATACAGATGATCTAGACACTGAGAAAGAACATAATGCTACTTTTTATTGCGAAAAAGGGGTTGTAAGAGGTTAAAAGGGGGGTAAAAAGTTACTTTTCCACGCGGACGAAGTGGCAGGCGGCCGCTAGTATATTATAATAATATAATATACTATAATATACTAAATAGTACCTATTACCCGAGTTTTCTTGTTCAGATATTCTCAGTGTCAACCTGAGATCTGGAACTTGTACCCGCAAAGCACGTTTATGACGTTGGTCCTGCGTCCGATCTCCCATCAGTTGTGTCACACTAGAGTCCCATCGAATTTACAGGGTAAATGAATAGTGCACTTGTATTTGCGTAAACATTTAAGCACTATAATGTACCCTGCGTACGTGGCTGATCATAAATATTGGCCGTCGTAGCCGAATATCGTTTGGAGGATCCGTTCACTACTGAACAAATTTTATGGCATTACTTTGAAAACGTTTGCCCTTTGATTAAAATCTGTTCGTTAATAAACAACTGTCAACTATTCAATATAACCGTTCACTGATACTCCCTTTATTTGTTGAATTTGATTTTCTAAAGTCTAGGAATTCTAAAGGTCTCTTCTTATCTCTAACCTATTTTTTTCTGTAATACGAGACCTAACTTCGCGATAAATTCCGAGATTCTAGGTCAACGGGTTAGGCATGTCAGTTATTTTAATGAAAATATCTTTATAGGCACCTTTTTATCCCATTATAGCTGTATGGCTGGCTTTTTATAGGTTGAATAAAAGTTCTGTGGAAATGTTGGCTTGTAGAAAAATGCTTTATTTTACTAGCGGCCTCTTGCTAGTAAAATAAAGCTGCTTTAGTATGCGTATGACACATGATTATTTACATTTAAAAAAGGCACTGATAATAGAGTCACAGCATCATTCATCATCATCACATAAATCACGAGGGTTTAAATAACTTTTTTTTTTCTTTCAAGTATCTTCACATTTTACCGATTTAGGGGTAAAATCCTTGCTTAGGCTTTATTTGTCTGATTTGAGGACTATTACTTATGTGTTTTGGGAAGAGAAGATTTCAGATTTTATAATTTGATTTGATTTGATTTGATGATATATTTAAGGGTTAACGATATTTGAACACGAATTAGCGTCAAAGACTTGTTGTATTTAATACTCGTACTTTATAACTGTCTATTTTATTTATTTAGCTTTTCGAATTTGAAATTGTGAACATACCCTCTTATCCTAAAAGGGTGTGGACAAGAAACATTCCAGTATACATTCATTTCCTTCGCACATTTACTTCGATAGGTAAGTTGAACCGTGTACTGGGTAATCATTTTGTAGGCACAGATGGTACAACTAAAGTTTGTCAAGTAGAGTAACAGAAAGACAAAGAAAAAGAAATGTACCTACATACCTACTCACTAAGATAGCATGAAGGGGACTTTTCGTGACATTAGCTCGACGTGATCGATGGTAGTGGAAGGTCGTACTTTCTAATCCGACCTTTTTAGGGATCTTTATAATCTTCATGCTACTTCTCATTTGTGAAAGAAAACAAGGAATAAGGATTATTACAAGTAGATGATTTTCCTGACTGACATAAGTTTGCTTATCCTATTGAAGAAGTGTACTCGTATATCCCTTTAATCATGTTTAATCTAAGCATTCTAAACAACATTGAAATGACTTTTGGAAATCGCATAAAACAACTTTTCATGCAAAGTCGTTCATATGACTTGTTCATTTCGTGTAGGTAGGGCGTGGGGAATAAAGACTTTAGTCTATATTTTCGGTTCGAGTTTTTAATAAGACTAAAGTCGTTGTATTACACGACGAAACTAATAAACTACTACATAAAAGTCGTTTTATAAGACTAGGGTGCGATTCAACCAACTGGATTCGACCAATCTTTATCCGATAATTAAAGAGCTCCCTCTTTTGACAGCACAAACGTCAGAAAAGATAATAGTGTCGTAACATGACCGCTCGTCCACAGAATATACAACTAACGTATCGCCTATAATGTATTCGCCTAGCCACTTTGTATGCACAGCGAGCCTCTCGTCTTGGCCGCTGTGACCCCCTGACCTTCTTCTTCCTGGTCTTTCTCGCCGGGGCAAAAGTACGGGCCTCGAGCCGATGCTCTTTACCCGGGCTGCTTCTCCTGGCTCCCCTGGATCCAGGGTGTGGTGGGCGAGGGCCGTGAGGAGTAGCACCTCCTCGAGCGGCCGTGCCTAAGAAGCTGGTCAGTCAGTCCTGTAAAGTCTCGGTGGTCTCTGGGCTTTTATTTTTAATAAATATTTTAATCATATATAAATACCACTTTTTTTGGAGACCGTCAGTCGGTTCAGTCAAGTCCCCTCGCGTCGTCCCTAAACGTCGCGAATGCAACCGGTGACGAGTCGGTCGCAGACAACACGTGACCCCCCGTCGTAGTAGATTGACGAGTTGCTTTGATGACGCCTGCTCCTGCGACTAGCGAGTTCTAGTAGCCTATTTGTAGGAAATTCGCCAAGTATACGCACCCTAAAGCTTAAACGCTAGCAGCGAAGTCATAATCGACGAATATTCATGATGAAACTCGCGCTATTTTGAACCGTATTCCGGTGACACAAGCGTGCCAGCCTGCATACTCTCGGTGCGTTTAAACCCTGTTATGGTACGTTACTAGGTATTCGTTTGAGAGTAATGCGGATTGCGACTGGTGTTTGCATGTATGTTAGTGTTGGGTAGCGATAGTTCACTATCAATAGACTATCGATAGAAAAAAAACATCAATTAACTGTTTTAAAATTATAACTTATACTTATTCATTGTTATTAATTTACTTATTTATCTTTATTAATCAATGTATAATTATGACAATTTTAATTTAATAAAATTTATATAAGGTGAATGTAATGTAATTTTGTATGTCTATTTTTTGTATGCCTAGTAGCGGTATATAGAGGAACTGCATGTTAAATTTAAGATCATTGTAAATACGACCTATATACACAAAAATAAATTATTATTGATTGATTGATTGATCAATAGTATCGATAGTATTGCCAAGTATCAATAGTATTGACACTATAAATAAATAAATTGAGATATCATCACATACATTGTCCTGGTCCAAAACTAAGGTTTTCCCTTGTACTATGGAAAACAGAAACAAGGAACCACAAACACCCAGACCCAATACAAATATCGGTTTCATCAACAAACATTTGTATTAGACCCTTGCGTCTCCGCACAAACCATTGCGCTAAATTTGAGCAGTACATACTAATAATAATAACGTCAATACTATGGATAGTTTTGCTTCGGATTCTATCGATACTTTTACATTCGATACCATCCAATAGTATCAATTGTACCTATTGTGATTTCTAACAGAATCAAGTAAAACAATCAATACTATCGATAGTATCGACAGTTCAAAGCCTAAAACTACGATAGTATTGACGTATTTTAATAGTATTGCGCCAATTTCACTTTCGATAGTATCGATATCCTGAATAGTTTTCGACGCCAACAATCGATAGTGAAACTATCGATAGTTTAGCAACACTATTGTACGTATATGTCTGCAAACGGTCGGGGGGTGAATACTCGACGGATCTACACACAGCAATATAATTAGCGTAACCGACTCCCCATCAGGCATGGACCCAATTGATTTTGAGTGACAAACGGTTCGATCTCTAGACATACAATCTTTACTATTTATAAAGAGGTAAATTTTATAGACATCAACTCACCTAATACAAACGAAAACGCAAAACATTAGCGCAATGCAATCGACGCCTAGCGGGCCACTAGTTCCATACTAAACGTTAATTAGCAAAGTCATTAGTTAAAGAATGTGTGACAGCCACGCTTCGGCATGAATTGGCTGGCTCGACCGGAGTGATACCACGGCCTCACGAGCGGCGTCAAACAGCTCCTTTGCTATGTATCGCTAGTAAGTGAGGAGTAAACAAGCCACACCGTTGTGACTCTATTAGATGTTACATCAGGTTATCCGCCCGCTCATCTGCCACCTATCATCAAAAAAGGTCATATTGATAGAACGTTACGATCATCAGGTCTAAGCTACCTAACTGTGGGAGAGCCACGCTTCGGCATGAATGGGCCAGCTCGACCGGAGTGATACCACTGCCTCACAGAAAACCGGCGAGAACCAGCCCCACTCAGGGGGGAAAGGGTTAAAAGGTTGGTAACTCCACTGGTGTTGCAAGTGTCCATGGGCGGCGGCAATTGCTTACCATCAGGTGATCCGCCTGCTCGCCTGCTACGTATCACGTAAAAGAAAAGCTAACCCACGGCAAATTATTATCCCGCGAATCCCGCCAGAGGCTGAGCACCTTACGAGCTGTGTTTGGGCCCACCTTCCGCCTAAACGACATCTCTGAATCTCTGATTATGACCAGTAATAAAATGTAAAATTAAAATGACCGGTGGAAACCCACGGTAGCGATTAAACTCTACAATCAGATACAAACACTTTTAATCACTTCGCCTTAGAGATGTGCGATGTTACAAGCATGATTCGGAGTAACTCGAGTCGGAATTTACGAAACTTGAGTTAACAACAGCATTTTGTACCAATCTTTTTCTTCTTCTTTGAATATAAAATTTTTCCCGACGTCAAAAATTTTAAAAACAGTCAACCACCGAAAATGCCCTTTTTATGTGATAGTTGACAGACAATCAGATGGACCGCCTTATGGTAAGCAATTTCCGCCTCCCATAGAAACCTGCAACACCAGTAGAGTCACAAGTGCAAAAGTCAAAGGTTGACAACCTTTAACCCCCTCTCACTTGGACCTTCTCCTCTCTTCTTATAGCCTCTGATCAAATGACCGAGTCATATTAATTCTATGGTCAAAAACATTCTAACTCAAGTCGGAGGGAATGCAAAGGAGCTAATCGCTCATCTTGCCACATCACTACTTCGTCCCTAATTTTGATGGTGTAGCGTTTGTCATGACAGGGCAATTTTTTAACTCCATGGCCCCAGAGGACCAAGCCATTATATCGCTCAAAGCTCGTCTCAAATCCTCTTACGGTAATTAAAATTTAATTTTTGCAGCTCATTTTGGCTGAGCTTTTGATGGGAAATTGAATTAATGTGAATGTTTGCATATTTTACTAGCCTTTTTAATACTTTTTCCTTAATCTCTTCGCCACATATCACAAACATCGACTTTATTGCACAGTAAGTTAAGCACTTCAAGTTGATGATTTGTTTTTTTTTTATCAGTTCCATAAATAATTCACACAACATCTCATGCCTAATTTGACCTGTCTCCATACTAAGTAGCTTAAGCACTTGTGTTTACACGCCAAGATAAGACTAATGCTAAAATAATATATAATATTTCACAAGTAACTTTCAAATTTTAGCAAAGATGCTGGTATTTATTGGTTAAAAGCATTGTCAATCAAAACCAAAGTTGGCGGTTTGAAATCTATCGGCTATTAAAATATTTAATATTAGGTACATACCATTTATTCTTATGGATTTGAATTCTACTGTGTACGTACAAAATTATTGATTATTATGAATGTAGAGTTTCTGCGGTTTGAATCTGACGAAAAACCAGGGGACCAATTCACTTGCACTCATCATTGAATTTTGAATATAGATATTTATTACATTCGTCCATTCAGATCTCTTATTCGACTTCAATGTCGAGTGCTCGAGAATTGCATTACTTTTCGGTAGTGGCCGCAATTTTCTAAGATCATTGTGATACGCGGGTTTGTTTGTATTAATTCAAGTAATAGAAAATTGATTACTAGACGTAACGTAGCTTAATGCCGAAGTTCAGCAGCAGTAGAAGTTACTACACTCTCCACTTGTTCAAAGAGAGGTTACTTACTTACTCCACTGGCTCAGCGACCCGAGACGAGTCTTGGCCTCCGAAACAAGAGAACGCCACTTCGGTCGATCCTGTACCACTTGTTGCCAGTCCTTGGCTTGAAGTTCTCGCAGATCACTCCCGACGACGTCTTTCCAGCAAAACGGCAAAGCAAAGAGAGATTAGCACATAAATTTTCAAAAACTTGTCAACTGTCTCATGACATTAGCATTTACTTATGAGCGCTCAGCGAGTTTCGAATATTGATAAACAAGCACGTAGGTCAATGAACCCGAGGCTGTCAATGTCAGCTTTGTCAGATTTCCAGTGTCCATTTATTTTGTTTCGTTATTCCTTCACATTCGTAGATGAAGATTGAGTTTTGAGGGCCTTTCAAAAACAATTTATGAACAGGCTTACAACATTTCAATGACAGCTATTGGTGTTGCCTCGACTGAAAACTTAATGGCCTAACATGAAAGGATTTCCTGGACAAACTTCTTGTGAACAAGAAAACGGTGAGGAATTCTTGAATTGGTTTCTCTAGGTTTACGAATCCTGAGTTATTTTATACAACTCAAGCAGAAAATAACATTTTCGTCTTACAGAAAGAAGTTCTGTAGCTAATCCACCAGTATACAGAAACACACAAGGTAATAATAACTTGCTATTTCATCTTTATATACTTAGAATCAGTATAAAACATAACTATGTATAATTGTATATCAAATTATGACTTCTGCTAAATAATTAGCGCCATAATAGGTATAAACCTATTTGAATTGTAGTTGCCTGTCCTTACTTTGTTTCAGGACATTAGTTCCACTGTTTATCAATAGATGGCGCTGGACGTCAATTACACCGCGGGAGGGTTTCGTCTTTCCAGTTTAGCTATAAGCATGGTTTCTGTCTATAGAATTTACATTTTTAGGTATTGATTACATTTTGACGTATCATGACAAAATTATGAAGTTACGTTAGAAAAAACCAATGTCGTTAAAGTTGGACCAGTCGTCTTAGGCCAGGGGCTAAGAATCTTGTGTCCTGTGGCTAGGGGCGTTAAGAATACTGCCAAGGTATTCCCGGCCTGTCGTAAGAGGCGACTAATCGGGCTTCGGAGTACGTGAGCATGCCTACTACTGGGGAGTGGCTTGCTCAGCATCACGACTCCGCGAGGAAAAAATCCTACTGGGTATCCTGGTAAGGTCGTGCATTTGGGAAGGACTGCATTGCGCCAAACAATTTGGCTCAAAGTGGCGAACGCGATTAGCGGTACGGGTCCAGTCCCGGCTTTGGGGTATCTGACCGCGATTGCGTTCAGATGGACACCCCAGGGGTTTTGGTTAGGGTTAGAGTCCCACCACCTTGTCCCCCACATGTGGCAAGGTGAAGGCCATGATGGTTTCCCCTGGGAAAACAAAAAAAATGTCGTCTACGTTACTCTTTATTGCTCGTTTGCAAAAACCTTCGCGTTTATTATTTTGTTTTATGTTTACGGTATTAAATCAGTTTCACCAAATCTGCAACCTTTAAAGTCGTTAAAATTATTTTATCTATCTACAAAGCCAGTGAAAACAGTATGAAAACAGCAGCAGTGATGAAATAAAACGAAGTGTTATTTTATGTCCCAAACGCGAATGCGTCGAAATGCATCGAAATCTGAATAGATTGCAGGCACCAGTAGATAAAGAAAAATAACCCGGTCATAATCCGGTAGTATAGTGTTGTTGCGATCAATCCATATTAATATCGATAGTTTTACTTTAGTAAATATCAAGGTACTATGATTCAGGTTTGGGGAGCCTGATAAGTCTGACAATGAAACAAATGCCGTCTGACTTTCGAAACCCTTTAACTGGTCCCCCTGACCAGATCACCTGAATCAAGATTACACGTTTCAAAAACTATCAGAAACGTACAGGTTTCCTTACGGTGTTTTCCCTCACAGCTGAACAAGTGGGAGAAATATGCTCATAGTTTTGGAAACTCCATAAAAATCACGACCCCCCTTATAGAAGGCGCGTTCTTTATCCACTTAGCTACCAACGCACTTAGCTACAAACGTCTGTCTGTATGCCAAAAAGGCGGCAAGGACCATAGGAAAGTGGTGGGTCAAGAGGTTCAATATTATGAATATCAATTCAATATTAACCAACGATATTATGAATGATTTTAGAGGTGAACTATCGATACTATCGCTTTCACAACTCTGTCCGAAAGCAGCAAATATCAAAAATATCACTTGAATCTAGTTCTGCTTGAATTTGAAATGTATCCATTAAGGATTCGGACAGTTAAATCTAGGAGATTCTACAGAGGGGCACTGCATTTTGATAGCATCAGCTATAAACTTGCTCTCTCTTTCCCGTCTATTCAGGCGGAACAAGGGGCAAAAGCTCGTATGGCAATAAAATTCGAAAATCCCAATAAAGTGCCCGAAATGTCTATGTTACGTCGATTTAACTTTATGTGTGACTTTTAAGATCAGATATCAAAGCGATTTTTAGAGATAATTTAAAGGATATTTTTTTATCAGATGGGCATGGCATTATTGAGAGGCGAACCCAGAAATAGAAAGCGTGACGATTAATACTACCACAAACAGGATTGCCAAGCGCTCGCTACTGACAAAGCCAATGGAAGAGTTTTGGAGAGCCCTTTGCCCAGCAGTGGGACGGTTAAAGCTAATAAAAAAAAACATTGGCGATTGCCTGCTACTGTATAGACACCCTAAGAGATTTGGGTTGGAACCCACATGTGGCAAGTTGGCGGCCGTTATGTTATCCGCAGTGATTTGAAATTATAAATCTAGATACACAATTCCATACGGAAAGCGTTTGAAAAAGGGATGTGGCAGCGCTGTCATTATGATTTTACTATACCTAGATATTTTTAATTTTGAAATGCCGCAACTAAATTTTATTTTGACACAAATCCCTATGAATTGAAACCAACCAACCAAACCAACTGCTATCAGCACGGACGTAAAAGAAAGACTTCTTGTTTACGTCTTTGGTTATCAGTTGGTTTTAAATTCTTAAAATGCCAAAGAGTGCTTTTTTGCGGGACTCTTTGAGATTCTGTAACATACGGTTGGATAAACAGATATGGGGATTTAAGAGATTCGTTTTTTGCTGTTTGGCTATGGAACCCTACAAATTACCTAACATCGCCATTTGCACTTGTGAACCTAACTCCACCTGGCGTGTAAACCTATTAGAGTCAGCTCAAAGATCAGATCTGATCTATTATGGAGACAGATAGCAAGATTCAGTGGTTAGGATTTATTTTACGACTTTACGTGCGATTCCACCTTCGTCTTATCACCGCTTTTTATCAGGTGGTATATGCCAAAATGATTCAAAACCAAAATTATTTTTGTCATAATAATACAAATTGGCGTAATACATTATCTGTGAACATTAACATTCCTTTAACTAATAGTTCAACCAACTATTAAGAACAACATTATTTTGTTCAACCTTTAGAATTTGAAAACTTTCGACTTTTAGAAATTCCATACAAAATGACAAAGTAAGTTACATGACCGACATTCTACAAAAGTTGAAAAATATATAAAACGAAAATACATCCACCTACCTATTCTCTAACATCGGCTTGGATTCTATCTAAAATGTAATAACCCTGTTTAATTCGAAACAAAGTCTTATGACGTCTATTATAAAAGGCCCTCATTTAGTGTTATGATGCATGCCTTCACCACAAAAGTGCAAAATCCATTAAACTGTATTTATAATATTTAAGTTTCCTTCGAAGTCGATAACGCGTAACATAAAATTAATTATTTTGTAAATGGTTAACTTGCAGAATATAACAGGTAAAAAGTATGTGAATGAAAGTCATTGTTCTTTAAAATTGTAAAAATATTTTAAATTCAGCTTTGCATTAATATATTATAATGCGGGTCAGGTTTTTTAAGCATTATCATTTCGTGGGAGGAGGTGAAAGGGATGAAATTTTAAATTTATATGTTGCAAAATACGAGCACGGAGAATATATATTTCTGTTGGGCTGTAGGTGTATTTAAATTATAATATTCCTATGAAATATGCGGTTATAAATAGGTATAGGTGGCATTAGCTACTAAACTCAATAAAATGTTTTTCTTTTTCATTCATTTCATATCAATTTTTTTATGTGATAGGTAGCAGACGAGCAGGCGGATCACCTGATGGTAAGCAATCGACACCTGCAACACCAGTGGAGTCACAAGTGCGCTGCCAACCTTTTAACCCCCCAATCAAAAGTCAAATTGGAAAGCATTTCTACACTATATGTATATCTCTGCAAAGTGACACTAGTTAGTACCTATTCAACTTAGCACTACTAGGTTTAGACTACCCTGGGAAATCTACGAATGTAGTGTGGACCACAATAATTAGTCTTAACGTAAGTTGCCATGATTAAGTTAGAGGGAACGAAAGGAAAAATATAAGTTTTTTGCCTTTTAGTATAATACTCGTGTACATGTAGGCAGTTTTGTAGAAAAAATCACTTATAAAATTGAAATTTTCCACCCTTTAATGATAAGTGGCCATTTTTATTTTCTTTAGTGGACTTAAACACACGCTCAGATTATGAAAAAAAGTAAAAAAATATTCTATACTTAGCTAAAAAGAAAAAATATTAAAATAGGTTCATACAGAATAGGTACCCTACCTACATAATATGAATGTAAAAATTATTACATAATTATAATTTAAAGATCAATAGCATCGATCCTATGTCGAAAACGGTCAATAACTATGTAGGTATTGCTTTATTTTTACCGACATCAAACAAATCGAAGGGTTTCGACTACACTTCACACTCTATCAAAACAAACCCGTATCATACATTAAAATAATGGATCTATCTATTAACTAGATCTCGATGCCATGCCAGGTAAAAAAATCTTGCAGTTACCCATTTTTCATCCCAATCAACGCTTAAAAAAAGTGTTCAAAATCTATCAGAAAGAAATTAACACAGTTGAAATTCTATAAGCAATTTGGAAGTTTAATTTTCCTGCTCAACTGAAATGGCACTGGGTCCGGATACGTCTACCGAATGTCAAACACGCTTTGGGCCAAAATATCCACAGAGTGGGAGCCCAAAAAACGACGACGGCCTCGAGGTAGACCGAGGAGGTGATGGCTGGATGAGCTCGACTCCTATAGCCCCAACTGGACCATAGTCGCCCAAAATCGTGAAATGTGGAGAAAAGGTAGAGAGATGTTTGCGTAACAGTGGGGCACAACGGGCTTTTAATAATAATTTTCTCTTTAGACATTAATAAATGGATCTATCTATCTATCTAGATCTCGAGGCTTACCCACTTTTTAACCCAATTAACGCTTGAAAAAAGTTTTGTTGTTCAAAATCTATCAGAAAGAAATTAACACAGTTGAAGTTCTATAAGCAATTTTGAAGTTTAATTTTCTCTTTAGCCATTCAACGGGGCGGTGGCTAAAACAAAAGTTCCGCAGATCCCATTCCTTTCTCTTCAATCCTATCTCCTTTTCAATAAACTTGTTTGAAAAAAAAATAAAAGTCGCGATGGGAAAGACATTAAAGCGCGACAAGTTAATTGAAAAGACGTTTTTTGTTTTTTCTCATTAGCAAAGCGTTATTTGCATAAAGTAATTTTGTGGCTAAAGGCTAGTATTTAACTTTTCACCAAATTAATAGCCTAAGATCCCACAGCTCAAATTTGCTGGTGCATGTTTTTATAATTAAATTGATTAATATAGCTGGCATGCTTTGGAGAATAGTTTTTGCTGGAGGGTATTGGACCGTCCATCTTTTGGGGTCGAATGGACAACCATCGTCACCTAATGGTTACCTGATGGACGCCGACAACGGGGCAGACCTAAATAGCGATGATCTTAACAGCTTTACACTAAATTGGCCACAGACGGGGGTGGATAGGGATCGATTGAGGGATTCGGGGGAGGTCTTTGCCCAGCAGTGGGACATTTTTTTTTAGTAGACGCGGCAAACGAGAAATCAGGGTCACCTGCTGGTCAGTAATCAACGCTGCCCATGATTCTGTGAGAACAAAGGTCGCTGATGCGTTTCCGGCCTTTTAAGGAATACCTGCGCTCTTCTCTTTAAGGTCCCTAAGTCATAGCCGTCAGGAAATACTGCCGCAGCTCAACTGGTCCACAAAACTGAGGTTCACACACACAGTGTAGGAAAGATAAAAAAAAAATTGTGCACTAAATGCTATGATTTGATGATGAAACAGTTTTTAGAAGATGTGCGCTATGTAATTTCGTTAGTTTGAAACATACCTACCTTATTATAAAAATGTTAGTAAACAGTAACAGTTTTGTTCTAACTATAACAGAAAGATGCTAATTTACTATTGAACAAACTAAACTTAAATATTAATAAACTGGTATTTACTATAAGACCCGTTATTTTATCCTAAATAACTACTTTTTAACGTTCGTATTTTGTTGAAACAGCAAGCAACAACGTCTCAAAATCTTGATACGTATATCTAACAAATAAGTAAAGGCATTTTGTCTTAAATCGAAAAAAAATTGCCCCAATTTTCGGTAATTGAATAAAATTATTATTATAAACATCATACCTAATGCAGCAACGTAACGACGATGATCAAATTCATTATTTTGTCATTTATAAGGAGGTACGAGACACGATTTTATTAATAAAAAGCCCATGATTCAATTTTCCTCTTCTTTACAAAAAATCTGAATGCGTAAAACGGAACATTACAATTTTAATATCCTTAAGTACTCACCCCCAAACGACATCAGCAGCAGCGATGAAAAGGTAAATCCTAACATTTTCAATTCAACACAACGCAAAACAAGAAATACACTAAAAATCACAAAGCACACATTAATTGCAAAAACAATTATGTTCCCAAATTAAATAATGTCGCTTTGTTGCTGTGCGAATGCCTCCAACGAAAACAATTACGTATTCAGAAATTTGAATTTTAGTTCGGAATTAGAATTCGCCGCCAATTTTCCCGCGACAGCGCGTCCTCCCTCCCCGCAAGTCCGTACCGTACTGAGGAAAACCACCTGAATAGGATTCCAGATTTGAGCACAAACTCTCCGCCAGAAAATAAGGACGTAGGAAAATATTGTATACTGCCACTTGAAGGACTCACGCCTGCCCTTCGTTTTTGCACTGTGACGCACATAACGGACGAGAGAGTTTCATTTGAAAGGATTTAAATGACCATTGTATGTTCAAACGGCATTTATAGGCATTTGAAGCGTATCACAAATTCCCATTATATTTATCGGACTTTCGTTTTCCTCAATTTTATCGCGTCGGTGCTGTCCAGTTTCCAGGTCGTACCTCAATTTATCATAAGGACCCTTCCATTTGTTATTATTCAAATTTTCTAATAAAATAACGACGGAAAAAATAAAAGGTTCTTGTAAAGAATTTTCGCGGTGGATGTTCAGAATAAATCAACTAAAAAAACAAAAGAGTTGAAAGCTAATGCAAAACAGATTATTAAAACAATTTTTGAACTAAATTATGTACTAGGTAAGGTTAGGCAACTTCTTTTCTTTATATGTGTCGTATCCTCAACTTTTTTGGTCACGTATGCCACCGAGGGAAGGTCGCTATTGAGCGATAGGAAAAAAAATATTGCATTTTTTTCTTTTAAGCTAAGTACAGTATATTATAAAGCCTGTCTAAACGTACCTACCTCTGAGTTTTTAATTTGAAAATTATCACATGAGTGTAGAACAGTTATACCTCTAGATGGACTATGATCAAAAGGTCTCTCAGTGACATGATGACATGAGACAGAGGGGCGTTGTACTGTCAACTACAAAGAGATGTATCCATATTAGTCTTACGAAATGATAGAACATTAATGCATAAATTATACACCCTCGCTTTGTTACATTTTCAGTATCGATCAAATTTTTTTTTTATGTGATAGGTAGCAGACGAGCAGGCGGATCACCTGATGGTAAGCAATGCCGCTGCCCAAGGACACCTGCAACACCAGTAGAGTTACAAGTGCGCTGCCAACCTTTTATCCCCTTCCCCCCCGGGTGGGCCTCCGGTACCCTCACTCACACGCCGAAACACAGCACAGGGGCTGCTTCACGCCGGTTTTCTGTGAGGCAGTGGTATCACTCCGGTCGAGCCGGCCCATTCATGCCGAAACGTGGCTCTCCCTCAGTTCAAATGCTCCAATATTATCGATTCGAGTGCTATTATTATATATCCAACCAAAACATGGATAGGTACGAATAAAATATAAAAGGGTTTGTTAAAATTAAAAGAAAATAAAATAAATAAATAAATAATATAAAACGAGCCGATAATAGTGGAGGTTTTGATGGATACTGAAAATCTTGCAAAGCAAGGGTATATATATTTTTTTCTAAACCTATGAAAATGCTTAATTTAGTGTGTCTTAAATACAATGTCGATGGAAAAATGACAATCAATACTGACACTCTGTAAGGAAAATATCATTAGTTCCGACTCGAAAGTCGAAAGTTGGCTCCCAAGCCAAATAACCGTAGGACATAAATTATGAACAATATTTCATGATTTATTCCTAAACCATCGATCATGGGGCACATACGTTATCTGTTTCCGCCACCTGTCTTCCCAAAGGTATCAGTGTATTGAAAATGAGTATAAAAAGTTTCACATTTCGTCCAAGTACTTATGAGATATTGCATGCATTTATTATTTATTATAATTATTATTACTGTAGTGGCCCTTTTTAGGGTTCCGTAGTCTACTAAGACTCTAAGAGAAGAGAACCTTTATAGTTTCGTTCGAAAAAATTTCGACTTACCCCATCGTGTTGGGCATCGTTTAAAAGGTATTTTTAAACACAACAAAAGTTGCCTCAAAACCATGTGGATCAATCCGCCCAGTCTCGAGATATATTAAAACAAAGTTAAAATTAGAGCGTCCCCCCCCCCCCCCCCACTCTCAACTTTTGAAATACTATTACAATAATTCTGAAAAAAATATGCTGTATACCTCCAAGTAAGTACTTTCAACTAAAACCAATAGCGAAATCTGTATCATACATAGTTTTTTTAATACAACTCGACCAACTTATGACGTTGTCCTGACTAAATGGTAATGTATTGAAATAACTACCTAACAAACTATGAAAATAGGGTCTTCTGGCTACGGAACCCTTTCATGTGCGTATCCGACACGCTCTTGGCCGGTTTTATATAATACTTAGGTGGAAAACAAATAGACGGATCAGCTGATGGTAGGCAATTGCCGCCGCAAATAGACATCCGCAACAATTCTTTTTTCTGCTCTTAATTCTTGGCTTGCCTTATCTTGCATTAGGCAAGCGTGGTTATTAAGCCTAATCTCATCAAATTCATTTGATTGCTATGATAGAGGCCTTTGCCCTGCCTTGCAGTGCGGTACAGAATGAAACTAATGTCCGAACGAAATAATAGCTGTTGAATATCCATATCTCTATAATCATCTCTATAGGTACTATTTATAAAGAGATAACTTCTATAGAGACATCTATTGATTCAGTTTGGAACTACTGTGTCGAAGCAAAGTGAGAGTGGGCGCGTTTGTTATAATTTGCTTCTATAAATAAAAATACGACTGCATCAGAAAACTGTTTATTATTATAATTAAGTACCTATATACATTTATATTTCTATGAGTAACCTTTGAATTATGATCTTTATGTAAATACTGTTTATCCCAAACCAATCAATATCCCTTCTATTTAGATTTCCGAGTATATTTTTCCGAGTCCTTAGGTAAATAACCAGACCACTCTGTAATCTAATCAAATCCCTAGGTAAGTCCAATAAACCAAAGATTATTACTACATAGTTTTCTTCCGAGAAGTATCTTATACAAATGTTAGCTAATTTTTGTAGCTGTGTATCGGGAAATATTCACAAACACACCCAATCATTCTGAAAGACATTGAAATAAATTCACACAGCACCTCATAATATATTCCATACCTGACTCCGTACTAACTAGCTAAATAAAGCCTTTGTGTTATAGATATCAGACAGCAAAAGACACAAATATAATACTTAAAAACAAATTATAAATTTCATTCAGTAATGTATGTGAAATAATATAATTGTTTGTTTCCCAAACAAATAACACCCAGACACAGAACAAACGCAAGAACGTGTTCATCACACGTATGTTTGCCCAGGGCGGGAACAAACCCAGGTCCTTTGCCGTATGAAGCAGGGTCACTATACTCTGATTCATAATCATGTAAAGTAAACTGACAGATGAAAATGACAAGTTTCTATGCATTTTGACATTTTGCATGTGTCAAATTGAGTGATAATGTATGGGAATGACACATTGACATCTGTCAGTTTACTTTACATGATTACGAATCAGTATAGGATTCTGTGGGTAACTGTGAAACAAGCCGCATCGGCTGATGCAATCCAAAGATTTTAATTAGTATCTAGTGGTTTTTAGTGTACAAATTTGGTGTTACTTTGTGCAGTGAAGTGCCGCAGGGTGATATTAACATAAGAATCATTGAATTGTGTCGTTTTTAACACTGCTATTGTGTGTCGAGTGAGTTATCACGTGAACAATTTGCTTTGACCTAATAGAGTCTTAAAACCTACGGCTTTGTTAAAAATAGTCTCCACAGAATCCTTAGGACATTAAAACGCTAAACACCGGCGTTTTATTGAGTGACTGTGACTTCGACTGACTTCGACTGTTGACTACCTACACTTTATCAAACTACACTTGACATTGGCAAAATTAAATGTGTCATGAACACAATACAGGCCATATAAAAAAAAATAAAAAATGAATCAGTATAGGTCACAACCAAATGCGCCATCCAGCCAGTCAAACCTACCTACTAGGTAAAATAACCTACCTAAGACTAAGATATTCGTTAAAAAAGAAAGGCTGTGACGTGACTTGTTCATTTTATTTGTTGAGTTGATAAAATTCCGACGTATTTCCAACAATCGTCGAACATTGTTCAAAATGGTTGATATTAGATGTGCCAATGTTCTCTCATACACCTTATAGGTACCTATAACTCCAATGAGAACTGAATGTACTCTAATTAAGACGTAATTAATACACATGCTGGTATCTGGATTCTGTAGATAAACGTAACATAGATAGGATGACTAAACCTATTGATCTTTATTTTATGTTGGTCTAGTGTACATTTTATTTGTGATACCTCAATTTTCTGATACCTGTATTCTTTAACATAAGTTCTTAAGCTTCTTAGTACAACGTCAGGTCAATGTATGAGATGTTATGTGAATTCATTACTGTTAATTTGATTAATGAAATGTACTCTGACACCTGCCAGTCTTTGCGTTTATATCTGTTTAGCTACTTAAGGGGCTATACGAATGAAACTAGCGCTGCCAACCTATTTACACTGATTGTGGCGAAAATACGATATTTGTTAAGAAAACAAAACATTACAGACTTAGATAAAAGTAAATTGAATTTTTCAAGATACAATACAATATATAAAACACGCGACCAGTAACAATAATGTAAATTATTGCTAAAAGTGGCCGTTTTTAGCAATAATTAACATTATTGTTACTTGTCGCGTGTTATATTTTCTTCAAAAATATCATATTTTCGCCACAATTAGTGAAAATAGGTTGGCGGCGCTAGGTTCATTCGTATAGCCCCTTAAGCACTGATAGCGTCAGAGGCTCCGATTTTAGTTACTAACCTTCAAGGGTCACTACTCAGTTAAATGATGCGATACTAAGCACCACTTACTGCCACACTCAGAGACGTCAATCAACTGTAATTATCACTTAAGAAAAAAAAACCTTTGTTTTAATACACATCAAGACTATCCATAATTTAAGGTTTACACTAAAGTTAAATGACGTCTCTGAGTGCCACATTTAGTGACACTGCTTAATACGCCCTCTATCAATTGTAAGGTCAAAACAGCTAAGTTTTTAGACTGGCCGAATGGCGCATTTGGTAGTGACCCTGTCTCATACGCCAAAGTTCGTGCGTGGGTTTGATCTCCATCCTGCACAAACTTTCGTCTAATGTGTGAGATGAGATGTTGAATTTAATTTCAATATAATTTATTTTTGTCAAAACTATTACGCTATTGCTCTACTCGACAACAGCTCCACCCCCATTATATAAATGGCTGACAGACCCCAACTATGCGTTTCTCAATAAACTTTCTGCCTTGCACGCCAAAACTATAGAGCAAACTATTGCTTATGTTATTTCCGGACTGATACGACCTTCAAGAACTGAGCGTATTCCTTTTTAACCCTTTGACAGCGGCGGGAACAAAAGAAAACCATAGATATGTGCCGAGTTCCACTAGTGATACGGTGTCCAAAGGTAAAACCAGGTACAGTTAACAGCAAAAGTAGAAGATGAAAATCAAAAACTCTAGACTCACTACTGAGTGGAGTTCGCGTCAGAACTGTATGGTGTCAAATTCATACAAGTCTGACGCAAACTCCGTAGGTACAGCCTCAAAGTGATTCACATAGTTCTTTTGATCATCCACTTTTACTGTGGACTGTACAAATGAATGAACTAATATAACGTTTACCCTGACAGTTCCGTCATTATCTGATAATGCAGTTGTGAAAGTATCAGCCTATATACTATCCCACTGCAGGTCAAATGCCGCCATCATAGAAATCAAATCATTGCTACTATGATGGGATTAGTCTTAATCACTACGCTTGCCTAATGCGGAACACAAACCCGAGCAAGTATGTATCGAAAAGTTTGATACATACTTTTTGAACCCGAGATCCCGGCCCGGTAACTAACCACTAAACCACCGAGGCGTCTCATCTTCATTCTTATGCCCCTCTAAATAAGATCTACGATCTTTCATTGCATGCATCACTTCTAAAGGTAGCTGTACGTTACCCGTTTATTCATTTCATTCCCTCTGAAGATTCGCAAAAAAGGCTAAACGTTATATTTTCGCCGGGAACATAACAGAAGAGCACATAATACCAACATTCTCAATGAAGACTAAACGAGCACATGTAAATAAATCAGAGTGGGAACTGAGTATTAATTCCAACCAGAATGAAAAACATTTCCTTTAGGGCTTATTTTTGCTTTGCGTCCTTTTCCCCATTGATGTTCCATTCGTTGCAGTCGACTAGTAAGGTACGAATACAGATTATTAAATGTGGATCCACTTCGGAAAAAAAAATCACTCGGACAAAAAGTAAACTCAAGCAAAAAAGACTCAGACAAAAATTAAAACTGACTCAGGCAAAATAAATAAAAACCCATGATATGTTATGTAATTTGTGGGAGCGATACCACGGCCTCACAGAAGACCGGTGTAAAGCAGCGCTTGCGCTGTGTTTCGTCGAGTGAGTGAGGGGTACCGAAGGCCCAATTGGGAAAAGTGATTAAAGTGGCCGCAGGGAGTCGTCTTCCGCAAGTTTCGAGGACGGCTGCCAGCAGATTCTACGCGCCACAAATGATAAAAATAAAATAAATATAATATAATATGTATGTTAGACTATAAGGTATCTATTATATGGGCCAATGAAATGTTTTTAAAATGGTCTTGTTGCCTGAAATAAATGGATTATTATTAAAGGTTGAGAGTGCACTTGTGACTCTACAGGTGTTGCAGGTGTCAATGGGTGGTAAATTCTACCAATTGGTAGTAATTATTGTACCTATATTAACACAGGTGAAAACCTGAGTTACGTTTTGGACTTTGAACCATCCTTAACTCTGAGGCACAAGATTGATTTTTGCACTTCAGAGGGGTGACGCTCACTGTATGCAAAGGTACTCACAAGCAGTGAGCCATTTGCAGGTATTGTAATCCCCATTTACTATTCCACCCACGTTTTGTGGCTTTCAATTTTATCATTTATAGAGACTATTCAATTTTCTAATTTACTATGAATGGGTTTGCTCGTTTTATGTTTGTTGTTTGAACGCCTAGTACAGTATGGTTTCAATAGAAATTGAAATGCCGAGGGATTTATGTCTAAAATACTTAGTTTTTGTTTCATTAGCGAAACCACACTCAGAGGAATAAAGCATGTAACGCAAACTACATACCTACAAATTTGTTTGAGTTTATCTAGTAGAAACTTAATAAAGCTCGTTTTTGCTAGTGCCTTTAGACAAATAGAAATCGAGTTTAGATAGTATTTTTCACGTTATCTGTATAGAGAAAGGACGGTTTGAAAAAAGCCACGCCTCAGCATGAATGGGTCAGTCAGCACAAACGAAATGATAACTCGACCTCACAGAAGACCCAATTGTGGGTCCTCCGGTCCGGTGACGCCACTGGTTACTAAACCAAGCCAGCTACTACCAAAATACTACTTTTAGCAGTGGCTTCGCTTTCCATCAGGTAGGTAATCCGCCTGCTCTTCAGCTATGTCACAAAAAAAACTGAAAATATTGGCCTAAAAAAAGATTAGGTTGGCACAAAACCCACTGGGGCTACGAGTTTGGTAAAAAAAATATCATAAAATGATAAAAACTCAAGGGAAAGATTAGGAAAAAAGGTGACGCAGTCGTAATTAGACTGCGGACTCAATCTGAAGAATGGCTGGTAAAGCTGTAGCCATACTGTGCTATTTCTGTGTGGTGCTTTAACTGAGGGAGAGCCACGCTTCGGCATGAATTTTGATTGATTTGATTGAATGATTCGGCTCGACCGTAGTGATAACACTGCCTCACAGAAAAGCGTGAAGCAGCCTGTGCTGTGTTTCGCCGAGTAAGTGAGGGTACCGGAGGCCCACTCGGGGGGAAGGGGATAAAAGGTTGGTAGCGAACTTGTTACTCCACTGGTGTTGCAGGTGTCTATGCGCGGGGCGTGCCCCTCAGCTTCCAGGTCCTCGTCCTACGCCCCGGGCAACGGCACCCACTGACCACCGTAACGGAGTGGCAGTGTGGTGACCGGCTGAGAGAAGTTGAGAATTAGCTGTCATCGCTGCGATTGGATGTTTTTATCTGCGTCTGCTGCGATTATGAAGAGAGTGACAAGATCGTCGGTGAGCGGGTCCAGTCCTTCTCAGGATAGGCCCGCCACGTTGGTGGATCCCGGTGTGGCTGGTCCTTTTAAGGATAAGCCCACCAAAAACGACAACTTGGCTGTGAAAGTGGATTCCGGTTCCGCTAGTGATTTGGTTTCTGATGTTTCGGCAGCAGAGGTGGCGGCTCCGATGGTCGGCGCCTCTGCTAACAACTTGGCTGGTGTAACGGTTTCAGACATTGCACGTGATCTGGATCTGTCGGATAGCAATATGGAGGTCGAAGCGTCGGCCTCCACATCTGTGAGTGTGAAAGTGTTGCCTGCAAAGGCTAAGAAAAGTGTTGTGACGCCCGCGGGCAGTAAATTTTTCTGCCGGGGCGTCTTTGAGTCGGAGAGCGAGTCGGATAGGGACACACTCAAGGGATCGTCGGGCGCAGAGTCGATGGCTAGCGCGGTGTCCGGCGATCGGAGCAAGTTTTTAAAGTCTGCTCGAAAGCGAGCGGCGAAGAAGTCGCAGGAATCGTCTGATTCTTGCGGCTCGTCAGTAAGTCGAGCCTCTTCGGCTAAACGTGGTTGTCCTCCTACTTCAGGAGAATACGTTGGCCTTGCTGAGAGCAGAGCTAAGGCGGCGAAGGCTCTCAGAGAGCTCAACCAAGCGCAGCTGGAGGCTCAAGTCGCCGAAAACGAGCGCAAGCTCAGAAAGGCTAGGGCCAAGTCGGGGTACGGAGTCTCGCCGTTCCTCGACTACGCGAATTTATCTGTGGCCGATCTTGTGGCCACAGCCAAGACGGACGCAGAAGAAATTATTTCTGTCGCCTTGAAGTCAGGGAACCTGAAGAGTACGCTCCAGGGTTCCCTGAAAAACCACGCCTGTTCTTTTTTGGCGTTGTTGGAAGAGATGGGTAAGCGCACTACCTCCGAGGAGACTGCAGCGCTACAAGCGACGGTAAAGCGCCTCTCCGAGGAGGTAGTGACGCTTAGAGAGGAGCTTGTGACGCTCCGAGCGAATAGTGCGGTGGCTTCGGTTTCTGCACCGAAGAAGTCGTCGGCGCGTCAAGCGCCAGCTATTGTGGGTGCGGACCTCCTAGCGCAAATGGAGGTCCGAATGGAACACCTGCTCACGAAAAAGCTCGAGGAGGAGCGCTTTTATGTAGCGGCCCGCTTCGAGGGCATTCAAAGCAGGCTTCTTCCTGAGGTGCGAGTCCGTCCGCCTTTAGCGGCGGACAAGAAGAAACCGGCCAATGAGACCTCTCCGGTGCCGGAACCCCAGGTGTCTCTTCCTCCCCCTCCGCCGCCCAAAGGCAAGGGCAAAGGAGTGGGGAAGAAGTCGAAGCCTGTCGAGGTGGTTCCGTCCACCTCCAAGGCCCCCGTTGTACCGATGGAGGAAGATGTGCTCCTCCCTTCGACAACTCCATCCAACGATGGATGGAACAAGGTCGTGGGGAGGAAGGCCAAAAATAAGGCCAGGAAGACGGCCGCGCAGGCTTCAGAGCCGACTCCGAAGGCCCAGAAAAAGCCAGTGCCAGGGGCGAAAAAGTCGCCCCCGACCACCTCGGCACCGGCTAAGAAGGCCGGGCCCAAGAAGCTGGTCCCCCCTAAAACGGCGGTCGTTGTGGTCACTCTGACCAAAGAGGCCGCCGATAAAGGGGAGACCTATGAGTCGATCTTGAAGAGGGCGCGGAACTCACTCGATGAGGAGACACTTGCTGCCGCGAAGACGAAGTGTAGGCAGACCCTGACTGGGGCTCGACTTTTCGAGTTCCCGGGGGCTGCCAGTGTTGAGCGCGCGGATTCATTCGCGGAGAAGGTCCGCCAAGCCATCTCCAGTGTCGCTAAGGTGGTGCGTCCTGTGAAGACGACCACCTTGCTTATCAGCGACCTGGATGATTCGGCGACAAAGGAGGAGATTGTTGCTAAAGTGGCCTCCGCCGGGGGATGCTCTCAGGAGACCATTAAAGCGGGCAACATCCACCCAGGTCGTGGTGGAATGGGTGCGCTCCGCATTGAGTGCCCCATCGCTGCGGCCAAAACTGTGTTGAGCGGAGGTCGCCTGTTGATCGGGTGGTCCTCTGTTTCTGTTCGGGCGTTAGAGGACCGCCCGTTCAGGTGCTTCCGCTGTTATGGCACGGGGCACACGAGTGTCTGCTGCCCTTCCGCCGCGAATCGCAAGGAGCTCTGCTTCCGTTGCGGGCAGGAGGGCCACAAGGCGGCGTCTTGTAGTGCGAAAGAGGCGCACTGCACAGTGTGTGCCGACGCTGGCAAGCCGGCTAAGCACAGCATGGGGGGGAAGAAGTGCAATCCCCCACCAAAGAAGGGTAAGCGACCGGCCCTGTCTAGGGCCACTGTCGCAGTTGCCGCTGCCACCCCAGCGGCAGGAGACGGCGCGATGTCTGAATGATGGATAGAGTCAGACATCGCGCCATCCTGCAGGGAAATTTAAATCACTGTCGTTCGGCCCAGGACCTCTGGATGCAGGTCTTGGCCGAATGGCAGGTCGATTTGAGTATCGTCGCCGAGCCGTATCGCATCAATGATACGTGGTTCGGCGACAGTGATAGTGTGGTCGCTGTTTTCTCCCGATCGTTTTCGGACTCCTCTCCCCTCTCGCTTTTGGAGAGGGGGGTCCGGGTATGTCGCTGTGGCCTGGGGGTCAATCGCCGTTGTTGGGACATATTTTTCGCCGAATCGTCCTCTCAGGGAGTTTGAGATTTTTCTCAACTCCCTGAATTCGGTGTTAGGTCGTTTGGCTCCCAGGCAGGTCCTGCTGGCGGGCGACTTGAATGCCAAATCGGTGGCATGGGGTAACCCAGCCACCGACGTTCGGGGTCGCCTGCTCCAGCAGTGGACCATTGGTAGTGGGCTGTGCCTCCTCAATAGGGGTACAGCCCAAACGTGTGTGCGACATAACGGGGGGTCCGTGGTGGACGTCTCATTCGCCACCGCGGCCCTTGCTTCGCGCATAGAAAATTGGCGTGTAGACCCGACAGAGTCCTTGTCGGACCATCGTTACCTGAGATACGACATCCGGGTCCAGGGTCTGTCGGGTCTTGAGAGGGCCGTCCAACGAGCGTCCCCGTTCAATCGGTGGGCGCTCACCAAGTTGGACAGAGATTTGGCCAAGGAGGGGGCCTTTCTCCAAGATTGGCTCGGTCCACCGCTAAGTGAGGACGTAGAGGAGGCTGCCTCCCAGATGCGTGAGTCCCTGACCGAGGTATGCGATTTTAGCATGCCTCGGTCCCGCCGCCCCGATCCCCGTCACGCCATATACTGGTGGACGGAAGAGATTGCGGAGCTCCGGGCGGCGTGTTTTGCTGCCCGGAGGGCGTATACCAACTCTAGACGCCGGCGGATTAGGGACCTCGCGAATGAGGCCCGCCTCTATGAGGCCTTAGTTGAGGCCAGGAAGGCCACTAAGGCCGCTATAGGAGTGGCGAAAGATAGGGCCAGACAAGAGATGCTGGAGGGTCTGGACCGTGATCCGTGGGGGAGGCCATATAAGGCGGCGCGTAGCCAGCTGCGCCCCATTGGCCCTCCCCTGACGGAGACCCTCCAGCCGGAGCTCTTGGAGGAGGTGGTTGCCGGCCTGTTCCCGGCGCGCGACCTGTCTTTTTCTCCCCCGTCGATGGCTCCGCCTCCGGGGGATTCCGCGTCTGATGAGGCCTCTCCCCTCGTCACGACTGAGGAGTTTGGTGCCGCGGAGATTGTCCTCCGCGGCAAGAAAACGGCGCCGGGCCCTGATGGGGTCCCGGCGAAGGTTCTCGCTCTAGCGATAGGGGAGATGGAGCCGCGTTTCCGGGGCCTTTTCGACCGCTGTCTCGCGGTTGGCAGGTTCCCCAAACTTTGGAAGAGGGGGCAGCTCTGCCTCCTCAAAAAAGTTGGACGGCCGGCCGACAGTCCTTCGGCCTATCGGCCAATCATCTTGCTCGATGAGATCGGGAAGACTTTTGAGAGGGTAGTGTCTTCCCGACTCGTCGAGCATTTGCGGCAGGTCGGCGACCTCTCTGAGGCACAGTTCGGTTTTCGGTCAGGGCGGTCGACGATTGACGCCCTGACCCGCTTCCGTCATTTAACGGAAGAGGCTGCGGCTGCAGGGGAGGGAGTGATCGCGGTGTCGTTTGACATTAAAAATGCGTTCAACTCCCTCCCTCATGCAGTAATCCTGGAGGCACTGCGGTATTTTCGCGTGCCCCGCTACCTCCGGGACCTCTTGCGGAGCTATCTAGAGGACCGCGAGGTCCTCTTTGTGAACAAAGATGGTGTGCTGCGAAGTCACCAAGTGGAGTCTGGCGTTCCACAGGGGTCAGTCCTCGGCCCCTTATTGTGGAACGTCGGATACGACTGGGTGTTGCGGGGACGTCTTCTTCCGGGCATGAGTGTCATCTGCTATGCAGATGACACTCTTGTCACAGCCCGGGGGAAGACATTTGAGGAGGCTGCGATCAGGGCTTCAGCTGGCGGGGACCTTGTGGCCAGGAGAATCAAACTCCTGGGCCTGGACGTTGCCCTCCAGAAAACGGAGGCAATGTTTTTCCCCCCTCCGCGCCGTCGATTTCCCCCCAACGCTTCCATCGTCGTTGGGGGTTGTCGTGTAGAAGTAAAGCCCGAGATGAAGTATCTCGGGCTAATCCTGGACGCGCGGTGGCATTTTGGCCCACACTTCCGGGGGATGCTGCCGCGCCTCCTTAAGGCGGCCGACTCATTTAGTTGGCTCCTGCCCAACATGGGCGGGCCGAGCGCCAAATGCCGGCGGCTCTACGCCGGCATATTACGCTCAATGGCGTTATACGGTGCACCCATTTGGGCAGATAGTCTGGGGAGGAGGAAGAACATCGCCCTCCTCCGAGCGCCTCAGCGCGCTATTGCGCAGCGGGTCGCCAGAGCCTACCGTACAGTAGGTTTCTCGGCGGCCTGCGCCCTGGCGGGCACCCCTCCGTGGGAGGAGGAGGCAGGCATCTTGGCTGTCGTCTACGAGTGGACGGCAGCCAGGAAAGCAAGTGGTGAGCCGTACTGCCAAGTTGAGAAGGAGGCAGTACGGCGAGAGGCGAACAAAGAGCTCGTCCACCGATGGGCGGAATCTTTGGCCTCGGCGGAGTTTGGCCGACGGACCGTGGAGGCAATTGCTCCGGTCCTTGAGATGTGGTTGGCTAGAGGGCACGGTTTCCTCTCATATCGGATGGTGCAGGTAATGACGGGCCATGGGTGTTTTGGCTCTTACCTGCATCGCATCCAGAGAGAGGAGACCGCTGCCTGCCATGAGTGCGGGGCCCCCGAGGACACAGCGCAGCACACGCTCGCTGAGTGTCGCGCATGGGGCCCCCAGCGCGAGGCGCTAAAGCGCGTAGTCGGGAGCGATCTCGCTCTCCCGGCCGTAATTCGCGCCATGCTCGCGTCGGAGCAGGCTTTTACAGCCTTTGCCTCCTTCTGCGAGGATGTGATGTCGCAGAAGGAGGACGCTGAGCGCCTGCGGGAGCAGGACCCGCGCGCATCTGCGCGGCGGAGGGCGAGGAGGGGGGGGAGACGCCGAACAGTTGCGCGGCATCTCCCTCAACTTCAGCGAGGAGGCCAGTCGGCAGCCGGTGCGGGGGCACCGGTGCCGACATTGCACAGGCCTCTTCCGCAGCCCGGTGGGGACGGCTCGGTGCTCCCGGCCGCCCCTATCACTCCCCCCACTCCATCGGGGGGGAGTAGTGTCGGGCCCGCACTGTAAGCGGGCTCACGCCTGGGGAGGGACGCGAAGGGAGGCTTCTTAGCCAGTTTCTCGTGTCCCCTCCCCACTCCGGCGTTTGACGGGAGCACCCCTGGGGTTTTAGTCGGTAGGCCCCCGCGTGTCAGGCGGGGGAGAGTCCGACATAACCCGTCCGCCCCCCGGTGGACGGGTATGCGTAAGGCATTTCCCCAGGGTGATCAAAAAAAAAAAAAAAAAAAAAGGTGTCTATGCGCGGCATCAATCGCTTACTACACATAACACTCGCAACTGACGTCTTAATAATATCAAATGATCCGTCTGCTCGCCTGCTACCTACATAAAGAAAAAATAACTATTATAGCAAAGAAAGGAATATCAAATCTGTCAAATAGCCTATAGTCAGTATGAACACAGCTTTTGTCAATCAGGGGCGTTTCTGAGTGACAAGGATGAGTCACTATTTTCTTGACGCGAATGGATTAGGTATATAGTTTCATAGCTACCTAGAAAGACACTGATGTAATTAACTTTGCTATGACCGGAACATACCTTTTTTATGTTATAGGTGGCAGACGAGCGGACGGATCACCAGATGGTAAGTGATACCAGTAGAATCACAAGAGCGCTGCCAACCTTTAACCTCAATTGGGCCTCCAGCACCCTCACTTACTCGACGAAACACAGCGCAGGCGCTGCTTCACGCCGATCTTTTATGAGACCGTGGTATTACTCCAGTCGAGCCGGCTCATTCAGGCCGAAGCGTGGCTCTCCCACGGTAAACCTCTTATTATATAATAGCCCCACAGAAGATATATCGGCCAGTCGAGCCGGCTCATTCAGGCCGAAGCGTGGCTCTCCCACGGTAAACCTCTTATTATATAATAGCCCCACAGAAGATATATCGGCGATCATAGAAGATCGGCGTGAAACAGCGCCTACGCAGTGTTTCGTCGAGTGAGTGAGGGTGGAAGCCCAATTGAGGTTAAAGGTTGAAAGCAGCGCTCTTGTGACTCTACTGGTGTCGCTTACCATCTGGTGATCCGTCTGCTCGTCTGCCACCTATCACATAAAAAAGGTATTGTGTAACTTTATATTTTATTTCCCGGGTAATTGAAGATAATAGACCCAATATTATAGCTGTTCTGCGAATAGGAATAAACGAATACTTATTACAGTTTTCCAGTAAAGTATTTTATTTTCAATTCTTAAAACAGTAAACCGACAGTAAAATTTAATCGAATCAAAATATAAATGTGCTGTAGGAGTAAAATTAATTTTCATAGTATACAGGAAACAGTAACATCCTCTAAACACGTGTTCTAACAATTCTGAACAACCTTTGGAAAGACGTAATTATTTTTTTAACTCCACATACGGAAATATCAAATCACGCTGACTTTGCAATAAAAAGTTGAAATATTCGTATGCGGATTTCCAAAATCAAAAGGTTGTAGACTCGTAATAGAGAACCGTCTTATCCACTTCTCACTTACCCTCAAACATTCGGGATTCGGGGGTCATTAATGAGAAAATCCATTGAAGGTACTACATCCGTCAAAAGTCCGCCCATTCATTGTCCCAGAATACGAAATTAACCTAATTTGCCAATCGAGAAAACGGCCTGCCATCCCGCTGGTAACGATTCTTGGCCTAAGACCGAAACTTTATGAAATTTCCGCCCCGAACTCAATTTTGCGAACAAAATATGGACAGATAAATAACATTTCTGCAATACAAACTTGTAGCACGTAGAGCTCGCTTCACTTAGTGTTGTTGGTATAGAGATTGTTTATCGATAGCCTATGAAACTATTAACGCCCCGTGGCTTAAGTATAGGACTATAATATTGGGCTATTGGAAAAGCAAAAGTATAGATAGATACTCTTTATCGCACAAAATGATACAGAACTTAATGCTAATATGGTATTTACAGATACAATTTCAACGGTATTATCGCTAAAAGCGATAAGACCGCCATCTAGCGATAAGTATGTTTCGCTTTTTCGAACAAAGCTCGGGTTTGTGATCACTAATCCGCATTAGGCAAGCTTGGTGATTAAACCTTACCATTCTAGTAGCGATGGCTTGATTTCTATGATGGAGGCCTTTGCCCTGTAGTGGGACATTATAATGATGCTTTAGGCCCTTTCTATCAGGCCCTAGTTTTATTCTGTTAAGAGATAAATGCTTTTTAAAAACACTCTTTATCTCCCACAGTTAAAGAAAGTTAAATAAATAAAGATAAACAATCGATAACCCTTTCAATTAATCTATCAAAATACCTAATTAGTTATAAAAGCAAAATTGTCCATACGATCCACAGTATCGACTTAATTTATTGACGCGACACTATTGATAGTATCAAAATAATATCAAAAAAAAATCGCCTAATTTTTACCCATAACCGTATTGCTAGAATAGCTGCATGATGATATTTTTTATAGGACTCGATAGTTTTACTAATTTTCGATGTCAACTATCGATATCACAACATCACTACTTCCAATGCTCCTTACCGCTAATAATTTTCGCTTCTTGTCAAGAACACGCATTCGCCTTTTCAATTTAGTAAGAAACCTCTCATTGGCTTTCTATGAAATTTATTTTTCTAGGCTATCGAACACTGAGATTGAGTACTAGTCTACAACGACTATAATATTAATTTATCTATCTAGTGCAGCGGTCGTCACACTTTACTCTTCAAGGGCCACATATCAATATGAACATCAGGGCCCGGGCCGCAGTATATGCGTTTCAAGAGCTTTTGCATAGGTACTTGTCTATAGTAGTCCACACTATTCATATAAATGCGAAAATGTATGTCTATTACTTCTCTACTCAATAACCACTAAACTGATTTCTGATAAGTACGAATATGTAGTTGACTAGTAATTAAATAAATCTACTATATCGCGGGCCGCACCAAATAAAGTCTGCAGGCCGCATGCGGCCCGCGGGCCGCAGTTTGACGACCACGGATCTAGTGGATTGACATTACTAATAAAATGAAAGTGACCTAACTAAAATCGGCCGTGGTCACTAGCGGACTGGTCAAGTATTGGCACCAACTTAATTAACAATCTAGAAGATTGATCTTATCCATTGAATTAAAGTGACTAAACTAACAACGGCCGTGGTCACTACCGCACTGGTCGATTACTGGCACCATTTTATTTAACAATGTAGTATATTGATATTACCCATAGAATGGAAGTGACCTAACTAACAACTGCCGTGGTCACTAGCGCACTGGTCGAGTACTGGCATTATCTTATTTAACAATGTAGTAGATTGATATTACCCATAGAATTAAAGTGACCTAACTAACAACGGCCGTGGTCACTAGCGGGCTGGTCGAATACCTACTGGCACCATCGTAATTAACAATCTAGTAGATTGATCTTACCCATAGAATGAAAGTGACCTAACTAACAACGGTCCCGGTCGTGGTCACTAGCGGACTGGTCGAGTACTGGCAAATGTTTTCAGGAATAGCATACGTCGGCACTATTGAGTTTCCAATAATTATTTCGGCGCTATTGTAAACGCCAGGATCTCGGTGCAACTCAAATATAAGGTACATAATATCAAACCCGCATTTAAGTTCTATCTAAATATTTCATTCATAAATCTATTAATAGTAAATAAGTAGTATTTGTTTTCGAGGTTTCTCTTGATTTATACTTGTATCTAATGTTATAATAAAAACGTAAAAAAGTTGCGGTTATTGTCGTATTTTTCATTGAAGCGGACAATATCTCGTCAATCTTTTGAAGTTAGGGAGACAAACTTTTATCAATAATATTCGATGAGTTTATTTCTTTGCGGTTAATGACATTTCGGTTTAGCATCGGTCATTGAACTTATGTAAAAATACAGTCTGAACTTTGTAGTTTCATACGATGATCAAGATAAAATATTATGTTTATTACCGCTTTACAACTTGGATCTCACATTTTTTTCCGCCAGAAAATAAGACTTGGATCTCACAACTTTTTACGGTAGGTAATATAAGAAACCAAGTCTCGCAACTCAGTTCGGGTTGACTGGCCAAATGGCGCCTTTGGTAGTGAGGCCTCATACGCCACAGGTCGTGGATTCGATCCCGACCCTGGTCAAACAAACATTCGTGTGATGAACACTTGTGTTTGTTCAGTGTCTGGGTGTTATCTATGTGTACCTTGCAGGGTCTATAGTGGTTGCTATTATGTTAAGATTCTACCACCTACTGTATACACTATGGATGCAATAAAGATATTGAGTATTTAAATATTGTATTTGTGATCCTCTCTTGTCTGATATCTGTAACACAAGTGCTTAAAAGCTACTTAGTACGGAGTCTGGTCAATGTAAGATGTTGTGTGAATTTATTTATTTATTTAGTTGCAAGACATTGTTTCTTATTTCTGATGGTTAATTATTACTCTTATATTGAAGTCGAGACAGAAAACATAATATTTTGAGAGGTATTTAATTAAGCATGGCATGTGCTTCCCATATGACATGGGTAAACGTAACGGAATTATAATGACGACCCATGTTCTGTTCATGGGATATGGGAAGTAAGTGAGTGAAGTATCTCACTTTTAATAAATAGAAAACATCATATTCGAGTCCCAATTTGACCCCAAAACAACTGTCTGCATAGCAAGCCTGTGAATGGAGGTGTATAAAGCACGCAAGCAGGCGGTTTGTCATTATTCCGGTAGATGGCACTATGCATTTTTACACCGCGCAAGCATTGTGTGTCACCGAAATTATGACCCCAAGCCGCCTGCCTAGGGGTGGCAGTTATAAGATAAACTTAAGACAATTCAGACGGAACTGGTATTTTTATTCGACCGTCTCCCTGCCTGGACCTCGCGAGGGTGCCTTGTACAGAGGTCCTTGGGCATGGGCATGCTGGATCGTCGGAATAAGCTGGCTAAAGATCGACTGTTCCGTACAAAAAATATTGTTATTAATACATTATAATGTATGGAACAGCAGGTTTTTATTTCGCTTATTTTTCTGATCTCACAAATAAAGCCCCTCTAGCATGTTAGAGTGGCTTTGTGTTGCCTATTGTGAGGGCTTCGAGATTGCAACGACTGAAATTTGGCGGCGTAGGTATATTAAAAGTGAAATTAGCTATTCATTTGTTCATCACATCGCAAAATAGTAGAATACACATTGGCATGCATCCAGTCCAGACATCGATCAAAACACATGTGTTTGTCCAAGGTGGGTTTCGAACCCACAACCAAACTTAGGGGCATATAACAGGTTTCTACCAAAGGGGCTATCAAGCTAGTCAGAAAGGTTTAATCTAAAAAGGAAATGATACTTTACACGGAAAAAATTGGACAACGGTCAAAATTTACGTTGTATATTTTTAACATCCAACTTTTTTGTCAGTGAGTGATGAAGGATAATAGACATCACAAAATGGCGGAACAATCTTCCTTCCAATACCTACTGTTTCTCTTTTTGTATTTTATTTTGTCTATGTGCATGTTATTTTAAATGATACTAGATGGCAGACGAACAGGCGGATCACCTGATGGTAAGAGATTTCGATTGCAGAGCTTATTACTATTTCATCCATTTTACCTCGCTGGCTAACAGCCGGATATTATTTATACTGCGCTAAATTAAAAACATATTATCAACTTCTAAATATTTGTTACTAGCTTTTGCCCGCGGCTTTGCTCGCTCTCCCCCTTTCCCCCCCACTTTCCTAAAATGGGGGCTTAGAAAAATAACCTATGTCCATCACCACCAACTATCTCCACTTAAAAAAACACTTCAATTCGTCGCTCCGTTTTGCCTTGAAAGAAAGACAACATACAGACAGACAGACACACTTTTTTTTGCCGCCGCCACACATGCAACACCAGTGGAGTCACAAGTGCGCTCCCAACCTTTTATCCCCTTCCCCCCCGATGGGCCTCCGGTACCCTCACTCACTCGGCGAAACACAGCACAGGAGCTGCTTCACGCCGCTTTTCTGCGAGGCAGTGGTATCACTCCGGTCGAGCCGGCTCATTCATGCCGAAGCATGGCTCTCCCACAATTAACACTTTCCCATTTATAATATTAGTATGCAAACTATTCAAACACGCAATTAAAACACGAGCGAAATTTTAATTAATAGCATTTGCAAATGTTTTAATACCAAATTATATGCAGTCTCATACTATTTTATCTACGCTCATGATCTAATCTTTCAATTAAGTGAGAGAAACACTAACTTTTTTGGCAGTATGATACCTTGTTCTCATGCCAACATTTAAAAAATACCTGTAGAGGAATGTGGAAATTCGAAGCTATAATGTGTTCGAATGACACTTGGCTACAAACAATGTTGACATTGTAAACCGTGAAGTGGCGTGAAGCAGCACCTGTGCTGTGTTTCGCCGAGTGAGTGAAGGTACCGGAGGCCCACCCGGGGGACGGGGGGGATGGTAATCCGCCTGCTTGTCTGCTACCTACTTATCACATTAAAAAAAAAAACAAAAACAATGTAAACAATGTTTGACAAGTATTTGATTATCAATCTATTAGAAAAATTGTCTCATTAAGTTATACAAATTCATGAATCACCTCACCTTAAAGGCATAATAACACACTATTTGAATATAACTTTTTATTTTATTTATTTAGACATAGGATAAATGACACATTACATTTTTATAGCCTTGGTATTATTATAAAGCCTATTAAATTGTGTACCCCGAGTTTAAAATTGAAGATGGACATGGGTGTAGAAAAAAGTATTTAAAATATTAATTTTCAACTAAAAAGCACTTGACTATAAACAATAATCCTATCATACAGTCCGTTTGCTTCCAATGTTTAAGGGCTGAACAATGAAAACAATTTTAAATATTGCACTTTCCACGATTTAATTTCTTTAACAATTCAAAAGCTTGTTTTAAAAAATAAATTTTCATTCGAAGTTCACTCCATTATTTGACGCTTACAAAAGCTCTGGGACAAAACGGAGCTTAAAAATAATAAACAGTCAAGCTTTAGACTGATTATAATGGGGGTTCCGTAAATTTTGTTGAAAATATTAACTAAGACTAAAGTATTATAACTGAACTTGGGGAAATAACAAAGCAAGTAAAGTGCTTAACCGCCGTTTGCCCCTTAATATATCATGTGACGAAAACTTAAGTTTGCTTTTAAGTCAGTAAAAGTGACTTGACAAAAGTAATTAGAGGTCTGGTCTTCTGTTCATTTATTAAATGTATGTCTCTATAAAGAGTATAGAAGATTTAGGCTGTCCCACTGCAGGGCAAGGCCTCCATCATAGAAATCAAGTCATCGCTACTATAATGGGATAAGGCTTAATCACCACGCTGCCTAATGCGGATTGGTGATCACAAACCCGAGCTATGTTCGAAAAATACGAAACATACTTTTGCTCGACCCGGGATTTGAACCCGGGACCCGAGATCACGGCACGCCTCGTTGGTCTAGTGGTTTAAGTAAAAATAACTTAATTTTATTTATTTATTTTATTTATTTAGACATAGGATAAATGACACATTACATTTTTATAGCCTTGGTACTATATTAAGCCTGTAAATTGTTTAAAATTTGAAGATGGGCATGGGTGTGGAAAAAAGTATTTAAAATATTAATTTTCAACTAAAAAGCACTTGACTATAAACAATAATCCTATCATACAGTCCGTTTGCTTCCAATGTTTAAGGGCTGAACAATGAAAACAATTTTAAATATTGCACTTTCCACGATTTAATTTCTTTAACAATTCAAAAGCTTGTTTTAAAAAATAAATTTTCATTCGAAGTTCACTCCATTATTTGACGCTTACAAAAGCTCTGGGACAAAACGGAGCTTAAAAATAATAAACAGTCAAGCTTTAGACTGATTACAATGGGGGTTCCGTAAATTTTGTTGAAAATATTAACTAAGACTAAAGTATTATAACTGAACTTGGGGAAATAACAAAGCAAGTAAAGTGCTTAACCGCCGTTTGCCCCTTAATATATCATGTGACGAAAACTTAAGTTTGCTTTTAAGTCAGTAAAAGTGACTTGATAAAAATAATTAGAGGTCTGGTCTTCTGTTCATTTATTAAATGTATGTCTCTATAAAGAGTAAAGAAGATTTAGGAAGTATCAGCATATAGACTGTCCCACTGCACGGGCAAAGACCTCCATCATAGAAATCAAGTCATCGCTACTCGTAGTATAGTCGGATTAGGCTTAATCATCAGGCTTGCCTAATGCGGGTTGAAGATCAAACCTGAGCTATGTTTGAAAAATTCGAAATACAGGTACTTTATTCTCGACCCGGGAATCGAACCCAGGACTCTTAGATCACGGCCCGGTACTTAAACCACTAGACTAACAGCGCGTTGTAGTATTGAAGACTATTTGTTACCCGCGACTTCTTCCGCGTGGAATAGCATCTTTGGGTAGCATTTTTAATTATTTAACAACTTTAACCCCTTTTTTTTTGGTGACCCAGGAGAAATGCGTAACGCATACCCATCCGTCTGTAAACAGATGGGTTATGTCGGACTCCCCCCCACAGAAGGCGGGGGTATACCGACTAAAACTCCTGGGACTCTCCCTCATCGTCCTTAAGTGGGAGAGGATCGTGGGGCAGTGGTACGGAACCTTACTCCACGATCAAACTTTAAACCCCTTCTTTTAAACTCTTACTTCCTCCTTTTCGCAATAAAATGGAGCCTATGTTCTTTCTCAGGGTCTATACCATCTGTCATTTAAATCCGTTTAGTGGTTTTGGCGTGAAAAAGTAACAGACAGGCAGACAGAGCTACTTTTGCATTTATACGTAATATTAGTTAGGATTATTAAGCGAATTGTCGTTGCATTATCCGATACGGGGAACATGTTTATTTTTACTTGGTCTGCATGGTGCACGTTTAACAAGAATAATCATTTATTTCAGGACACAAAAGGCCGAGGAAAAAACTTTGGCGTCCTCCCTGCTTCCTCAAACTAGTTATGTTCAAGCTAATAAATTGACGAGAGTTCTCAACATATCCGGACCCGTGTCAAAAACTTTTCCACCATCCGTTTTACTGGGGATCCCTAAAAATACTCCTCCGCTAATGACTGTAAACTATTTGAGATAAAATCTACACGACATGTCATTGTCATACGGGGCAAACAAATGTACTCTCATAACTGAATCTTTGGGGATACAATGTAAGCAATTTTCAGCTGCAAGCTCTGAGTTATAAGGTCTATTTTTTGTTTTTGACGGTGTCTGCTTTTTATGTTTCATAGACTAAAATCTAGCGTGGCCCGGGAGTAGGTTTTGTGCGGAAAGTTGATGTCGTTTATTCAGCGCTTAAGTTGCAGGGATGCACTCAAAAATATTGCCGCCATTAGAGTCTAGTTTAAAAACAAGTTTAATTTTTATGTTGCAATGTTTTTATTTTGTTTTTACTTTTATAAGGAGTTTTTTAGGAGGAGGACCGCATCAGAAATGATGTAATCCGACAGAGAACCAGAGTCATCGACATAGCCCACCGAATTAGTAAACTGAAGTGGCAGTGGACTGGTCAAATTAGCCGCAGAACTGACAACCGTTGGAGCCATAAAGTCCTTGAGTGGAGACCGCGACTCGGTAAACGTAGTGTTGGACGCCCTGCTACAAGATGGGATGACGACATTCGAAGGCTGGCTGGAGTGAGCTGGATGAGAGTGGCCGAAAATTCAGGAGCGGTGGCGTGCATTGGGGGAGACCTATGTCCAGCAGTGGACGAGCGTAGGTTGCTAATGAAGGAGTTTTTTATGTGAAAGGTGAAAGACGAGCAGACGGGTCGACTCCGGTACCCTAACTCACTCGACGAAACTCAGCGCAAGCGTTATTTCACATCGGCCTTCTGTGAGGCTGTGGTATCACTCCGGTCGAGCCGGCTCATTTATGCCGAGCTTGGCTCTTCCATGTTATAAAGATTGGCGTGATGAATATTGGTCAGTTTAATTATACAAGGTGTATAAGTGTACATTAATTACATCACTTTTTCTTTAACCATACAAAATGACTAAGTCACGATACAGAGTTTGTATGAAAACTTGAAATTTTTTATTCGAATCGCCAAAAATCATTGAACAAAATATTTCGTACAGTACTAAAACATATGAGTATATATGACTTGACAAAATAATGTAGTGAACGAAAATACTCTACCTACTTTTGTAAATTAAGAATACAAACTCTTCTAAATGCGTCACTATAGCAACAGAGAAATCTGACAATTATTGGATGTTGAAGGATTCCTAAACAAAATAAACAGACGCCTCATGCAAAGGTGTCTTCAGACTAGCGTAGTACGCGGCGTTTTGGCAATCATACGAGCGTTGACGATCTTCTCCGTATCGCAAACAGAAAAATGTTGCTATGGAAACGTCAGTAGCCTGTGATCACAAAATAATTACACACAGAAGTTAGACTCAGCCTGATTTTGAATTTAGAAGAGTTCGTTGACATATGCTAGGGTTGT
This sequence comes from Cnaphalocrocis medinalis, assembly GCA_014851415.1. NCBI lineage: Eukaryota > Metazoa > Arthropoda > Insecta > Lepidoptera > Crambidae > Cnaphalocrocis > Cnaphalocrocis medinalis. The sequence continues at coordinate 16,479,253 of CM026283.1, forward strand.
TGCCCGGCATGAGTACAGAAGCGCGCGGCCTCTACCACAGACCTCGACAGTTTGACAATCTTATGTCAAAGGCTAGGATTAATGTGGTCGAAAAGGCGTATTTCCCCGTTAGTGCGCATGCGTGAGTACATGACACGTTTTTAGCTCTTAGTGGGCAGCCTCCTTTCTGTGTGTAATTATTTTGTGCTGTGACTGACTGACTGATCGATCTATCAACCCACAGCCAAAAATACGGGAACTAAAATCATGCAATTCGAAACATAGGTAGTTCTTACTATGTAGCGCGCACTAAGAAGGGGTTTGCGAAATTCACCCCCTAAATGGGTGAAAGGGGGGTTAACGTTAGTTTCAGATAAAAATATAGCATCAATTTATCTTAAGCCGTTTAAGAAAATGAGTTTTTATACATTTGCCTTAAGACGAAAAACGGTCGCTTTATATAGGTAAGTACCTACAGACGGCAGCAAATGCATCCTGTACAGATAAAACCTCGCACGGTGTGAACCAGTCTTTATTTTGATCCTTCCACCAAATTAAATATAGAGCCGTATTTTATTTCTCAAGTCAAGTTGTTTTATTACGTTTGTTTTCTTAAAATGTAAATATTTAATCTGAACTGTTAACGGATTAAATGAATTTCCAATGACAATACTTTAGCTTTGTAATCGTATTTTCCTTTATTTTATTTACCATACCTACCAATATTGCATACTTATTTAAAATTTCTCAATAAAAAATATTAAATTTAAATTAGTTATTGTGTAATTGTTGTGAATTAATTGTTAAACATGTTATTAATTTAATTTTTTTTTTTTATAAAAAGCAAAATTTAAGCCGTAAGTGATTTTCTTTGTAATTTTAATCATAATTACATTTTAAAGCTATTTAATAATTTGATTTCATAATCAAATGAATTAACATTGGTTTAGTTTTTGTTTTTTAATTTCGATACTTATAAAACAAGTTTTGTACATATTTCAATACAATATCAAAATGTAAAATGTTACTACGTGTAAACACTTTTGTTAATAACGAGGGGTAATTCTCGAGCACTCGACATTTAGAGGTTCGTCCATACAAATCTCTAATTTGACTTCAATGTCGAGAGGATGAGAATTTTACAGAAGCGCCATCCGGCTAGTCTAAAAACCAGCCAGCCAAAAAATAAACAAAATAAAAACTAATTAGAAAAAATAAAATCGCAAACCTACTATACCCAAAACTGGAATTCAAGAAATCTACTACAATGTTGCTACTGCAATAAAATGATCGAACCATAGTATACCTCTTTTTTCTAAAATCACTCTCTGATGTATGTATTTGTCTTTTATCTGTATTTATTGGTAATTGTGATTTTACAATAAAAAAAAGAAAATTAACTTTTTTCATTTAAATACAAGACACTTTAATAAAATTTAACCATCCGTAATTTTAGCTTTCAAATATGGTATTGCGTTTCCTACACTTCAGGTGTTAATAACATTTGGTATCTACCCACAACATTTTAACAATGTACGGAAACTTGACAGTTTAGTCTGCATAATAAGAAAAATAATGCCAAAAAGGTTGGCGAAACCTGAAAACGTCACTTGAAAACGACATAAGTGACATTAACAGAGTTGACAGTGACGTATCTGTCGTAGATTTTTTGGTCTTGAATTCCAGTTTGAGACATAATATTAGGTAGCTATCTTATTGCGCGCTGTCTCTAACACTTATATTCGATATTATATTACATTTTGTTAACAATTAATTATAATTACTTGTTGACAACGTCTCACGTTTCAATGACGAGGAAAACTGTCGGCCAAGTCACAAAGGAGTACCTACATCTTATTCAAAGGCCCTTACAAATGACGAAACAGTTGATAGAGTATGTATGGAAATTTCTCTGTGATGAGGAAGTCAAGAGAAATAATTTTTTACCTTTTTGAACTTGTGCTAGCGAAAAACAAAACAGTAATTTTTCAGTTACCATATCCTATGACATAAGCGCCAGTGGGCTTAAGTCATACGATATGGTAACCCCATTGGTTATAAAAAAGGAATTTCGTTAGTTTCGCAAAAAAAATGAGTCGGGTCGTCCAAAGTGATACCACGGCCTCACAGAAGACCGGCATAAAGCAGCGCCTGTGCTGTTTCCTCGAGTGAAAGAGGGTAGGTACCGGAGGCCCAATTTGGGGTAAGGGGCTTAAAGGTTGGCAGCGCACTTGTGACTCTGCTGGTGTTGCAGGTGATGGGCAGCAGCTATCGCTTACCACACATAGCTTACAATCTTCTGTGATTATAAAATGACTAGAATATACGTTAAGCCAAATTAACTTTTGCACTGTGTACTCTAATACGGACAATAGATATTGTATTACTAGATTACTACACGTTTTCATTAGTGATATTACTTATTATTTTGTACCCTATCCATTAATGCTAATGTTTTCGCGTGATAGTTAGAACTTAATAATGGAGTTTAGCCCCCCTAATTACTGGGATTAGAAATGTTTTCCTCTAAAAATAAATGCTTTTTGAGTAGCTAGAAAGATCCCCAAAAAAAACTATAGAATAAACTGTCATCTATGGTATTTCCAGACCGGTACGACCTACAAACCTTCAAAAAGCGAGCGTATGTTGGCACTTGCGACTCCTCTGGTGTTGCGTCCACGGGCGGCGGTAATCGTTTAGCATCAGGTGATCCGTCTGTTTGTCTGCCCCGATCTCATCAAAAAAAATCCACTAATTAATTTGCAGTACAAAGCATGTCTCTTTTTGTTTTCCATAAAAACAACATGTTTGGTGGAAAACGCCGTACAATGTGAAAAAACTGCTGGAGCAGAAATGAATGACGTATAGGGACATTAAAGAGATCTTTTCATTTAGTATCCCTTGAAAATACGTATTTCCGTAAATACGACAAAGTGTAGTCATTCGACATAGCCGTAATGCTACTGTCATTTTATTTGATGTGTGTTTCCCTGTATTATTCATATAGGATTTTTTATGTGTGTGGATTTTCTATGTTTTATATAATATAGGTATAGTTTATATTATATTACCCTGTAATATAATTTATACTATACCTATATTATATAAAACATAGAAAAAACATAGTCTACATTTATCGAAAAATAATATTTAAGGAAGTAGTTTTATAATAAGATGCGAATATATTGACGTTTTCAATCAATAAAGTGCAGTTTCATGTCAGTTCAGTTTCTTTCCTAAAAATTATACGCCCAGTGACCGACAACTATCTTAAAATCGATAGATACCTAAGTCAAAACAAATTATCATGCTTCTAAACTAACACGCGGAGGCCAAGGGGTCTACTCCGCCAAACGATATCGAATTATTCGTAACGATACGTCAGTTCATACAAAAACCCTACTCTAACACAGCTTAAAATACGAATAATTGAATTTGACAGCTTCACAAACGTCAAATCTCTATATCTCGAGACGATACTCTTAACGATACCATCAGAGACGTCGTCGGAATGTTCCGTCGATTTGACGTTTGTGAAGCTGTCAAATTCAATATTCATATTTAAGCTGTGTTAGAGTAGGGTTTTTGTATGAACTGACGTATCGTTACGAATAATTCGATATCGTTTGGCGGAGTAGACCCCCAAGATTCATTCCGGGTTGCTACGGGTTACTACTATGCTGAATAGCATAGTAAGTAAGTAATAATAATCATCATTATCATCAGCAACCCATACTCGTCCACTGCTGGACATAGGTCTCGCCTAATGCACGCCACCGCTCCCGATTTTCGGCCACTCTCATCCAGCCCACACCAGCCAGCCTTCGAATATCATCATCCCATCTTGTCACAGGGCGTCCAACACTACGCTTACCGAGTCGCGGTCTCCACTCAAGGGCTTTACTAAGAGCTAGGGCTATGCTTGGAGTATCTCTGAAGGACCGCATCAGAAATGATGTAATCCGACAGAGAACCAAAGTCACCGACATAGCTCACCGAATTAGTAAACTAATGTGGCAGTAGGCTGGTCACATTAGCCAGCAGAACTGACAACCGTTGTGAGTCCGGTAGTAAGTAAATGTAATAAATAACAAATGTCGAAAACACTTTGAGAACGATAAAAAAACAATAAACTTAACTCACCAAAAGTCGAACCAGCAAAAGCAGAAAGTTTCGAACAGGAAATGACAAGCAAGGCAATTTTCGTTTCAATTACAGGTATTAATTTTAGGCCAATGAAACGAACAAAGTCATGTATCTAGTATTAATGACAATTTTACGAATAAGGGTGTGTTTTTAATGATCTATGCCCGCAAGTGGTTGACCTTTAGGTACGTACTCAGCTACTAATTTGTATACCATTAACATAATATTTAAAGTCGACTGTCACATATTACAGTTATTAAAATAATACATAACGAATTTAAAAACGGTTTAAAAAGAGTTGAGTTGTATCAATATATTTTGATAAATATGCTACGTTATTGTAAAGTTATCAATTAATATCATTTGGTAAATTCCATACTTGTAGGTACCTGACCTTGACACTAAAATGGCCGTATGTCAACAACTCGTTTCTTCTGACCAAAGAACAAGACAATCGAAGAACATAAGGCATTTTTTGTTTAATAAGTGGCCAGACAAGCGGACGAAACACCTGGTGTTGATAAGCGATTGCCGTCCGGCCCATAACACACCCACAATACCAGTGGAGTCACAAGTGCGCTGCCAATCTTTTAACCCCTCTTGTCTCCGATTGGGCCTCTAACCCTTACTTAATCAGCGAAATACAGCGCAGGCGGCTGTATATAGCCCGCGGCATGTAAGTGTAGCGATGACCTTAAGTGCGCAGAAACCAATTTTAGCAGAAAGTCTTCTTTTTTTAACAATTGCGCAAAATAACGGTCATCGCTATACTTTCGTGCCTCCAGCTATACCTAAGTGAAAACAAATTATCATGCTTCTGAACTTATACGCGGAGGCCAAGATTCACTTATGGTCGCTACGGGCACTATGCTGGCTAGCATAGTATGTATGTAAGTAATAATAACAACAACAAATGTCAAAACATTTTGAGACGTAAAAAAATAAATTAACTCACCAAAAGTCGACCAGCAAAGCAGAAAGTTTCGACAGGAATGACAAGCAAGCAATTTTCGTTTCAATTAAGTTATTAATTCGGCCAATGAAAACGAACAAAGTTATGTATTAATTAACAATTTTACTAATAAGGGTGTGTTTTTATGATCTATTCCCGAAAGTGTTGACCTTTGTAGTACTTAGCTACCATTTTGTTTACCATAACATAATATTTAAAGTGACTGTCACATATTACAAGTTATTAAAATACAAACGAATTTTAAAAACGTGTTTAAAAGAGTTAGTTATAATATATTTTGATAAATAAGCTACTTTATTGTAAAGTTTCATTAATATCCATTTGGTAAATCCATACTTAGGTAGGTACCTTGACCTAATGCCGTGTGTAACTACTCGTTCCTTCTGACAACAAGACAAGACAATCGAAGACTAGCATTTTTTTGTTGATAAGTGGCAGACAAACGGACGGATTACCTGGTGGTAAGCGATTGCTGCCGTCCATAAACACCCGCAATACCTGTGGAGTCACAAGTGCGCTGCCAATCTCTTAACACTCTTTCTCCCGATTGGGCCTCTACCCTTACTTAATAAGCGAAATACAGCGCAGGCGCTGTATATAGCCCGCGGCATGTAAGTGTAACCAATTTTAGCAGAAAGTCTTCTTTTTTTACAATTGCGCAAACTAACGGTCATCGCTATAGTTAGATGCCGCGGACTATACACACCCGTAACTCGCCGTATACCCAAAGGGTGTTTAAAATACGCGTCCCTAGACACGCAACAGGGTGTGCCCACAAATGCCATTAAACTCAAGGACTGAGTGAAATGGAACGCATGTCACGAATACCATCAAAATAGAGATAGTAAAAAACTTGGTAAATTACATACGAGTACATACATTTGTACGCGGAAATTACTAAGTACTGTCTTCGGGGACAAAACAACATTATTTTGCGATTACTTATCACCGATTAACTGTGGGAGAGCCACGCTTCGGCATGAATGGGCCGGCTCGACCGGAGTGATACCACTGCCTCACAGAAAACCGGTGTGAAGCAGCCCCTGTGCTGTGTTTCGCCGAGTGAGTGAGGGTACCGGAGGCCCACTCGGGGGAAGGGGATAAAAGGTTGGCAGCGCACTTTTAACTCCACTGGTGATGCAAGTGTCCATGGGCGGCGGCAATTGCTTACCATCAGGTGATCCGCCTGCTCGCCTGCTACCTATCACATAAAAAAAACACCACTTATTATTAACTCTAATGATCACATTGTTGGTACAGTCACTACTTGCCCAAGTGCAGAAGGATTCGTTTTCCGGGTCTGGGTGTTTGGAAGAGTATCCTCAAGCGTCACTAATACTCGTAGTCAAGAAAAGATATTATGATAGTTAGGCGCCAAATGCTGCCATCGGTGATCCGTTTTTTTGTAATAGAAATATGTTAAAATACCATTTTTGAATACAGTTGCCCGACTGTGATTACAATCCGAGCTATTCCGAAAAGTTCGAAACATTTTGCCACTAGAAATAACCCGACCAGATCACGACCAAGAAAACTATTAGTGTAAACTACCATCGCGTCGCCTAAGGGACTTGAAACATTTTTCCAAAATCTGACAGATTTCGGAACAAATCGAAGTAAATGGTTTGATGGCATTTGAATATTACCGAATAAAACACTTCTAAAGCTTCAATTCTCAAAATCCTGGGAGGGGAATTTTAACAATGTGATTTATATAAAAACTGGAATTTGCCGATTTCTCTCCGAATTTTCATCTTCAATTCGTATCTTTCATTACATATTCACATTGAGTACGCTTGAAAGTCATCCCTTTGGACTGGCGTGAGTCAAGCTTCGGTCTACCCTCGGGAATATGGTCCGATTCGTCATTTTATTTCCTGCAGACTTTGATGCAAAATTCACGACCGCACCACAAGAGTAGATTAATATATCCAGAGACAAAGCTTCATAGAACCACAAATTGATTGGCATTTGATTGACAATGGAAATACGCAATGATTTCTGCCTACATTGCGATAAAAATCGGCTACGGACACATACATGCGCGCGTACAGTGATATGGGTGTACCAAAAAACAATATCGCAACTAGTGTAACGCCCTAACTATGTTTCGGGACATTAGTAGAGATGTGAGTTCCACCCTTCAACAATAGATGGCGCTGGGCGTTGATTGCATCGCGCAAGTATTCCATCTATTCCGTCTTTTCGGTTTGTGTATTAGATTTGTCGATAGCTACAGAATTTATCTCTTTATAAATATATCGTAACGTTCTATAGATTTAGAACATTCTTGAAAAGCTTTGCCTCTGGACAATTTACCTACTCTGTAACCACACGCCAAAAGAAGTGCGAGCGAGTACTTATTAGTACTCGCTCTACGGCTACGGTCTATATGGCTTTTTGATACGGTGAATATTCACTACGTGATGTCAGATCTACGATTTTAAATAGTAGGGTCACGATCCTCAACACTTGAGGGACCGGCTAAGAGAAAGTGATATCAATCAGATAGTCAAAAGGTTGATAATGAGCTTACAGTTGACAATATAAGGCTAGCTGTCATTAAGATGTATACTATGTACTCGTATTTATAAAGAGATATAACAATGGGCAGGGCACATTGTGAGGAAAACAGACGGCGGTTGCGGTGGAAAGGTCCTTGTGTGGAGGCCACTGCAAGAGGCCGAACTGTGTTGTAGACGTCTATTGGCTGAAATGATGATAATAGTGATGATATGACAAGGCTTTTATGTGATAACTGGAAGATGAACAGACGGATCACCTGATGAGAAAGTCACAAGTGCATTGCCATACGTAGTTATTCTCCCTAGTCTGTGGCTGCCATATATTACACCCAGACACTGAAGAAATACAAGTGTTCATCACACAAATGTTTATCCAGGGTGGGGATCGAACCCACGACCTTTGGCATATGAGGCAGAGTCTTTACTAATGCGCCATCCGGCCAGTCAATACGCCATCCGGCCAGTCAATACGCCATCCGGCCAGTCAATACGCCATCCGGCCAGTCAATACGCCATTCGGCCAGTCGCAAAATAACGCTAAATCGTGCAGAAATGTTGAATGTAGAAAATATATTCAGAAAGTATTTTGTATTTCAACAATATTGGGAGGCGCACCGGCTCATCGCTTCCTTTCCACAACGCTCCCTGTTATTTTGACATCTCGCTTGACTCGACCACCCCGCAAATAATTTGATTCAACCTAGGGCTACCAAAACATTTATTATTTTCTTATGTGGAAGGTAGCCTGAATCATATCATGGTCACGGACAAGATCATCGCCGTTACCACAATTAAATTTTGAAATTATAAAAGTTACGTCTTTGAAACTGCACGACATATCGTAAAAAACATATTATAAAATTTCTTCTTTTTTTTATAAAAATCTCACGTCATATTTTTCATTTTTCACGGAGTTTAAGAAAAAAATGGAGAATGAATGTTATCTGGGTATGTCATTCATAAAGAGACAATTTGTAAGCGTAACCACAAGACCTGAAAAGACGAGCGAAAGCGATGTCGACATCGACACCATTGGACATCGACCTATTGACTATTGGAGTTAATAGCAAAAGTCCCGTAACGAAGCAAGGGCAGGCCACTATTAAAAATAAAATAAGTAAGCATTTCACCCCGTTGGTCTAGTGGTTTAAGTACCGGGCCGTGATCTCGGGGTCCCGGGTTCGATTCCCGGGTCGAGCAAAAGTATGTTACAAATTTTTCGAACATAGCTCGGGTTTGTGATCACCAATCCGCATTAGGCAAGCGTGGTGATTAAGCCTAATCCCATCATGGTAGTGATAACATGATTTCTATGATGGAGGCCTTTGCTCTGCAGTGGGACAGTATTGTATAGGCTGATACTGATACTGAAGTGAGCATTCTCCATTCTTTAGGCAGCCCTAACACAGACTCATCACAGTTAGTTCTACCGTGAATCCCACAGTAACAGGCTTTCAGTACTGAGCCTACATTTCACAACAAAACATTTACTATTCCCATAATATTTTTGGAGATCTTTTTCCCCGGAGATTTCACTAGTGTTAAAGCACTTTTTCATGTGTTATATTCGAGTTTGTATAACGGTAGTGGAAAAGGGATGATACAAAAAATGTTTATAAGTTCCATTTGTGATATTTACGCCAATATTCTCGTCAATAGAATGGATAGTGAGTCGCAGTTTGGAGTTGGGTCGAACAGAGTTTGTGTTTGTGATCCGTGGTTCGATTCTCGGTTCGCAATCGAGATATAGGTAACGCTGATAACCGTGCGAGGTGGAGGAGATATAGTAGAAAAGCGGACCTTGGGCTCCAAAACGCTAGTTGAGAATGCAACCGAGATATAACGCTAAGGTAATGTTGACGAACATGTGAGACTAACAGCCGCAACGAAAATATCATTAGTTCATGGACTTCATAATTTTATCATTGGAGGCTACTGTCTAGACAGTACAGGGTGCGGGGGCGCCTAGGCGTGCTGTGGGGCGAGATATCGCTATATCGGTGGAGGGACGAAGTCACCAAAGACCTTAAAGCACTACACGTGCATGCTCGGTCGGAATTGGCACAGGACCGAACAAAATGGCGAACTTTGACGTCACATGCCAAGTTAGATCGTTGAGCCAGCGTAATAAGTAAGCAATGGCATTGGTAGATGAATAGAAATATAGATACTCTACCTTGAAAGATATGTATGAAAGCGATATTTTTGTGATCTCTATGATCAAATAAATATTTGTAAGGCCGTCCTTACCGAAAATGTTTCAAGACATCCGTATGTCTTGAAACATTTTCGGTAATAACTGTATGGAGATTTGCTCTATTACAGAAATAGCAAACATTTCTACTTTAACACCTTTCGTAGTAAAAGAAAAAGATTTCCCATTTTAGCTCAGTTCTTGATTCCGTCTTAGTTGGATTTTACGCTTCAGGTTTTTTCTACAGGACTTTAACAGCAAGTTTAAAGCTAAAAGCTTTGTAAATGTCTAATGAATATTGTAATTTTGCAAGAGGAGGTTACGTTTCGTTAGTTAACGATATATGCATCGACCTAGCACCAAGGACTTTAGACTCTAAAGAAACTTAAGTATCTAGTGCTCTAATTTACTATACCTATCGGAACTTTCTCCCCAAATTTCATGTTTCTAGGGTCAGTAGCTTAGTGATGGACGCACTGTGATACCCGATCACGCAGTTACCCAATCAGTTTCTCCTTCTACATTTATATAGATTAAGGTTTGAAAAATCCAGAAGTGCACGCCAGATTTGAACTTCCAACCTCTCGTACTTAGAGTGCGTATTCTCTAAGCTAGCATATCTCTTTTACAGAGTACCAACACATAAAATAGTATCCGATACAGACGTCAAATTGACTATGAACTTTCTTGTGTAGCTATTCAATTCGGCAACCCAAATGTATCACAGTACATCACAGGGCGGGCTTCTCTACCGATCAGAGTTGCCCGAGAGAAAAAACTATCGATAGATGATCTTGAGAGTATTCCATAGTTTAAAAAAAAAAGAGAAAACAAGACGAAAGGACTTTGAAAATATATTGAGAGAGACCCAGTATTGACATTGTCAAGCACTCTATGATGTGGTCAAAATATTTAATAAGTTACCCTTAAATCTTAAAGATTCTCCTTATCATAACACTTTCAAAACCAAGTTTAAACTTATTTCATTTGGTAGGTTGTTCATACAGCATAGAGGAGTTATAGGTATTTATGTACTTTTAACATCATAACTTTGAAAGCATATTTTCTAGATTGATTGATTTTGACTTTTTTTTATAAATTATTCCTCTCATTGTTCTCAATTGCCTATATTAGGTTAATTTTGTTTTGTGTTAAAAGTTTTATTTATGAATTGCTGCTCTATTTTCTTTGTTTTTATTCAAAGTCAAAGTATTTATTGCTTTCAGGAATGTAAAAATATGGTGTTATAATATTTTTCCGGTACATCATGTTTAATTTTTGTATTTTTTCCATTCTTAATTCGTTTGATGAATTATTAAACTATTTTAATGGCCATACATTAAACATAGCCATTAGACTGCTTGGGAGCTTATATTTATTCAAACCTAATGTATTTGTATAAATAAATTAATTGAATGAAACTTGAACTGTTTCACGTGGTAGTCCACAGATTCACACTAAAGTGTTTGTTTAATTTATCCCGTTGTATTATAGCTATAATGAATCAAAATTGGATTAAACCTTACGTTTATTTTGTTTAACGTTAACATCGAGCAGTAAATACAAAACAATGTGCTAGATAAACGTCGCGTTAATTTCCGTTTTAATTAATTACTCATAGTGATACAAAAGTAGACCGGTCGCTGGGAGAAAAGTGGGAAACAGTCGTGCGTGGGTGGGCAGCCTCCATTCGGCGGGTGCGGGGTGCGGGGTACGGGGTACCCGAGACACGTGTAGAACGCACGGGCATTATAAGTGTGTTTATTTACATCCTGTACCTGTGTGTAAACAAGTTGTTTTTGTGCCTGTCGATCTCATATTTGGATCTCACAGCCTCTTACCATCATGCGGAGTGTGATTGCCCAAAATATTAATAAACCCTTTAACCACGTCTTCTACCAACCATTCTGAACAACATTTGTTCTACGACTTTTGAAAATTCTGCGGATTTTTTTTCGACTCCCCATACAAAATGAAAAGTCTCATGACCGACTTTGTGAAAGTTTTAATTTTTTATGCGAATTTGCAATACTCATAGAACAAAGTTCAGAATGGTTGGTAGAAGATGTATAGTAGCGATAACTTGATTTCTATGATTAGCTGATACTTTACTTTAATTAGAGGAGCTCCTACCGGCCCAATAAATAGACTTGTCCTTCATATGATGCAGTCCAGGCCCCCAAGTCTCGTGATTTTCGATATGAAAAACCATAGACCATATCACGCGAAAACTTAGTAACTACATTTTTGCGATATATAAAAAAATGCGCCAGACAATCACACTAATCAACCTGGTCTCAAACTAGGGCAACCCCTACACTATGAGTACCAGGTGACGATAATTAACTGGGGGCGTCAACCCAGAACACCCAGACCCAAGAAACTTAGAAAATGTAGTTTCCTAAATTGACTTGACCGGGAATCGAACCCAGGACCTTTCGCTCTTCGAGCAAACACCCTAGCCACTGCGCAATTGAGGCCGTCATATTTGAAGAATTGGGGGCTAAAACCGCGATTTTCCATCACACTATCGATATTGAAGCGCCACTACGACGTCGGGTCATATGTTTCAATGATCACGCCATACGTGCCCAGCGTGCTAACTTGGCCCTGGGTGATCTGTTCGTACTGGGCTGCTCTCACTTTCCATTCGTAGTTTGTATTGTTTTGTCATGGACGGCGCGAATTTGAGCTGTCAGGGGGAGAAACTTATACCCTTAGAGAAAGTATCAAAATAGAGTGGCTAAGCGCGTATCACCGTAAGGGACAGATATCTATATAACCAAGTGAAAAATAACTACAAAATGGCGGATCGATGTGACTGAAGATTACTTCAGTACGGTAGCCTGTTATCTCTTACTACGACTGAATTTGGTTGGTTATTACGGTAGTAAAAATACGAACAAAAATCGCACTTAATTACTATGGGTTACTATGGCAACTAGCTTTGCTGGGCGCAGTTCACAACTGACAGAACTGAGCCTATCAAAAAAAGTGGAACTCTGACAAAGACAAAAATCATGATTCTGTCTCTTTTACTCTTAGGGATTTCTGTATATAGTTGTTCCGTTACACGAATATTATTATTTGCGTGTCCAGTCCATATGATACTTGGTCCTTGCTTATACCTATTATGCTATTATTTTTAAACAATTTTTGCTACTATAACGATGGTAAACTCCTCCGGTGCTGGCCGCGATCTATGGCCGATATTTTGGAAAGAGAATCTGTCGCCTTTTTTTGAAAGAACACAGATTAGTTTTGAGTTATAAAAAAAACAGATAGACTTGCGCGGTTGTCGTGGTAGAGAAACCGTGAGGCTACGAAACTAGAAGGGTGGAGCCCTAATGTGTTTATAAAACTAATCCGATATTAGTTTCAGAATAAAATTTTGGTCCTACCGACTTTTGGAGATGGGCCGTTTTTTTTTATTTATCTGCAATATTATATATCCAATTAGTCACTACCGACTGGTTTAAGTATGAACTAAGCTACTTGGCAAGGTGACTCGTAATTACGAGTCACCTTGCCTAGTAGCTTCACTTTTATTAATGTCAGAGGTGGTAGATAAACAGACCGATCTGATGGTAAGTGATTGCCGCCGCTGTTTACATCAAAATCTAAGGTCTGGAGATCTAATCTGATATGAAAACCAAAGAAGGAATCCCCAAATATGCAAGAAAATTTATCAAATTTATCGAACCTAGAACTTTAGCCACAACGCAAAAATAAATGTTCAAAATTATAAATTTCTCTAGCAACATCAACAACACGCCAATCAAATTCAAGAGTTTACCCAAGAAAAAATATACCTGAAAATAAAAGCTGAAAAACAACCAACACTGGCATGGAAAATTGGTCGTCACAAACAGGAGTTTCCAATTACCTTTTTGAAACTTTTAAAACATTTTAGGCAATTTTAAAACTAGTATCTAAAAGTTTTTAAATATTTTTTCTTAAACGTTAACGAAAATCTCAAACGAATAAACTTTTTACGCAACGAGACGGAAATTCGAGTTTACAATTTTGGATTTCCAAAGCAGAATCTGAATTCATTTCGCTCTTTTGCATATGGAGCCTTCGTTCTCTGTATCTAGGGGACCTAGGGTCTTATATAAGTAAAGTATCAGCCTATAGTGGGCAGTCAGCCTTCTGTGTCAATATGTATTTTGTGTCTAGGGGACCTATGGATTTATGTAAGTATCAACCTATAATCCTCGGTACTATCCCACTGCAGGGAAAAGGCCTGCAACATAGAAATAAAGTCATTGAAATAAAATTGATTTTGATACAGCGCCTGTGTTTCGTCGAGTGAGTGTAGCGCACTTGTGACTGTGTTTTGTAGTGTGTTTTAAAGCTTAATTGTGAAGTCAAGCTAACTAGCCCTTAACTTATTGACCACTTGGACATTTCACAAAGAGAACATAGGCTCTATAGGTACTATACAGGTTGGGTAAACATTAACCTTTTAACCACGACGTCTTCCACCAACAAGTCTGAACGTGGTTAAAGTAATGTAAATATTTATTGATACACCCTATAAAGTCAAATGTGGTTCAGCATGGCAATTACAGTTTTCATGTCTTTCTTCGGAAAAGTTTGGATTCCATAACTAAAGCGTCATCCCAAACAAAATAGTGTTTTCGCTAAATCTAACAAATCGAGGTAAAAACTGCGGCAATCTTTGGAAAGGAAGAAAAATTCTATCGGATCCACATCTATTATTCACACTTATCACTGTATGCGGAGCAACTTTGAAAAATCCTTTTTCCGTGTCGCTAGTTCAGAAATAGTATCACGACGTACGGCAGTTTTACGAAATCACTCAAAAGATCGTAATTGCTTGAAAATGTATTTGAAAGAAAGAAAGAAGAAAGAAGAAATGTTTATTTGGTACCAAAAAATACATGTAACACAAAAAAATCAACATTCAAACTTAATAAAAAAATAAATGGAACCAAAATGGTCTCCGCTCAGTATACGACTTCGCGTGTCGTGTATTCTTGAAAGAACCCCGTCAAAGTTAAAATTACTGAATGGATAATGTTCATTAAGTCTATCTTTTACCTCTCCGTAAAATCGCTTGAATATAAAAATATACTTACTTACTCCGATGGCTCAACGACCCAAAATGAATCTAGGTTTCTTAATAAGATGTCGCCATTTGTCTTGGTCAGATACACAAATAAAAAATAAACATTTTAATTAGAAGAGGCTTAAGCCTCTGTATACTAGTAATTAGTATATTTTAAGACTCTAATGTCAATGTCGGAACTATAGGGGCTTGAAGACTAGGACACATTTGACAAATTAAATGACTAAGAAAATGAAAAATGATGATGAATGAGGCTTTAAAGGCCGGATTGGCAGGAGGTTGAGAATAGATCGGAGTGGCGAATTCTCGTGTCGGAGGCCAAGATCCACTTCGGGTCGCTAACCCAGCTTAGTAAGTAGGTAAGTATATGGAAACTAGCGGCCGCCCGCGAATTCGTCCGCGTGGAAAAGTAACTTTTTACCCCCCTTTTAACCCCTTACAACCCCCTTTTCGCAATAAAAAGTAGCCTATGTTCTTTCTCTGGGTCTAGATCATCTGTGTACCAAATTTCATTTAAGTCCGTTCAGTAGTTTTGGCGTGAAAGAGTAACAGACAGACAGACAGACAGACAGAGTTACTTTCGCATTTATAATATTAGTTAGGATGAGAAATCAAATCGCGGTGTCGGTAGGTACTTACTTTTTAGAGATCTTGCCCGCTCTGGTCCATGTCAACTGTATATGTACGTACAGTTAAGTTCGAGTACTTGTAAGTCAGTAACCAATTTCAATTCCCTTTGACCGTCTCCAGAATGTACAAAACAAATAATTACAAGCCATTACCAGTGTTGATTAGCCTCAAAAGACAGAGCGTGCGTGCTCCACACAGGACAATCAAGATGGACGGCTCGACGTCCATAATTAAAACGGACGCGGGTTCAGTCCTTCGCTAACGCAATTTGCAATTTTGACAAACTTCCAAACGTGATTTTTGCGAGGGTGGAGTAAGTTCTCGTTAAACTAATCAGAGATTACAATGGAATGTATTTGGGAAAAAGTATTGTCTTCTGATTTTCTTTCGCCATGTCCGTCCGTCCGTCTGAAGCCTAACTCGAAGACTTACTGCCGCACTCAGAGACATTAATTAACTTTAATTGACACTTTTCTATCATATTTCATTTCATAGTTTTAAGATTTTATTGTTATTAGTTGTAAGATTGTTGCTGAATTAATATTTTTCTATTCTATTCTATTCTATATTGACTATCCATAATTAAGATAATGAACACTAAAGTTAATTGACGTCTTTAAATGCGGCAGTTAGTACTAAAAGCTACTTAGTATATAAGTATATACTTTTTACCAAGTGGTACTAGTACCTATTAAATATGACGACTTGAAATGCATAGTTACAGACTTACTGTCAAGTGTGAGTATTGCCAACCCTAAGCATTGCTGAAGACAGCTGTCAACATTATTTTGGATTTGAATAAAATCCATACTAATATTATAAATGGGAAAGTTTGTCTGTGTGTCCGTCGGTATGTTTGTCTTTCTTTCACGGCAAAACGGAGCGATGAATAGACGTGAATTTTTTAAGTAGAGATAGTTGAAGAGATGGAGAGTAAGTAACATACGCCCTTTCAGTCTTTCTAGCCCCCCATTTCAGGGAAGTGGGGGGCGCGAGCGAAGCCACGGGCAAAAGCTAGTCAAACATACTTTCGGTTTGGGTTCCTAAACAGATACCAAATTTATGTGACGCTTGAATTTCCTAGTGAAGTTGTGCCTTACCCATTCCACAGTAATTAAAAATCCTGCCCCATTTTTGTTACGCGTCCTTGAGTTTTCACTAATGGACATTAGGCCAATATTTCAAGCTACGCATTATCTCTCCTAATTTTCATAACACAAATGCACACTAGGTTACATGGCAGGGAAGAGTTACCCACACTGCCACACCCAAACTGGCGTAATTATAATTATGACACGCGACATTTGGGCATGTCGACATACCCTGATTGCTACACGGATTTGTTAAAACATTTTTATTGAGTCATTATACGGCCTTTGTCCTTTTTTAAGCTTTTAAGAACCCTTATGACCGGTTTACGTTTTAGTTGTTGAGTTGAAATTACTGGCATTGAAAGAGTTAGGGGACTACTCGCCCGAAAAAAAATCGTCTGCGAATTTTAAGATTTTTTGGCTGGTCACTGTTCTTACCTAACCTAACCAATATTTTTTCGTTCAGTCGAGTTTAGTCAGTATTATCACTACAAAAATATTGGTTAGGTTAGGTTAGAACAGTGACCAGCCAAAAAATCTTAAAATTCGCGGGCGAGTTTTTTTCGGGCGAGTTGTGCCTTACCCGTGTGAATAGTTGTCCTTGTGTTTGAGTCTTATTCCTCAGTACTGAGGGTCGTGATATCTCTTCTGCATGACTTTCTCTCTTAAGCTCTTACTCCACCTGGCATCGGGAGGAAACCTTTCTTTATTATTGATAGGTGGCACACAAGCAGACGGATTACATGATAGCAAGCGATTGCCGCCGCCCATAGATACCTGTAACACAAGTTGAGTCCAGCGCACCAAGTAGAGTAGAGGGTAATACACCAACTGCGCTGGCTCTGCTTTACCTTTTGCCCACAATTGGGCCTCCGGTACCCTCACTCACTCGACGAAACAGGCCTTGCTTCATGCCGGTCTTTGTGAACTCGTGGTTTCACTCAGGTCGAGCCGTCATGTTCATGCTAAAGCTTGACTCTGCCACGGGTGCACACTTCAGATAGTCTCTGAAGCTGTGTAGCTTTCTTATTTTTTTAAATAACTACTTAACAATAATCTAACCTGTTTTGAGAAATCTCCTTTGCTTAGCTTTGAAGGCCTGACAGCAGACACAAAGGAAAATCATTTGTTTTATGCCTTTTAAAAGGCTTTTGGGTCTTACGACTTAAACCAACCTCTATTTAAATTACCCGGTAAGTATAATCCTTCGGACTATGTCCGGAATTTTCAGGGGATTTATGCTTCCGAAGCAATGATAGAGTAATATTGTTTCTCGGACCTTTTGACCCTTTTCAAACTAGTACTTTGTTGCGTCAAGTTAATGTTACTTTGTGGGCAAAGGAAAAAAGGAATCTTGTCAATCATAAGGACAGGAAATGGGATAAGATGTGAAATTTTGATACAAACCTTAAGGGGTAATTGGAAGGGCAAATTGTGAGGAAAACCGACGGTTATTGGAGTGGAATAGACCTCGAATGGAGACCGCGTATAGAGAGTCCCTTCCCGGAATCATAGCAGGCCTCCAATAAAGTATAACTACTACATTTTTAAGGTCACGGGTGGTTCTTGAATGCGGGTGGCAATAACCCAATAACAAAACCTTGGAAGAGACCTATGTCCACCAGTATATTTACTGAAATGATGATCATGATGAGTAGAAGCCGATGTATGTATACAATGTATTTATAACCAATACCGAGTTATACTATTCATAAGTTCAGCTAATAGTCTATGTCCACGGCTGGACATTGATAGGCCTTCCTCAATGTTCTCCACACAGATCAGGCCTGTGCCACCCGCATTCAAGAACCACCCGTGACCTTCCACCAGATCGTCGGTCACCTTTGCGAGGGGCATGCCACGGCTGTGACTTTATCTTTCATCATCATCATATCAGCCACAAATCCACCCACTGCTGAGATAGAGGCCCTCTTATCTACATGCCAACTAGTCTTAATGTACCCACGCCTAGCCTCATACATTTGTACTCCACTACCATTGCAATATCGTCCATGATCCAACGGGCAAGGTGGTCTTATCCATCAGGGGTCGATCCCACTCCTGTGCTATCGGCCTAGCTACTCTAAACTGCATTTCATGACCCTAAAGCCGGTCTCTAAAACAAAAATATTGAAAATGTTTCGAACACAATATTGCCTTTAAAACTCGAGCTATTTTAAAAGCATCTACAACTTATAATTTTTTTCCTCGGAATATTATTTTATCCTTTAACTTCATCCATGCGTCCGGCGTTGTCTGCTAAAGTTTCTTTTTCATTATTCTCGGCCCTTGGATAGGGTAATTATTCCACTTTAAGATGAATTCCCGGCTCTTGTAAAATTTATTTTAAACTTGAATGCTTTGAGAACTAGGTTCGTCAGAAAGAGAGCTGATGAGCTGTGTTGTCAGGACTTGTTCTTAAATAAAGATGCGCACACTGTTATCTATAGTGCTTTTAAAATATACAATAATGTAGATAACGAATCAATGAATGGAAAAAAAACTAAAAATAATTCTAATAAAAAATGTTACTACAATTTAAGGGAATATTTCAACAATAATAATAAATAACATGTATCTAACTTTTCACTCCCGCATAGGACTTTACAGCCACGAGCGCTGCTGTAAGGTTACACCGCGTGATGTTGCTTAAATCATTTGCTAAAGTTCTGAAGGCTGAAGGTTCAATGATGATGATTATTAAATTACTTAATTATTTACCCCTATTAAGCCTACGGTAGGTACCCTCATTTACTTTGAGAAACACAGCGCAGGCGCTGCTTCACGCCAGTTTATTTTATAATCAGAATAAATAAATAAATTACCACAATACCTCATAATATTGACCTGACTCCGTACTAAACAGCTGTGTATGCACTTCTGTTACTGTTGTTTGAAACTGCACGCTTATTCTCCACTCCTCCATTGCTCCATTGGGCTCCATTGGTCTTATGTGGTTAAAACTTAAAACATATAAATTATAACCTAGAAAACTAAACCTGGTAACACCAGTGATGAGACCAACAACGGTTCACAATTAGCATTTGTTCATTCTGTTATCCCTCGCCCACTTTGAGCAATATCACAATATAAAGATAAACAGTAATGTAGCTAAGATATATCTTGCCCTCTTTTTAATTCATTAACGATACCGTTGCCTTATCGCCATTGGATTAAAAACCTTCTCCACATTAATTCAAACAAATACATGCAGAATTGAGCAGTGGGATCTTAAGTCCTATAGTCTATTCTATATTCATATAGTCTATTTCATATTCCCGGTAGCATGTAAGCCCGGAGAGCGCTTAGTAAGACTATGGATTCCAGATTTGGAGAGTCTGGTAATAGTCTGACTGTAGTATCTATGGACATTTTTATCCCCTTAACCTTATCTATGACTCCTCGACACATACCTACACATTTTTTATACTTCGACTTACTAACTTTGTCTTTTATATTTTACACTGAATAAACATTTTTCTATTTTTATTTTATTTTCTTTCACCAACCAGTCTGAACCTTCTTCTTTTATTTTACTCCAGTCTTTATTTTAATATCAACAAGTCACTTGAAGTGCGTGAATGACTTTGTATAAAAAGTTGAAATTATATTACGCGCAATTTCAAAAGTCATAGAGCATTATGTTCTGAATGTTATGTAAAAACGTGGTTAAATGAATTTCAATGTTCACAGATACACCCTGTAGTCTACTCTACGTCTGTTGCGTGATAAATGTCGGGCTACTGGTTACTTATAACACTGTTGCAATTTTCCCGAGGATTCTTTTTATTCTCTGCAGGTGTTGCAAATATCCGGGGAAATATAGGAGGCAGTGCGGGTATTGCAAGCGTAAATCATGTTCCTACCCTGCATTTCAGTTTTAGCCCTCGACGCCGAAATACTAGAGCCCCTGGAATTTAAAGCTCTTTGTGTTCGTTTGACTGCCTTATGGGAATAGAAATAGAGATCATTTTGGCCATCACAACATGATATAAAACATGAGTCACATACTATGTCATTAACTACGAACACATAAAAAATAAAATACACGTACCTACTACAACCACACATCAAAGTAAACAAAACTGTCGAAGATCTTCAATTTACCCTTATGTTAGTGTATAAAAGCACACAAGCAGGCGGTTCGTCATTATTCCTGGAACTGGTGGTTTATTCAACCGTCTCCCTGCCTGGACCTCGAGGGTGCCTTCTTCTTCTTAGAGCATAGGTATTAATTTATAGGTTGAATATCAATTAAGAAAATCTGACAGGTTGTGGTGGTGGGTGGCTGTCTGTACCTAAAAATGCTAATGAAAATTATTATTTTAATATGAAAATTCTAAGTTGGTGTTGGCTATCGATAGGCTGTAGATATTATAATAAAATCAATTTTTGCCGTGGCTCTATTGAAACATTTGAGCAATACTATTGATAAAACTATCGATATTATCGATAGTTTTACTCTGTCGTTAGTGGGTTAAGTTCCGATAGCATTAAATGTTGTTAGAAATCGCAATATTATTATTATATTATCGCTATTTTGACGCTCGATACTATCGATGGTATTGGCGTATCAATGTATTGTGCCTATTTTCTTATCGTTATCGATACTTTTGATATTTGCAATACTACATAGAGATTAGAATAGTTTTTCTAGGTCATAGTGAAACTGTCGACAGTTCAATACTGTTCTAAGTGGATAAGCTAATACAATACAAGCTGTTGTACAACATAAACAGACTGATAAGTTACCTCTTTCCGCCCTTAAATTGCAACCAAAAAGGCCCGGAAGCTTCTCGCCAACTCATTTTACAAGCAATTTCTTTAAGGAACACTTTACCTATATCGTCACGTACTACAAGGGCCGATATTTTCCGGCGCTAGAAGGAAAACATTTCACTAGTGTGATACAGTGCACACATGGGGTACGGGTGAGCGACGCGGCTGGACGGCAAGATAAAGGGATTTCAGTTTAATGCTGTGTTGGCCGGGACTGTCGATGTGGGAAAACGTGGACGTCCCTAGTTTTGTTTTTTTTTATAATATAGGAACGCAAACTAGCAAGCGGGTCACCTGGTGACAAGTGAACATCGTCGCCCATGGACATCAGCTTGTTTTCGGATTTACAAAAAAAAACCGTTTCTTATTTTTAAGTGATGTGTGGCAACGAGCAGATGGATGACCTGATGGTAAGCGATTGCCGCCGCCAATAGACACCTGCAACACCAGTAGAGTCATGGCGCTGCCAACGTTTATCCCCTTTCCCCCAATTGGGTCTCGGTACCCTCACTCACTCGACGAAACATAACGCAGGCGGTGCTTCACGTCGGTCTTCTATGAGGCCGTAGTATTCCGATCAAACCGTCCCATTCATGCCGAAGCGTGGCTCTCCCACTGTTGTGGACTGTGGGACTGGGACGGCCAAGGTATCGCTGGGCAAGGCAAGAAAAGTCGAAAAAGATTTTACCCACCTACAACAGCCGGACTGGCG
This sequence comes from Cnaphalocrocis medinalis, assembly GCA_014851415.1. Lineage (NCBI taxonomy): Eukaryota > Metazoa > Arthropoda > Insecta > Lepidoptera > Crambidae > Cnaphalocrocis > Cnaphalocrocis medinalis. Next base: position 16,501,377 of record CM026283.1, read on the forward strand.
ACAGGTAGCCGAAAATAGATCAGAATGGCGAAGTCTTGGAAGCCAGGATTCACTTCGGGTCTCTTTTCGCTGAGCCAGCGTAGTTGTGTACAAAAAAAACTATTAGTTCTTAATAAGCGCTTGTCTTATGTTTAAATTTCTTATCAAGGAATTTGAACCTTACATTAATAGCATATTTCCCAAATCTCGCAAACCTTCGGGCGTATACATTAGTCCATACTAAATTATCTTGAATGTATTGCAAGAGTAAATTGCATAACTAATCTGATCACTGATAACTTGATAAGTCACTTAATCTGGTGTTATGCAAAAGGTAGTTCATGTAGCAATTACAATGGACGCAATTTGGCATCTTATCTGTTGGAACTGTCATGCTGGCAATGGCGAATTTGCTATATCAAAAGTACGTTGGAGCTTAGGGACGCAGATTTTAGGGGCGGCAAGATATGGACCATATTCAGCGCTCATTATCTAGCATTGATAATCATAATATCCGACTTGTATTAAAAATAGATTTTTATGTGATTGCCCAAAAGTTACACAGCAAAGTTGTTCAGAATCATTGATATAAGACGGGATCAAAGAAATGTAAATGTTCACTGATACACCTTGTGTTTAATTACCAAAACCTTGACGCAACCAGAGATTTTTTTATATCATAGGTAGACGAGAAGACGGTCCACCTGACAGTAAGCGATTGTCGACGCCCATTGTAGACACTTGCAACGCCAGTAGAGTCACAAGTGTGCTGTCAACCTTCAAACCATTTTCCCCCAATTGAGCTTCCGGTACCCTCACTCCCTCGACGAAACACTGCGCAGTCGCGGCTTTACCTGAGGCATTGGTGTCATCACTACGGTCGAGTGTTATCTATTCCCCATTCATGCCGAAGCGTGGCTGTCTCACGTTTAAATGATGATTAACGATGATGGGGATCTTTTGAAAAGGACATGGTACATATTCAAAATTATTTCGCTTCAACTGTCCCAAAAGAACAAGAATCACGCCACCTCAATTCTTATACTGCTTGTACAGTGCGAACAAGCATTTTCGCGCGACTATTGAACAAATTCCCCGCTAGTTATTTGAGTACACGTAGTCTGTACTGCCAATATTTGCATTGTTGGTGACATATGACGTCATGAACGTTAAGCCTGGTACTGAATTAATGAAATAAGTCGACCGTTGACTCTGTGGGGAGACTCGATAACGTATCGTGTTGATGCAATTCAAAGGTTATAATTAGTTTTAGTATTGAAGCAGCGTTCATGAAGAAGAGGATAGAGAGGGATCAGAATAGAATAGAATCGAAGTCAATTCCAAAAATGCCCTAATCCATATTAGATGGATTATTATCCAAATGAATAAATGCGCCAGACAGTCACACCAATCAACCTGGTCTCAAACTAGGGCAACCCCTGTACTATGAGTACCAGATAACCATAATTAACTGGGGGCGTCAACCCAGAACACCTAGACCATGACAACTTAGAAAATGTAGTTTCCTAAACTGACTTGACTTGCGCGTTAGACCGAAAAAGTTGAAGCATATTCTATTGTAGTTTCATCTCAACACGTAACTAAGTTAAACTACGACTAAACTTTAAACCTTTTTGCGTCCTCTAACACTCGCGATTAAGCCGCTCTATTTAACTGGACCTAAACAGAATCATTAGATCTCAAAAGCAAATTAGACCCGGGTAACAAAAAGCAACTATCGCTGGTTTTGCCTTGAATAGCAAGTTAGTTTACATAAGGACCTTTGCACATTAGTTCAAAATAGAAATAAAATAAACAACAGAACTTTTTTTTATATTGGCTCAGTAGATTGGCTCACCTCAGCCTGATGATAAGCAAGAGGAGAGCCCACGTTGCAGTTACAACGGACGCGATGGCACGGCATCACATCCGTTGGCACTGCCATACTGGCCCGCAAAATATACATTGTCCTGGTCCCAAACTAAGATTTTCTCTTCTGTTATGACAACCAGAAACCTAAGAAGGAACCACGTTAAAAATGGTGTTGCCCATAGATACCCATGGGTGGCGGCACTCGCTTACCATCAGATGATCCGTGTACTCATCTGCCACTTATCATCAAAAAAAAATCTTACATATCCAAACCCAGACCACAAATAAATAAATAAATTGAGACAACATCACATACATTGTCCTGGTCCCAAACTAAGGTTTTTCCCTTGTACTATGGAAACCAGAAACAAAGAAGGAACCACAAACACCCAGACCCAACACAAATATCTGTTTCATCAAGAAACATAAATAAACTAGATCAAGCTACATTGTGGTTTCTTTGAAGCATTCCGCATTAGTTCGTCAGCACGGAATCAGGGTATCGCCTAATCACTATAACCAAAGAGAGAGAGAAACAAAAGTTGACTTTAACAAACGTGAGTCAAGCCTTCTAACAGGCTCAGTTGAGCCCAACGACGTAATGCCATTAAGAGCATAGCTAAGAAAACTTTGCTTAAGTGCCCTCGATAAAGAGAGGCCCTTATTTTGAGATTGTTAACATTAATATAATCGGATCAAAGGATTACAGCGCAATTGGTAGCAGCCGTCTGTTGTAATTTTTAAAGGCTTCGTTTTATCACAAAATAATTAGATTCGGCCAGCTGCCCACATCGATTTAACGGTGGGAGAGCCACGCTTTGGCATGAATTTAGAAAATTAAGACGTTTAAAAACCAACTTGGGACCAAGTCAATGTCCTTACTAATATTATAAATGCGAAAGTATTTCTGTCTGTCTGGTACTCATTCACGCCAAAACTACTGAACGGATTTGAATGAAATTTGGTATACAGATGGTCTAGACCCTGAAAAAGGACATAGGCTACTTTTTATTGCGAAAACGGGGTTGTATGCGTACATTTTTTTTATGTGATAGGTAGCAGATGGTAAGCAATTGCCGCCGCCCATGGACAACACCAGTGGAGTCACAAGTGCGCTGCTAACCTTTTATCCCCTTCCCCCGATGGGCCTCCGGTACCCTCACTCACTCGGAGAAACACAGCACAGGAGCTGCTTCACGCTGGTTTTCTGTGAGGCAGTGGTATCACTCCGGTCGAGCCGGCCCATTCATGCCGAAGCATGGCTCTCCCACAGTTACATCATCATTACAGTCCCACACATAAAATGTAATGTGAAACTTTTCTTCCCGGGAAGCGATTATCTCTTTGTTTTTTTACTCCTGCCGCTACCAAGGTACGATACATGCGATGTGTACCTACCAATTCTAACCTAAACTAACCATAAAGACATCTAAAACTGACATTACGAAAACTATAGCTCTGTCTCTTTCAAGTGCATCAGAATGAAAGAGACAAAGCGATAGTTTTCGATAGCGAGGATAGTATTTCAAACTCATGGTAAGGCTACTGAGTGGTATTTTTTAATCAAGTTGATTTTAAGACTAAGTAGATAAATCAAACATAGTTTGACCGCTGCAGTGTCGGGAATTTACATTGCCTTAGCTATGTAATCACATTGCCGGTAACATAATACCATGCCTTGACAATACATAGAACGCCTGGCGCGTTAAGTGTCTGTCTAATCGCTATGCTTATTAAACGCTTGAGGTTGCTCGTATGTCGCCTCTAGCATATTATTATGAAACAATGTACCTAACTATTCACTGATGCACCCTGTATTAATAAAAACCAAACAAGAAAAATTCCTCTTTGTTTATGTGATAGGTGTCAGATGGGCAGACGGATCACCTGATGGTAAGCGATTGCCGCTGCCAAAAGATACTGCAATACCAAACTAGTGGTCAAATATTTGCAATAATGTTTCCTCTGGATATTGTATACATAATTACATATGTATACCTACAACATTGATGAGACTATCGTCAGCTCATGGCGAGTTAAGCACTTACGAAATTCGTCGGCTTAGTAAGGGGTTCGGTTAGTATAATTGGTAGTACAGCCACCCGGACTATGGAAGGTTGTGGCACAAAATACATATTGGTTGTGGGTTCGAGTCCCACCTGAACCCTCCGAGGAATTTTTAAGTGCAATATTTACTTAAGAATAAATTGCAAAGAATTGCTATACCAAAAATAAAAATCATTAACCCCATTTCACTCTAATTGGGCTCAGGCGCTGCTTCACGAAGATTTTCTGTGAGGCCGTGTTATCACCCCGGTCGAGACAGCCCACTCATGCCGAAGTGTGGTTTTTCCACGGTTCTTTTGTCTGATACGTGCATACAAGTGCAAAGACAATAAAGTTTATCGTAGACAGCTTTCAGCTAGCTAGCTCTGTAAATCTGGAATTTCCATCCCGTTAAATCTAACTCCGCATGTCGAATATTAAACATCCGGATCTGAGACGCAAAGTAAATGTGCAGTTGCAGTGTGCAATGCCGCTTCAGAACGCTGCCTGAGTTTTCACATCGTTTATGTATATTCATGAACCCAATACCAATATACGGGGAACGTCTGACGTTTGCGCGTCTTTTTAGCGGGAAAAAGCGGCCAAATGCGATTGTTTTCATGATATAAGTAGCAGACGAGCCGACGGATCACCGATGGTAAGCGATTTGGCGAGTGTGGTAATTACATTGAAGTGACTGCCGTCTAACCTTTGCAACCCTTTAACAGGGGAACCAGTTCAAAACGCCCCGTTAGTCTAGTGGTTTAAGTACCGGGCCGTAATCTCGGGGTCCCGGGTCGAGCAAAAGTATGTTTCGAATTTTTCGAACATAGCTCGGGTTTGTGATCACCAATCCGCATTAGACATGATTTCTATGATGAAGGCCTGTGCCCTGCATGGGACAGTATATAGGCTGATAATTTACAGTTCAACTAAATCATGGATCAGAAACTATCCAAAAAGTGCAGTTTCCCTGTTACCCTCGCCTTATGCGAATTGGTGGATCACAAACCCGAGCTATGTTCGAAAAATTCGGAATATACTTTTGCTTGACCAGCAAATCGAAACAAAGATTACGGCCCGATTTTTTTATGTGATAGGTGGCACACCAGCAGACAGATCACCTGATGGTCAGCAATAGCCACCGCCACCGAGCTCTTAGTTATCGCAAAGCTAAACTCGAAACATACTTTTGCTTGAACAGGGAATTGCTCCGGTTGGGGCGTTCCCGTGTATGATCGCGTTCTGCTTCACTGAGATACCATCGGCCTATACGTGTAATGTTGCGGACTGCAAAGTGCTAATGGCAGTAGGCTAATGGAACGCTGGCAGGAGAGCCTATAAACAAGTTAGCGCTGCGTATTGATGAAGGTTGTATATCTGTGCATTGGATTTAAGCTGCGTGGCCAGAGATAGGCTAGCACAGGTGTACAGTGTACGGAGCAAGCATCAATAGTACAGTGGCCAGCACATCAAGTTACTACAATCTGTCAAATTTCCTCAGTTGATATTGAACCAAACACGTTTGACATAAAAGTGAGGTTCGATTGAAGAAATTTGACAGATTGTAGTAACTTGATGTGCTGGCTACCGTACATTAAATTTGAAAGAGAGATCCATTCACATCCACACAGAGATAGCGCAGGCATTATTAGTAGTTTAACAGCAGCTATAGATATTTGAATTTCGAATATGGCGCAAACAAAATGTTGTATTTTATCGATTCTAATCTATATGTATTGGTTTCAATTACCTAGCACGTAGAATTGTTATTAAGATTATATAAGTAGTTCCTTACTAAATGTTACATGCTGTGTTTGCTTTTAATTAGTTTACTCATAAGTTTCAAAACCGGTGTTAATTATATTGTAACTATGTATGTATGTGTAAACTGTTAGCAATCCAAACAAATGAATAAATAAATAAATTTCGAAAATACAAAATAACGTTATTTTGCGTACCATAGCTCTATGAAAAGTGGGACATATCCTGCAAGCCAGAATCATTAACAGAAATTTAATATTCTGCCGATGTCTAGAAAATGTCTATTCATCAGTGCTGGTAAAAACGTGGGCAGCAAGAAAATCCATAAAAATGTTTTATAGACTGTCTGGCGGCTATTCATGCGGCAACTGTACAGTCTCATAGTATAGATACCTAGTAGCGAGACAGAAACATTCGAGGAAATCTGCTTTAATCCATACTAATATTATAAATGCGTCCATACTATATACTATATAATATTATAAATGCGAAAGTAACTCTGTCTGTCTGTCTGTCTATCTGTCTGTCTGTTACTCTTTCACACCAAAACTACTCAACGGATTTAAATGAAATTTGGTATACAGATAATCTAAACCCTGAGAAAGGACATAGGCTACTTTTCATTGCGAAAAGGGGGTTGTAAGGGGTTGAAAAGGGGGTAAAAAGTTACTTTTCCACGCGGACGAAGTCGCGGGCGGCCGCTAGTGTCCTTATAAACGAAAACCAGTAAATACCAAAGAACTTACAAAACACTGGCTGCTTTAATTTTGAGGCAATAGAATGCCAGTGCCACTTATTATAGCCTAACCGCTTAGAATGCAACTCGGAAAGGAATTTCAAGACTTGTTTAGCTTAGAGACTTTGTTTAAATATTTGTGATGATATTACATACTAAACTCTGTGAAACCAAAATTATTGCTTAGGCTAGGTATACCTTCTTATAAGAACAGTGACCAGCTAAAAAGTCTATAAATTTCTGCCCAAGTTTTTTTGCCAGAGTTGCTCCCTAAGCCCTTATTACAACGGCATAAGATTAAACTCGTGCACTCGACATTACAATCAGATTTAGAGATTTTATAAAATCGTCCATATAAATTTCTAATTCGACTTCAATGTCGAGTGCACGAGGGTACTCTGCCTTAAAGCACAAAATATAAAGGACACAGAAAGGAGACTCAGCCTTAATTTTTAATTTAGAAGAGTTCGTTGACATTATGCTAGGGTTGTTGCCCGGCATGAGTACATAAACGCGCGGCCTCTACCACGGACCTCGACAGTGCGACAATCGTATGTCATAAGTTAGGATTAATGTGGTCGAAATGGCGTACTTGCCCGTTAATGCGTGAGTACATGACATGTTTTTAGCTCTTAGTGGGCAGTTTACTTTCAGTGTCCTTTATATTTTGTGCTTAAAGGGTGCATAGATAGATCCACTGGTATTTTGTACACTTTGGCAGTCTAAAGCAATTTAGTTGGCCCGATAAATCAACTGACGAAATAATTGGGGCGTTACGAAATCGTCCCTTTGTTGTTTTCAAGGTCCTATCCGGAGGGTCGACTTTTTATTTTTTGGGTCTTTCCTGTTTGGATAAGTTGATGATGTCCTACAGTAAACGAGACAACACAAAATAGGAAAGAAATATAACTTATCTCCAATACTGTAACTGTAATTCAATACTGTAACGCTCTTGTCCAAACATCATGCTATATCTTTCTAAGTCAACTTCATGACAGAGACAGCTACATCCTTAAACCAGTTGAAAGGGGTTTCGTCCTTGCGTTAAACCGTTCATTGACAAAGTTGAGTTGTGACAAAAGTAAGTTGTAACCAAGTTTATGTATTTCTGGAAAGTGGTAACGATCAGCCGCATGTAGTGTAGAGGTATAAACGAAACGGTATCTGTAGTAATAATTTAAAATTATTTATGTAGGTACCTACATATACTGTCGTCATGATGAAATGACGTATCTAACATTTTCTTCAAAATTGATTTATATACATGTAAATATTCAAAATTAGTAAAAAAAGACACACTTGCGTAGTATTTATTTCATTTCATTCTGGTAACTGGAACTCGAAAATTCTCATTGTTAAGTCTCACTGTAAGCAACAGATTAAAAACCAATGCCGTTTTACAAATTATATCTTTAGGATCTTCTGTTTACTTAAACTATTGGCCCTACTCTATTTCTACGCGTAAAAATGAAATTCTGAATCTTAAACCGCTTGTTCTGTAGCAACGATTGCTCAGAAGCAACAGCAGCATCTATCTCGAAATATAACGGCTTTGTTACAACTAAATCTGTCACAAGTTTAGTAAGATCAACAGAATAAGCAAAAATTACTGTCGAGTTGTCCATTTTGTTTTACTGACGAAGTATTTGAGGACTCCCAAAGAAAGATAGTTACAAACATAACAATAGATAGTTGCGACTCCTTCAGAAGTTAGTCAAACTTCCTGAAATTTGGAACTGGGAGGAAGTAAAACGAAGTTTTAGTTGGCTCACATGTTATTTATGTTTGACCAGCTAAGTTTCGCTTCATTACTCGTCAGATTCTACCGTAAGCTCGACATTGATAGTTTCGAAACGTGTAACTAAGATTAGATCTGTTTATGTAATTCTCAGTGTCTGCACGATGTGTGGAATATCCCATGTAATTCTCAGTGTCTGCACGATGTGTGGAAAGTTCTTATGCCTCAGAAAACGCGTTACACCGTTGGACTTACGATTATTCCCTCTCTGGTTTTCTGGGACCTGCCTAAATTTGAGCACAAAGAAATAGAGAGTGAACTGGTTTCCGCCCACGCTCACACAAAATATCAATAGATTTCAACTGTCCGCAATACATATGTATGACAGTCTATGCAATATTACGGCGACCTCGACATAAAAATAAAGTAAAACAACCTTTCCTTTCGACCTTTACATAAAGTTATGCGAGCAGCATTAAAAATAATGCGCACAAATAAAAATAGCCAAGCCCCGAGCACACAACGAGTTTCCGCTCCATACCGAATGGACCCGCTGAGTGGCGAACTATATTATAGCAGGAAACTGTGTTAGCGATTCCTGAGCAGATAAAACTTGTTTGCTCTGGAGGGACTGCAGACTTCATACAAGCTACAAAAAGCTGGATATGTTTAGTATAACATTCGATATGCAATATTGTTGAGTGTATTTTTCAGTCTACTGTTTCCTTAAAATTGATAACCACCAAACTATACAAGGACAGCTATTCGCGTTGCGACAAAGGTACTACTTGTATAAGCATTCAGCCATTTGATTTCTAAAATGTATCAGTTGTTTCGACGCGTTATACATATGATTGTGTCAAATAATCAAGTCTTTTATATGTTTATAGCACTATGTTGTATTTACTGTTCTGGTAATTTGTGTGTCTTTTTCTTTGCTTTGTTTGTGGTCAATAAATGCTTACTTAATTTCAGTTAGCAAGTGGTTCTCCTGTCTTAGTCTCTTCTCTAGATCTCCTGTCACAATCCCATATCTTCATCTTCTTCCTCGTTCACCTGCTTAAGTCTCCAGTCTCGGTTTCCAGTCTTGGTTTCGGTTGGTCTTTTACTTCAATCTTCTGTTTTGATCCCTTATTTAAGCTTCTCTCCCAGTCTCTTGTCTAAGCCTCCTATCTAAGACATCACCAGTAGGCAGAAGATGTAGCGTAAAGGGGATATATCCTCCAAAGTCCCTATATGCACATGTCCTGTGAGGTTAGGCCTCTAATATAACTTGAAGTAGAGGTTTAGACGGTACAAGTTCAGTCCCATCGTGGAAATGTGTGACGGTATGAGGATTTCTCTGCGCCCCTCAAAAAAGGGGTCAAAGCTTTAATTCTCCAAAAGGCCTCGGACGTAATTTCGTCATGACCATAAACGGCAATAGCAGGGACAGACGGACAGACGGTCATAATTTGCGGAGAAGCTTTCTTTATATCCTTTGCAAAAATCTCGTAACTAAACACATATACTCGAAAATAAAACACAATAGAGATAATATATTTTACTTCTTGCCGTAATATAATAATACAGGTTGTCTTTATAACCGTCTTAGAAATTTCTGGTTCCCTTTTTACATCGAAAAATAGACACGTGTAAGTAAAGAAACCTTATGAAGGAAATAAATTGTTTTTATCATAAACTTTCTCTAGAAATTAAAAAACGTATTAGGTTAACAAGTAGCGTAAATCCATATCCATACTAATATTATACATGCGAAAGTAACTCTGTCTGTCTGTTACTCTTTCACGCCAAAACCACTGAACGGATTTAAATGAAATTTGGTATACAGATGATCTAACCTTGAGAAAGAACATAGGCTACTTTTTATTGCGAAAAAGGGGTTGTAAGGGGGTAAAAAGTTACTTTTCCACGCGGACGAAGTCGCGGGCGGCCGCTAGTTTATTATATAACCTAAATATTTTATAAGTAGGCATACTTTGTTGACAGGCCGGATGGCGCATTAGTGACCCGTACGCCAAAGGTCGTGGGCTTGATCCCCACCCTGGATGTATGTAATCATATTTGTATTTCCTTTGTTGTCTAATTATGTTTGTTTTTTGTTGATGATTTGTTGTTTGCTGTCTGATGATGATGATATCTGTAACACAAGTCTTTAAACTACTTAGTACGGAGTCAGGTCAATATAAGGGATATTGTGAGAATAATTTATTTATTTTACTTTACTTTAATACTTTGCATTGTCGAACTACTGACAAATCCGGGTCCGTTGTACCCAATGTAGAAGTAACTAGGTATTATATTGTGCATGCTTTATATCTTTGGCTGAAAAATTTGTTGGCGGTTCAAAGTTTCCACCCATCGTAACACTGACTTCTATCTGGAACTTTGCGAGGATGAGTTAAAACTCTTATTATTGGCAATAGCTCATAGTGAGCTCTTAAGAGCGTTGAGAGAAATTTATCTCAGCTGTTAGAATGAAAATCTCTAACGATAGTTTCGTTGTATGAGTAAGTTATTATGACTACCGATTTTTCATCCTTTATTTTTCATTTGACTATAGGCCAACGCTTGACTACAATCGCACCTGGTGGAAAGTGACGATGAGGTCTAGGATGACACGCGTTTGCCTAGAAGATGCCTGATCACTCTTGCCTTAAAGATATCCAAATTATAGTGGTCGGGAAAATCCCTATCTAGCTTGTCCAGATGACGAGTTTTACTCGGGCGTTTTACACTGGATTTGTGGTTTATTGTCATTTAGACAGGAACTGTGTAGAGTGGTTTCAAATTTTAGCATATTTTCAGGTTACCGTTTTTTTTTAGCGCGTATACAAGCATTTCAGCGTACGAGCTTACTTACCCCTCCTCCTCCTTGCGTCGTAAACCTCATGACTGAGGTCGTGATCCCCTTTTGTTTGACCCCATTTTTCCATCGGCGTCTGTCTTTGGCCACATGAAAGGCATTGTGAAATTTTGACTCCAAGGCATTACTCATCTGGTCACATCATTGCAACGGGCTGCAATTCAAACTGCGCTCCAAAAAACAGACGCACGTCATACGAGCGTATTTCGGTATGTAAATGCGAACCAAGAAACTCACTCAGTTAATTTCCACTGTCAGTTAAGTCTGACTCACTGCGCTCAATTGGGAAAAGTTGCCACTGGACCGAAAAAAATGGCAAACTATGGCTTTGGAGCCAAAGACCCCTTTGGATCTCTGAGCTAACGTACGCATTAGTAAATTGGTTGGGTTAACATCCTGCACCACAAGATTAACTTGTTCAAATATTCTTTAAGAAAAACGAATCCATCGTCATCTATAAAAATGCCACTTTCCGGTGGAGTTCGTGCGCAGAACTGCGGATGAAGTATGGGTTTAGCTGCGGAACTTCTGAATAGTGGCAGCGCATCAGTTTACTGTCTACAGCAAGTAAGGACTCCATGTATGCTGCGTAAAGTATTGTATTGTATTTTTTATGAGACAGGAAGAAAAACGAGTAAGCGGGTTACCCGATGGAAAGTGATCACCACTGCCCATGGACATCAGCTACGCTAGAAGGAGTGCTTATGCATTGACGACCTTTCAGAAAAGATTTGAATAATAAAGAATGTTCGTTTATTTATTTTGACTGGCCGGATAGCGTATTTGGTAGTGACACTGCCTCATACGCCAAAGGTCGTGGGTTCGATCCCCACCCTGGACAAACATTCGTGTGATAAACACTTGTGTCTGTTCAGTGTCTGGGTGTAATATGTAAGTAAGTATGTAGTATATTTGCGTTTCCTCTGTTGTCTGATATCTGTAACTACAAGTGCTTAAGCTACTTAGTACGGAGTCAGGTCAATGCATGAGATAATGTGAGAATTTATTTTTTAGCTGTCCGTAAAGGTGAAAATAAAAAATATGAAAACATTTTTACCATACGTCATGTAGTTTCTAAGGTTTATTGATTTTAATACAAATATACAACTGCGCGGTAACTTGGTACTTACTTAACCTACTTTTTCTCTCCTTTTCAGAGCGTTTTGGAGCTTTTAGCGCAGATCGCTATGACATCCTTTCCTAGTCGAGGTTTAAAAAGAGTTCTTCTTCCACGAAAGGCAGCGGCATGACTATGTCCCGGTATTTTTGTTTGATGATGTCTATGAACGGCAGTTACCTCTTACTATCATAGGGTCGCATATTTTTTTTTTTATGTAATAGGTAGCAGACGAGCAGGTGGATCACCTGATGGTAAGCAATTGCCGCCGCTCATGGACACTTGCAACACCAGTGGAGTTACAAGTGCGCTGCCAACCTTTTATCCCCTTCCCCCCGGGTGGGCCTCCGGTACCCTCACTCACTCGGCGAAACACAGCACTCGCATGCTCGTGTACCTGTTTCAACAATAAAAAAATAATAGAATTTTACTGGGAAATCGAACTGTCTGCTCATATGTTGTCCCAACTGCCACAGTTGCATAATAATATGGACATGTGTACATAATATTATTATTAGTTCAGTGACTGTTTGCTCATTACAATTAGTAGTGTTGAGTTATGAAAACAGTTGTAGCCAGCGTGACCGCAATTTCAGCATATTACGCCATCCATAGATACCCGCAACACCAGTGGAGTCACAAGTGCTCTGTCGGTCCAACGTCCGGTACCTACTCTCACTCCCTCGGTGAAACACGGCGTAGGTGCTGTTTCACTTCGGCCTTCTTTGAGGCAATATCATAATTTATTCACAAGACATACGATAATGTGTTGCATTTGATAAAAAATATTTACGTTTGATAGCAAAGACTACAAACAAGTACTTCATTATCATTATTTCAGCCAATAGACGTTCCGTCCACTGCTGGACATGGGCCTCCCCCAAAGTTCACCACACAGATCGGTCCTGTGCCACCCGCATCCAAAGGAGCTCCCGCGACCTTCACTAGATCGTCGGTCCACATTGCCAAAAAAAAACAAGTAACTTACCAAAAATGATTCAAACCACTGATAAATTTACAGATAGTACCTATCTACTAGGTAAAACGCCTTGAAAAGCTATAGACGCGAGATCATCAATAGTTCGACGAGATAAACTTAGTGTCTCAGAAAGTCCAACTTTGTGGACATACTCAGAACCCGAAGTCGCCCGAACTCGTCGGCATCTTCCACTATGGAGACGTCAAATTTGCCAGCGGAACTTCCGCGACATCTATTATGGACAGTTTAAAGTGTGCTGTTTGTTAGCCCGACTTTGAGCATTTATATCCCTTGAATCATGTGGTCTACCAATCATTTTGAACCACATTAAGTTGTTGAAAATCATGAAATTAAACCATACAAAATTACGATATCACGTGACCGTCTCGAGGTTTTTTTATAAGAATTCCAAATGCCATGGCAAATGTTGTTCCACGTGTTCTACACACGTGGTTAAAGGGATGTAAAATTGTAATGTTCACTGATACATTCTGTTAAACTTTCATTATAGCTTTTTAGTCACAATCAAAATTCATTTTCATTTGAAAAACCCACTGACCTTTTTTTTCATACAGGTCGCAAACTTCAAGTCCAACAAGAACCGACGTTCTGTATGTCATCATCATCATCATCAGCCCGGCAGTACCCACTGTTGAGTATAGGCCTCCTTTCTTTTCCGCCAAAGTTCCCGGTCCTGAGCTGCTCGGATCCAAGCAGAGGTCCTGCTTGGAACATTTTCGTGATATCATCGACCCATCGTGCTGCTGGACGACCAGGATTTCGTTTGTCCATTCTAGGGCACCATTCGGTAAGGAGCTTACTCCATTACTCCACCTGCCATCACCTCGCCTGGCTAGGTGTCCTGCCCAATTCCACTTGAGTTCCATCACTCTTAATCCGACATCATAGACTTTTGTCCTGCGTCGAATTTCAGAGTTCCGGACTCGATCTTGGAGTTTGATTCCGAGCATTTTTCTCTCCATGGCTCCTTGTGTTTTGTGTTCTGTATGCACTAATATTAAAGAGGCGTAATTTAACTTAAATCTCATAGTCAACTTCAGGGCTTATTAGGTAAACCGAAAAGGCGAAACACTTCCGCGACGTAATCGACTCCCAGCGCCATCTATTGCTACTGGACTAATATCTCAAAACGAAATGAGGACGGGCCATTTGCGACCCCGAGTGAAGTTGTTTGGTCCCGAACATACTTCATGTTACGAGCAGTTAGCAAATGGCAGATCAGAAGCTATTAATCAAGTTGTTTATCCGACTCACAATATATTTCTAATGTTTGAGGATTTATTGGCGTAATTTAACTTAAAACTTTTCTGGTACAATTTTTAGGAGCGTTGGAAAATCAGCCTTCCTCGAGCGTGATAATTGTATGAGTTATTTTTTTTCTCCAGCCTGTATTTAAATGGGTTTTTGAGTGACAATAATATTGGCTGTGAATGCTGTGATATTTTCTGATGACTGATATTTATTATCATCTTCAATGGATATCCGCAACACCAACCGAGTCAAGAGTGCGCTGCCGTCGTTCTTTCAGCCCCTTTACCCCCTCATTGGGCCTCCGGTACTCTTATTCACTCGACGAAACACAAAACAGACGCTGCATCACTTCGGTCAATCCGGTATATTCATGCCAAAGGGTAGCTATCCCACGATTAAATGGTCCTATAGAATTTATGTATGTTGAGCAATTTCCACGAATGGGGGAGAGTTGAGTTGTGAAATAGGTAAGTTATTTCAAATTCAGATTCAGGAAAATGGCTCCCAAAGGCCGCATAGATAATGAGTTTGCAAATCACAAAGGATTGACTCCCCGGCAGCAAGGTCAAGGATTCCTAGAAATAATATAAATACTGCTAAAATTAAAAAAAAAACATCCAACCGATATCCAGCTACGGCGGCCAAATATAACGAGTGGCCTTACCATGAGTTTGAAATACAATCCTCGCTATCGAAAACTATCACTTTGTCTCTTTCATTGTGATGCATTTGAAAGAGACAGAGCAATAATTATAGTTTACGTTAAGTTTCCATGTCAACTCATGGTAGCGCTACAGTAGGTGACGTACACAGTCACACGTCACACTCTCTATTCCCTTACCCTCTTAATTCGATGGAACACCACGGCGACACGACTAAAGCGAGATTGGGCGCAGGACTAACGGCTCAACGTGCTTTCGGAGGCATAGGGGTACAAGACTTCCAACTTTTAGATATCGGGCTGACAGTAAGAATTTTAAATAAACTCAGATACAATTAATTAAAACGGGAATTAACGCGACGTTTATTTTTAAGTACATTGTAACACGCGAACACGATGAGTTCGCTTGTGACCACGGCTGCTGCAACGTAGCCGAAACGTCAAGCATTAAGTACATACAATGTAGAGGTACTTAAAAATAAACGTCGCGTTAATTCCCGTTTTAATAATTTATAACTCAGATACAAGTTTAGGGTCCAGCCCGGGGATCGAACCCGGGACCCCGAGCGTAATCGCTAGTGCTACCCACTACCCAGCGCCATCGAGGCAATAGAGATACAGTTTCTATAAAGCGCCATATCTCCACGTTAGCAACACACGCAGGATATATTCCTTACCTTCATAGTGCTCAAGTGTGTGCGCAAACAGAGGTGCACTCTCTATTATTCCCTTACCGTCTTAATTCGTTGAGACACCACTGTGGTACGACTGAAGAGAGATTAAACGCAGGGCCGTGCTTTCTGAGGCACAGGGGTACAAACCCACCAAATTCCAGACTTCACAAAAAAACAAAAACCCACACCCAAAAAGTAAAAAAAGTTTCTGCAAAATGTTGAATTCAACACACATTTTTAACGCTACAGGTGCAACCATAATTCTACGTGACGAAAATTGAATCTCAACACTTTCCGAATAATACAATGTGAAAATAAGCTTTACAAGGGGCATAAAGCTAAACGAATGACCACTAGTTCAGCGTGTTGTTGGTCGTTCGTTTTATTGGGATTTAGGCTCGATGCAACTGCTGGGAGTTTGTTCCAATTGTGACACGGGACTGTTCCAGTGGAGTGAGAAACACAGAGGAATTGTGTATTTCATAACGGACTTTTGATACTCTTTACTTACTTTTTGAGACTTCTTTTATGAGTTTTGATTTTCAAACCGTGGGAGAGCCACTCTTCGGTATGAAAGGGCCGACTCAACCGGAGTGATACCACGGCCTCACAGAAGACCGGCGTGTAGCAGCGCCTGCGATGTGTTTTTTCGAGTTAGTGAGGGTCCCGAATGTCTGATTGGGAGAAATGGGGGTAAATGGTTGGCAGCGCATTTGTGAATTTCCTGGTGTTGCAGATGCACTATCAGGTGATCCGTTTGTTTGTTTGCCACCAAACGCATAAAAAAATAAAGCTAAACGAATGACCACTAGTTCAGCGTGTTGTTGGTCGTTCGTTTTATTGGGATTTAGGCTCGATGCAACTGCTGGGAGTTTGTTCCAATTGTTACAGGGGACTGTTCCAATGGTCGTTTTGTAGCGGAGTGGGAGAGCCACACGTCGATAGATTGTGCCGGCTCAACCGGACTGATACCACGGCCTCACAGAAGACCGGCGTGTAGCAGCGCCAGCGCTGTGTTTCATCAAATGACTGACTGTACCAGAGACCCAAATGAGACTCTACTGTGACTCTACTGGTGTTGCAAGTGTCTACAGACGGCGATCGCTGATCTTTAATTGTGGGAGAGCCATGCTTCGGCATGAATGGGCCGGCTCGGCCGAAGTGATACCACTGCCTCACAGAAAACCGGCGTGAAGCAGCTCCTGTGCTGTGTTTCGCCGAGTGAGTGAGGGTACCGGAGGCCCATCGGGGGGGAAGGTGATAAAAGGTGAGCAGCGCACTTGTTGCATGTGTTCATAGGCGGCGGCAATTGCTTACCATCAGGTGATCCGCCTGCTCGTCTGCTACCTATCACATAAAAAAAAAGGTAACCCGTCATCTTATCGCCTCACATAAAAAAGAAAATTCTGTAATACGTAATTGAGGTTGTTAAAACAACAAACCTAGAGGTACTTTACTTAAGCTCGCCGAAAAAGATTAACAAAAACATTATTAGAGAACGATCTCCATATGAATATTCATATACTAAACCTTAAACCCGGTAGTCGTAATTAGATATGTGCATACGGAACACTCGGTCATGAATAAAAGAGCCCCGTTTTGGAAGAATTAAACCTTCGCAAGGAAATGCTGGAATAAAGGATGGAGATTTGTCCCGCATTTATACTCGTAGGAAGAGAAATACTGTAATGTGTACAGTCAGCCACACATCAGGTTACCACAACCTGTCAAATTTCCTCAATTGATATTCAACCTAATGTGTATGACAGTAAGATGAGAGTCGATTGAAGAAATTTGACAGTTTTGTATACTTTGATGTGTGGCTGTACGTACGATACTTTAACGTGTATTTTGTTAACGGTTCCCAAAATCCGGAGCGTGGGTTTGCAGGATTATGACGTCATTCGATAGGGGTAAAAATAACAGCTGTTACGTATACAGGATTATTTGGAAAACATCAACAACCTAAGACACGCCATGAATGGGCCGGCTCGACCGGATTAATACCACGTCCTCACAAAAAGCGTAAAGCAGTGCATGTGCTGTGTTTCGCTATGTGAGTGTAAGTAGGCCCAATCCAGGGGAAGGGAGGTTATAAGGTAAGCAGCGCACTTGTGACACCACTGGTGTTGCAGGTGTCCATGAGCTGCGGTAATCGCCAACCATCAGGTGATCCGTCGGCTCGTCTGCCACCTATATCATAAAATAAATAAATAATAAGGAGTATGAATAATGATGACGACGTCTTTTTTCCCCACGCTTTGTTGGTCTATTTGCAAGGCGTCATCCTAAGTCAAGAAAGAAAACTTTACCTAAAAGGTGAATTTTGGAAAATTCCAGAAGTTCCACAGTCCAGAAAATTCTAGAAGTTTTTGTATTCTTTTGATGGTCGGAACTTTATGTCGAATTCAACGTACATCGTGCTGGCAAGAATAGTCCTGCAAACTCAATTCGTAGCAGATAGCAGCACCCGTAAGGATGCGCGCTTCGCAAACTCAATCCAGTATTTAGAAAATGGGATTGCGGGTAAAGATCCGGGAATAATTAGGATCCGATCTGATGGATTACTAGAATACAATAAAGACAGTTAGTTGTAATTGATCTGTTTTTCTTAGGAATAGATTCATTAGAATGTTTTTTATAAAAAAAAACTGTTAAATAGACATTAACAGTACATTTATTTTGATTCTTATACTAACACTATTATTGGCATCATTTATGACTGACTAATCATATAAGAACTAAACGTTAAAACTTAAAGCACTAAACGTGCATGATTGGTCGGAACTGGCATAGGACCGAACAAAATGGCGAACTTTGACGTCGGAGGCCAAAACCCACCTAGGTTCGCTGAGCCAGCGCAGTATCTAAGTAAGTAATCTTATTAGCGTTTGGATGATGACATCTGTTAGACTTGTAAAAAATACTGTACTAAATAAATAAATTATTCGAATCGAGAAACTTCTCCATCACTATCTCTGTGTGTCCCAGTACAGCTAACGACGCTCATTTTGAACTTTGAATCCAACAAATTTCGCACTTGATTTGAAGTTTAAACGACTATCCAGCCCGGGACGTCGACAAGCGTCGAATCACATCTCATGGAGATTTTGAGATTCACCCTTGAAATTTGCCGGAAGTTTCCGACGTTTCACGATTGTTTGGGGCGATAACTGATAGGGGTGGAGACAGTTTTCACATTATATTACTATTGCGGCAATATCGTATAGGGAATTCCTTGGTGGGTAGATAGTTTTTATGTTCAAAGTTGGCGTAACGTTTTGTAGGGATTGTTAGCCTAATTTCTCTACGTGTTTGATTCACTCGTCAAGTTTAACGTTTTTAGTATTACAACTAGTGGGCTTCCCTCGATTTGTTTCGGGGCATTAGTTCCCTCTCTAATAAATAGCATACCTAGATTTTAGTAAAAAAATCTCCACCTACCCGTTTCATTATGTTACGAAGATAAAAAAATCTGTATCTTTCGATAAAAAAATAAAACACGTATCTAACTGTCGACAAGGCCTACTAATGGATAGACGTATTTATTTAATATTATATTTTATTCGGTCAGCCTATCTTTTCGTTTTTTTAGTCTTCTGCATTTTTTCTACTAGAACTTTTTATAATGTCGTCGTTAAGAATATGTAGCATGTAAGTTTATTTTCATGGCGACATTAAAGATTTGTTTACAGAGCCGAGTATATTTTTAAATTCAGTACATATCATTTGTTTCTTTTTTAGCGTATAACTTATATTTTTTTGTACTACATCTCTTCAAAAGTTGTTTAAATTGGAAACTCAAACATTTATCTTTTCATCATTTCGAGAACTGGCCCGGCTTTAAAGGCATACTTTTCACATAAAACCAAAGTATACCCAAGAATTATAATTGAAAATCTACAGTCAGCAGTTTTGTTCATAATTGCTTCCAACTTTTTCCTGCTTGCAAGTCACTTGAACTGTCGGCGAGGCAAAAAGATATATTCAAAGATAATACAGTAACAAGAAGCTATCTTGTTATCACTAAACCAACCTCAGGTACTAGTCTCTCATACACACACGGTTGCTTAAAAGGGTTAACTACTTATAGGTATGCAAAAAGTAAAAAAAGTATCAGCCTATACACCGTTAAATTTTATACATATTGCCCGGCGAATATATTTTTTGTATGGAACAGCTGATTTTTATTTTGCTTATTTTGATGATCTAACATGCTAAAGAGGCTTTATTCCTGTTAACTATTATGAGGGAATCGGGATTAAAACGACAAAAAATTACCGATGTATGCTGTCCCACTGCAGGGCAAAGGCCTCCATCATAGAAATGAAGTCATCGCTACTATGATGGGATTAGGCTAATCACCACGCTTGCCTAATGCGGATTGGTGATCACAAACAAACCCGAGCTATGTTGGAAAAATGTACAGTGGCCAGCACATCAAGTTACTACAATCTGTCAAATTTCCTCAGTTGATATTGAACCAAACACATTTGACATAAAAGTGAGGTTCGATTGAAGAAATTTGACAGATTGTAGTAACTTGATGTGTTGGCCACCGTAGCTACTATGTTTCGAACTAGGTATTGTAAAAATCAAAAAATAATTTATTAACCTCAGTGAGAAAAAAATAATAAAATGGGTAAAAAATAATGTAAAAAAAAAGATCTAAGTTTTTATGTGATAGGTGGCAGCTTTCGGACAGATCACCTGATGGTAAGCCATTGCCGCCACCCGTAGACACCTGCAACACCAGTAGAGTCACAAGCGCCCCCTTTCTCCCCAATTAGACTCCGGGACGACAATTTTTAAGCACATAATCATGTACTTATTGCTTGAACGTTTCGACTGCGTTACAGCAGCCGTGGTCACAAGCGGACTCATAAGCAGCAGAAAAGCAGTACCTACTTTATAATGTGCTACAAAATTACCGTCGCGTTAATTCCCGTCTATAATAATAACTAAGTTATATTCAATTACGTTCTCTTGATTGTCCAGTATAACTGGACCCGTATCACGCCTCTGCGTCGAACATAATATCTGCAGGAGGAAGTAAATAGGGGGGAGGGGTTTGGTGGTTAGTAAGTGGGGGTGTAGTGAAAATTAATGCAGACGTGGCAGCCTATTTTCACAACGTATAACGTTACCACTTGCTCCGGTTAAAGCGATGGGGCCACAAAAGAGGGGTTTTTTAAATTATATTTGCGACTAATTTTATTTTTCAATAATTTACACAATATATTTCAGAGAAATGAAAATTTATATTTCTAATTAAAATATACGATTAAAAATTAATAAAAAAATATATAATTTGTAATTTTTTAGATAGCCGAAGTATGATCAAAGTGGCGAACGTTTGTAGCGCCACACAAAACAAGATAAAAGATGTTTACGTTACATTGGTGATAAGAGAAACGTAATAGTTAATAGCATTTTAGTTACAGCTTACTTTATCCAGTCGCCCCGTTGGTCTAGTGGTTTAAGTACCAAGCCGTGATCTCGGGGTCCCGGGTTCGATTCCCAGGTCGAGCAAAAATATGTTTCGATTTTTTCGAACATAGCTCGGGTTTGTGATCATCACCAATCCGCATTAGGCAAGCGTGATGATTAAGCCTAATTTCATCATAATAGCGATGACTTGATTTCTATTGTGCCCTGCAGTGGGGCAGTATATAGGCTGATACTTTACTTTATCCCATTTTCAAAAGGACCGAAGACCATACTTTTTTGAGAATAATTACTCGTCCTCATTTAATTTCGGGACCTTTTCCCACAGTACTAAAGATGGCGCTGGGCATCGCGATGCTAAAAACACGCAAGAAGAACTCTTCTAGTGTTGCAGCCGGGCTAGCGCATCCTTCTATCCTGCTCATCGCTCAGTCAGGTGAGCGAGAAGCAACTTGCGCTGACGCAATACGAGTGTCGACAAAATTATCTCGTGGTGCGCATCTTAGCCCGGCAGGTGTCTATGGGCGGCGAAAATCGCTTACCATCAGGCAATCCGCTCGTCTGCTACCTATCACATAAAAAGTTAAACATTAAACCGCTGTTGTTATAACCCTACATTAGAAAGGAACTTGATATTTTATGTAAAAGTTATTTGAAAACATGTTTTATGTATTGTGGCGGCAACCTGACACTACCAACGTTGACGATATTGTATTTTTATTGTGACAATAATCTTATACCTTCACACTGTTGCGTGCTCTTGCTCCGAAATGTACTTACTTTTGTTTTATTTGTTACTAGTTGTTACACGCACCTTCGTCCGCGTGGCACAGTATCTTTGGGTACGTAGCATTTTTGATTATTTAATAATTTTCACCCCCTATTGACCCCTTACACAACCCCATTTTCGCAATAAAAAGTAGCCTATTTTTAGCCAAGTTAATAGGTAGTTTTGACGTGAAAGAGTAACAGACAGATAGACAGATAGAGTTACTTTCGCATTTATAATATTAGTTGGGATATAGCTAGGAATAAAAAAGTCTTTGACTTATAAGTATTTGTTGCGCGCACTAGAAAATAAAAAAAATCTTTATTCAAGGTAGGTCCATACACACTTATGAATATCAAAACATATAATCTACCACTGGTTTGCAACGTGGATTTCTACCGAGAAGACACTGATATCGTTAATTAATTATTGCGAGTAAAACTGTAATTGCCCTGCGATGTATTACTACCGAGTATAATATTACCATTACCACATAGAAATTAAAGAGTACATTTTGCAATTTGTACCAAACTATACTGAGTTCCCTGTGGTTCACTTTTAGCGCAAATATACATACTAGCAATGTTAACCTACTCGTATGTGTGTGTAGCCTGTTTAGCGCGCGATGTGTGGAGGTTCTTTGTTTAATTATTTTGTGGTTCAGTTTTAGACTTAAAAAAGGTTTGCTTTGAAAGCGTTTGATAAACTACCTCTCATAAAACAATATGGTTTTATATTAAAAGGGCGTTGCACACGAACGGGACATAAAATAATAGGTACAATAGTGTCTACAACTAACACTCAGAGGGAAATATAACCGTACAAATGTTTTCACATTACGGTTCAATTACAGAAATATTTTGCTATTTATTAAGCTGTGCTAATATTATGACGATTACATCGCGCAAATGCTTTACCCTTGGCCTTGTGATTGTCTATAAAAAAGGGTCTATCTTCTTTTATACTATTTATAAAGAGATAAATTCTGTAGAAATCGATATTATATAAACCGAAAAAGCGAAACACTAGTGCGATACCATCGAAACCCAGCGTCATCTATTAGTAGACAGTGGAACTACTGTCTCGAAACGAAGTGACGGCGGGCCACTGGTTAATAATAAAGTCAATACTTTTAATCAAGAAACTGTTAAAGCAACAGAGAAATAATCAAATTGTGAAACCAACGAAATGGCCGGTTCTATGAAAATTGGAGCAGCGAAAATTAATTACGAATCACGTTCACTGGAACAGAGGTAATTAATTGAGAAGATTTCATTGATGAGGTCGAAAATTCATGGAAGTCCCACAAACTCATTTGACAATGAATAAGCATACCACATTCATGGACATGGGATTTTAACCATGATAGAAATACGCTTTGGTTTGAATCAAATCGGGTTAATTGACGACTCACCTAAACCCACCTTCTCTGGTATACCAACCAAACCTTACCAATATTTTTGTGATGATAATAAATACATAAAGTGTAGGACGGGCTCAGGCCCATGAAGGCTGGTTGGAGCTGGATGCGAGTAGCCGAAGATCGATCAAAGTGGCGAGCATTTGGAGAGGCCCATGTCCAGCAGTGGACTGTAACAGGTTGATGATGATGATGATGATAATATATTCT
The DNA here is from genome assembly GCA_014851415.1 of Cnaphalocrocis medinalis. Taxonomy (NCBI): domain Eukaryota; kingdom Metazoa; phylum Arthropoda; class Insecta; order Lepidoptera; family Crambidae; genus Cnaphalocrocis; species Cnaphalocrocis medinalis. The sequence continues at coordinate 16,524,928 of CM026283.1, forward strand.
TAACTCATCAAATCAAAAAACATAGGCTAGGTTATGTCAGAATAGTGACCAGCAAAAACATTTTGAAATTCTTGAGTGAGTTTAAGGGGACTTAAGTCCTTTCGCTCGGCTACCTCTTCCGATACCCTCTCACACTCAGTGAAACAGAAAATTCAAAATATTCACTATTGCAGACCATTCCTTACGACGCAGCAAGCGTCAATACATTTTGTGGCTAGAATTATTCATCCCGACAGAGCAATCGGTTACAGTAATGATGGATTTATTCCCGAGAGCCGCAACACCTGCAGCTTCCGAGGTATTAAACAAAACGGTACACAATTTTCTGAAACATAATACCTTCTACAAGTCATTTGTTAAGCGGTAGACGGGTAATTTTTCAACAAGAGATTGCGGTAAAACCTAAAAGAAGTGGTAGACCTCTTTAAGGGTTACCAGACCATCGGTCGATCGTCGATCGATCGATGGTTGAATGAATGTAGACGCCGATTGATCTAATAACGCGGCAAAGTGTCCAGCCACAATTCAAGAACAACAAAAGTCAAGCACCCAGACTAGTATAAATTTTGACAAAGCATTTAGAGCGATATTAGACCCCTTCATAACTCAAAAACTATTCCACATAAACGTGTAACATTTGGCGTATATAATGATAGTTTCTACAAGACCTGTCAAGGTGGAGGATTGCGAAGTCAAAGAATGGATAAGTCAACATCGAACAAAAGTGTTTACCAAATAATATCAATCGACTGTCGATTGATGGTGAAACGGATTAGTCGGCGAATGGTCATAAGTATTATATTTGTGTTTCCCCTGTTGTCTGATATCTATTAACATCTCGCACATTGATCTGACTCCTTATTGAGTAATCATAAGCACGTGTGAAAAATATCAGACAACAGAGGAAACACAAATATAACACTTAAATCCGTAGTGTGTATCATCTTCCTTGGACTGTGAAACCAAACCAATATTATTAAATGGCAATTATTATTGTAAGTATTCTTCTTCAGTAATTAAGATGAATTGAATTTTAAACTCTTCGAACACTAATCTGAAACAGACTCGCCGCAAATGTCAAAACTTACGTCAAAGTCTGAGAAGTTTGCCCAACTTGGTGTTAAGTAACTCATATACAAGTCTATACAAAGGTAGGGTCTGATTTTTGGGCGTTATTAATTCTCTATTTAGTCAACTTTTTGATGTAAATAAAATAGAACTTTCAGGGATGTAGAGTAAAATATAAACATAATCTACTTGCTTTCAGCGACTTTTTTATGTCATAGGTAGGTACCAGACGAGCAGACAGATCACCTGATGGTAAACGATTGCCACCGCCCATAGACAGCTGAGCTGCAACATCAATTGAGTCACAAGTGCGCTGCCAAAATGAACCCCCTTCTGTGTCTGTGTTTCGTCGAGTGAGTGGGGGGGGGGGTATCGGAGGACCAATAGGAGGGAAAGGATGTTAAGGTGCCAACCTTGTGACTCTACTGGTATATCAGTGTCTATGGGCGGCTGCAATCACTTACCATTAGTTGCTCCATCTGCTCGTCTGCCACCTATCACATAAAGAAAACCTTAGAATCTAATTGAGAGACATTTTAAATAACGTATAAAATCTGATGATAATTTACTTGAGCGCAGTTGAAATTTTAAAAGATATCCTATACCAATGTTAAGCAGCTTCGAGCTGCACAAAGGTGCATAATGAAGCTGCTGCATCGTCCTGGCTTCCTTTAATGCTGGTTAATGGCCAATTTGCAATGTGCAGCCATCGAACACCTTTGCCTTTAAAGACTCACATTTTTCAAAGACATTTTTTATACCTAACACAAAGGAGTTGTCCCAGAATGTATGGAGTCTCGGCGTGGTATATGTACCCTATACCAAAATATAGAGAATTATATGAAGAATAGTTTTTGACTATCCAATTTCTCTATTGTAGCGTTGTTTTTTGGAAGGAACAATTTATTTGAGCAAAGGATTGCAACACAACAAAATGGTTGTCAATGTTGGTTACCTATTGACTGACATTACGAATTCGATGACGTTTGACGTTTGTCTGTCTGTCTGACGTTTGACGGAACAAACCACAGACTAAGAAATGAAAACTATCCAAAAAACCCTAAAAAACCAAACCGTTTAACGTCACATTGACAGACATTGATATTGACAGTTGTTTTTTTTTTGTCTTTGGTCACCGTCGTCTCACGCGTCTTGTCTTTGGTAAACGTTGAAAAATGGTCATCTTTTTTATTTTATAACCACGAAACTGTGCATTATATGGAATTCGTTGCATTTTTCTCGTAATAAGTAATTTTTTATGTTAATGTAGCGTACATGGACCCAACCTATAATGGGACAACTCCTTTAGTTGGTAGGTACTTAGTAAGAAAAGGTAAGGCAGAAGACCGCCAAGACACTGAAATTTTCTGAACAGATAAACTCAGGTGCAAATGTTTGGTCCGACCCGGAGATCGAACCAGGGACCCCAAAAGTAGCCGTCGCTTTAAAGTGCGACCCACACCCACTGCACTACCGAAGCAGTCACCTATAGGTACAGACAGCAACTGTTACAAACTGTCAAATGTCCTCAAATATTGAAATTGTGTTTGACAGTAAGATGACAGTCCAATGAAGAAATATGACAGTTCTGTCTACTCAGTAGCGCTACCATGAGTTTACAGTGACAGAACTCGCTAGCGTCTGCGTAAAAAAAATGTATGAAAAAGTGTACAGCGCCTCTAGCGGTCACTTGAGAAACCAAAATCTGTAGTATCGAGTTGTCAAATTTAAACGTATTCGCTAGCGAGTAGCGTTTACGTAGCGCTACGAGTTGACATTGAAAACTGACATAACGTAAACTATTGCTCTGTCTCTTTCAAATGCATCACAATGAAAGAGACAAAGCGATAGTTTTCGATAGCTTTCTGCGTAAACAATAACGCACTCGCTATCGAGCTAACGCTAGCGAGGTTTACGTGTTCAATCGAAATCTATTCGACGCCCGTTTACTCGCTATCGACTGTAGTAACGTTACGTTACTTTTCGATGCCAACTCATGGTAGCGCTACTGGTGTGTGGATGTACGTACCTAAGTACCTACTACTAGTTAGGCCCTGAAGGAAAACGTCTTGATGAAACATGCACGTCTTTGATTGTGTGTTATAACCATATTAATTTTCACTTATACTTGACCCGGTTCCCTTGCTTAAGAGTTTCCAAGGTTAGATGGTAATCACTTTGATGTAATTTTTAGACATGCCTTACTTTGAATATGATTATTAAGAACGAAAATCAAAGCAGACGTTAATTTGAGGTAGTTAATTAAGTACTCACTGTTAGAAATCTAGAATTACGCCACATAAATTGTTGATTGATTACATAAAACTTAATTCAGTGAATGTAAGCTGCAAAATAACAAAACGGATAAATGGATCACCGAAACATAAAAGTAAAAAAGTAAAAATTCTTTATTACCAATAAACACTTTAACGTGGTTTACATTATTCTGGTCCTCACTAGGCTAGGCCTGTCCTGTGAGGAACAGTGGAGCGATTTCCAGAAAAGAAATATTGTCATATTTTGCTGTCCATGTCTTCAATAGATATTTATTTGAGTACTAATGTCCATTTGGTCAATTACAATTATAACAAACGCCAGGTGGTATGAAGACAAAAAACCTTGTAATAAAAATGTTGACCATTAAAAAGAGTAACTGGCGAGTTTCTTGCCGGCATAATAATAATATGCATGTTTTCTTAATTTTCACATAAAGCTTCTTTCATTTCCAATTTCACGTTACATTCTCCTATACAAATCCATTTGACAGATCCACTCCACATTATAATTCCAGACCCGTCTTAACGTGTTGTAACCAGAAACTCCAAGTTTACACTCACGCTAAACCATCCAAAAAGGTTGAAGTAGTTCACTCAAGAGAAAAGATTAATCCAATTCACTCTAGTTTAGATAATGACCATGGGAGAGCCACGCTTCAGCATGAATGGTCAGACTCGAATGGAGTGATATCATGGCCTCATAAAAGAGCGGCGTGAAGTAGCGCTTGCGCTGTCTCTAGTCGAATTGAGGGAAAGAGTACTGGAAACCCAGATTTGCACTTGTGACTCTACTGGTGTGGCAGGTGCCTATGGGTGGCGGCAATTGCTTGCCATCAGGTTATCCGTCTGCTCGTCTACCAACTATCACATAAACAAATAAATTTAGTTCCACTCCGTACCATTAGATGGCGCTAGGCGTTGAATGCATCGCGCTAGTGTTCCGCTTTTCCGATTAGTATTTAATATTTTTCGATGTCTATAATAATTTATCTCTTTGTACATAGTAGGTATTAATGGTAGGTACTAATGGACGCCAACAGCTCCACTTGCATGGAGTTCGCAATTAAAACATTTTTCACCAAATGTCCCGAAACGAAGTAATGGCGGGTCACTAGCAATAAAGAAAGAAAAACATTCTGACACAAGAAAGAGTGAAACCAACAATCTTGCCGAGTGAACTGGTTCCCGTTAGGAAATACACACTATTCTGTACTGAGCAAGTACATAGTTTCATGTCAGCGAAGTATTAGCATATCCACTGCATATGTATGGGGCGCGTTTGTGACGCACACCTTGTCAAATGACCGGCTAATTGCCTCTTCATCAAACTGTACGTGTCTTTCAACCTAACCTGACTGTACCAGAGAGGCTTTAGCCCCCAATTATGTAAGCGATATTGTGTAGCCAACAATGCGATGACGTCACAAAGGTAACTTTGTGAACTTTGTACCAGGAGAATAAGAGTCAATGGAAGTGGGTCCGATCGTTTTCTAAAAAACATACTAAATCTATGAAACATAATTTTGGAATGGCGGAGTCGCGGCGGATGCTGCAGACAGACTTAAAGTTGCGAAGTATAGGCATCTATCCGATACTTACTACATCGTAGCTTTCGATGTCGAAACACTAAAAATTAAATTGAGATAACATCACATACATTGTCTTGGTTCCAAACTAAGGTTTTCCCTTATGTCCATAGCATAAACAACAACCAGAAACAACGAAGGAACCACAAACACCCAGACCCACACAAATAACTGTTTTATCAACAAACATTTGTGTTAGTGCGGGAATCTAACCCGCGACCTTTACGTCTCAACTGGCGCTCAAACCACTGCGCTAAACGGGTCTTCAAAAACGGGCCTGAGGGGTCCCGATGCTCTTTAACTTATCTAAGCACTTAGCCCAAAGGCTGACAGCTACTTCGGCATTAAAACCAAATTCCCATCGCTACCTACGCTACATTGCCACAGGGGCCTACTCTGTTTTTTGATTATTCTTTGTTTCATAAGTTTTTCTTACTTTGTCAAATAAAGATTTTGGTAAGAAAATAACAATATTTTGCCAAATAACTTATTGCAAGTAAATCAAATACCAATAGCAGTCACAAATGGCGCTGCTTCGTGATCCAATAACACTAGAAATAGTGACACATGGCACATTACGAAATAATCTATGATGCTAACTTTCCACAGACTACTATATCAACGAACATAATGGCTTATAAATCAAACGCCAAATGCAGATCACAAATCAGTGCTTAGTCGCAACTCGCAACACAGGGTGATAAAACCAACAAATTATGAGCCAACTGGTCACTGTAGGACCCTGCGATCTATTAGGGCGATTTATTAACCGTTTAACAAATTAACAGCGCGCGCTGGCGCAGAAGCGCGGCGTGCACAAATCATCGGCGGTTTTGGCAAGCAGCGAACTTTGCGCTGGAACTTAATCGGCGAACACTTTATGGCGAGAAACCAATATCTATCAATACCAATAACTTTACGGCTCCAACGTGTAAGCATTTTATAAATATTTAATTTATGTTGGATTTATTTAAACGTGAACAAGGATTATTTCCGAACGGAGGTCGATTGCAATCGATTATATTTAAGAAAAATAAAATGTCAAAAATGACAGATCTTGTCAAAAAATGGCGTGGGAAAGGGATTGCATTGTAATTGTGGATATTCGAATAAAACAATTATTGGTAAATCTGATATTGGTTATTATTTCGTGCAAGACTTCTGAAGTAATCCATCAGTTCAGAATTGGGACGCAACAGGAATATTACCCAATATTCTGACCACGTCCACATTAACAATAAAAAGTATATTTGTGGTAAAAGGATTGGACAGGTAACGTATACATTCAGATAGTTAAACAAAAACAAAAGGTGAGTTGAATTTTATTTTTGCATTTTAGTACTTAATTAGCTTGAGATATTTGAGATACAGAAGGATCTTCTTTGAAAATCTATTGAGGAAATAAATTGTAAAATTACTTAATTTGTAATCATCAATGTTGTGTCGCATTGTTGTTGTTTAAACGCCCAGTTGGTCCAGTGGTTTGGGTGCCGGGCCGTGATCTCGGGTTCCTGGGTTCGATTCCGGGGTCAAGCAGAGGGTATGTTTCGAATTTTTCAAGCATGGCTCGGGTTTGTGTTCGCCAATTTGCATTAGGCAGATGATGTGAATGTGATGTGATGTTGATTGAGCTTAGTCCCATCATTGTAGCGATGAACAGATTTCTATGATGCGGTGTTTGTCTGTTATTATTATGATATTTAGACTGTGGTGTTTTATTTTGTTCCTCTTTGAATAGCCACAAACAGTAATTTCCTCACCCAAACTGGTTACAGTATAGATGTTGAGCGGAAAGAATACGCGCCAATGCGGAGCATGATGATGGACGCTGCAAGCTGTGCAAGGTCGAGAGACTGTTCGCGGCGGAGGCGTGATGGCTCTGATGAGAGCCCTAGACACCGGAGGCGACGCAGAGCTGAGGTGCTACGGAAAGATCGCGAGTAACGTGTTTGCGGCCCTCGCGTTCGCGCTCGCGTGCGGTGTCCCAGGTGGTTTGGTGATTCAAAGTGGACAGCGAGATGCTGGCAGCGACGCAGCCATGATCGAAGGGAGTCCCATAACTACGCCAAGAGTGTACAATATCAAAAATGGATGCGACATGAAATTGTGAGCCAATTTATATATTATTCTAGTGGTGGTGAGAGTTATAGGAATAAGATAAATAATTTCATGACTTACTTGATGCATTAGGTACAGTGCAGAAAGAAACGATTTGATTAGGCAGAACATGTATAATAGAAACTCAGTATAGATAGATAGATATTCTTTATTGCACAGAAATAGAATACAGGGGTCAAACAACAGTGATAAACAGTACAATAATGCAGTGCAAAGAAATTGTAGAAAGGAATTAAGAAGTACAGACACTTATATACATGAAATAAATCATATGAATAGTTACTATTTTCAAATTATGATCTTTACAGTTTTCATTAAGATAATAAGTAGTATAAAAATATATTTATTTTATATGTAGTAACATTATGATATGCAATACATTTTTTTTATATTATCTGTATTGTTTTGATAATCGTCAGTAAATTTTATGGAATCAAATTATAATATAGATAAAGAAATCAACAAGTCCAGGAATTCTTAAGACTTTAATAATCTGATACATTATAGTTAGCCTTTCTGCATTAGATAGTTTCTATTTATTATGAAACTTAATTTTATGTAAAGGAAAGTGAATGTTTTGGAACGGCAAGCTTAGTGTGTTTATTTCTTGTAAGTATTAAGGGTATGAGAATCTGATTCTCGCGTACAAACATAATACAACCAAAAATGTAATGTAAATGTCAAAGAGCTAGATGTTGCGAACGCCAAGGAAATACTTGAGAGTTGGAGTTGGAGTACCACTAGGTACAGATGATGAGAGTGATACTTGAGTTCCTATGAGAATTTATCAGTTTATGCTTTATTTTGGGCGAGGGTTGAATTTAAAGTAGTTTTGTTGGATTTTACGAAAATGTCCCTTAATTTGGAATAGGTATGTCCAATTTACTAGGATAATATTAAGTGATTTGATCTAGATTAATGAATGTGTAAATACGTAAGATAACATTAAGTGGATGTAGAAAACTTGACATACAAAAGAGTTTTTTGACATTTAGGTATAAGTATATCAGAGGTAGTTCTAAAGTGGCACCTATTACTGATAAACTAAAGGGGAATCGTCTCTCCTGGTATGGCCATGTTAAGAGAAGAGAGGAGGAACATGTAACCAAAAGAGTGATGGGTATGAATGTATAATAAAAAAAAAAAAAAAAAAAAAAAAAAAGAGATGGAGGGATTGTGTGAAGAATAACATGACTGAAAAGGGGGTGGATGATACTATGACGAATGACAGGGACGAATGGAAGAAGAAAACATACTGCGCCGACTCCAGATAACCTGGGAACAGGGCAGGCAGATGATGATGATGATTAATTTGCTCCGGTTCAGCTAAAAGGAATGAGAGAGAGAAAAAAAAAAAAAAATAATAAACAAAAGGAAATAGTTACAATAATAAGGGATAAGCAGCATCGGGATACATGATTGTGAGTGATTGAAAGATTGAAGTTATATGTATGTGTAAGTTTTTGTGTGTGTATGTGTGTGGGTGAGTGAGTGCTATGGGGAAAATTGTGGTTCAGCATATCATAGTCATTGGTAGGAAGAATTGGTTCAGTGTTTGTGTACGTAAGGTTCATTAGCCAAGATTTAATTGCTTGTTTAGCTTGGTAAAGCTTAAGTTTCTTAATAGGGCAACTCCTATTCACTCTGGTATAGACAGGTGGGTGCGAGTACATGGGTAGCCGTTTGGCGGATGTTGAGCGCACTGAAGGTACAGGAACTTTAAAAAAAAAAATCGATTCTTTAGTAAGGCATCATAATTTGGAGAGTTATTAGTGTTGAGCACAGGTTGGAACTCGAGGAACTTTCGCTTCTTCGTATAGAGAGTCTGTAGGAAATCGATAGGATTTGTTGAGCATGACTTTCAGAACAGCGCCTGAGTTTTTTTTTATGTTGATGAAGCTTTTGATTGCTCCGCCCCAGACACCCACGCAATATATCAAGATAGCTTGGCATAGTGAAGTGCATACCAAGAGAAGAACGTCACGAGGGTCTGATTGTCGGAGTCTTTAAAATGTATAAGGGTTTCCTAAGACGGGCTGAAACGTACGAAATATATTTTTTTTAAATGATAGGTTGTTGTCTATCTGTATTCCCAAGTATTTAATCACATTCGTTCTTTCGATTTGTTCACATTTACAGTATGGAGATGTTAATATCGTATTTCTGGGTATACATTTGTGAATAATTAGAGACATTGGAAACTTAGGTGATCGCGCTCTAGTTTGTGAAATGCCAAATACCTTGTCTTCGATGCGTTAAGGGTTAACAGATTCTGGTCAAGCCAGTTAGCTATGAGGGACATACCATGTTCTGCAGTTCTAAAAGTGTTCTCCCAAGTTTTGTCCCGAAACAAAACTACCGTGTTATTAGCGCAACATATTAATTTCGCGCCGCCTATTTGATTGTTGAGAAGATCATTGATATAAATTATAAAAAGAGTGGGTCCAAGAATACTGTTGGTGAAGTCGCTGTCGAACCAGTTATGTAGTGTGCCTCTGATACCTAAATATTCCATCTTTCTAAGTAGAATTGACGATGGCACAGAATCGAATGACTTCGATAGGTCCAGGAAGACACCGATACAACATAGATTTTGGTCCAAGGAAGTAGTAATCGTGTTTACAAGCAGGGAGCTATTTTTCTCTGTAGAGACTCCCCTTCTAAAACCAAATTGAGATTTAGAAATGATTTTATTTTTGTCCAAGTAGTTTACTAAGCGTTTATTTACCAGAAGAAGAGATAATAATATTAAGCAGAGATATGGGTCTATAGTTTGACGGGCACCTATCGTTGCTGTCCTTGTGAATTGGAGAGACTATAGAGAGAGTACGCAAACTGAGATTGAATATGTGTACCAGTAGTTAAACTATAGTGTGACGTATTTGTTTGATTAACTTTGGAGTATAACTATCAAGCACCTGGTGCACTCCCATCGTTCATGTTTCCGAATTAGTGAGTCTAGTTTATGCACGGCGGTCGGAGACATGAAAAAAGATTCTAAAGGTGAATCAGGAAGTTTAAATTTTGGAGCGAGTTCTTTTTCAGTCACAGAGAGCCTTTTGATAATTTTGTCTGATAGATTTTTACCAACGGACGTGAAGGAAGCATTTGAAATGTTAAGTGCTTCAATGGGATCTGTTTTGGTATTGGTTAACTCAATTGAATTATTGTTGTGATAATGATAATGATATTGATAATGATAACGATAACGATAATGACAATGATAATGACAATGATAATGACAATGATAATGACAATGATAATGACAATGATAATGACATTGATAATGACAATGATAATGACAATGAAAATGACAATGATAATGACAATGATAATGACAATGATAATGACAATGATAATGACAATGATAATGACAATGATAATGACAATGATAATGACAATGATAATGACAATGATAATGACAATGATAATGACAATGATAATGATAATGATAATGATAATGACAATGATAATGACAATGATAAATGACAATGATAATGACAATGATAATGACAATGATAATGACAATGATAATGACAATAATAATGATAATGATAATGATAATGATAATGATAATGATAATGATAATGATAATGATAATGATAATGATAATGATAATGATAATGATAATGATAATGACAATGATAATGATAATGATAATGATAATGACAATGATAATGATAATGATAATGATAAGGATAATGACAATTAAAATGATAATTTATTTCACAAAAAACAGAGTACATGAGATGTGTCTAGTGATATTGCGAATATTTGTTCATAGTTGTTTTGGATTATTTTGATTGCTAATGATCTGTCGTTATGAAATTTAGTTTTGATTTGAAATGTTAAATGCTTCAATGGGATCTGTTTTGGTCTTGGTTAACTCAATTGAATTATTGTTGTGATAATGATAATGATTATGATAATGATAACGATAATGATAATGATAATTTATTTCACAAAAAACAGAGTACATGAGATGTGTCTAGTGATATTGCAAATATTTGTTCATAGTTGTTTTGGATTATTTTGATTGCTAATGATCTGTTTGTTATGAAATTTAGTTTTGATTCTATGTAAAAGTTCAGTGAAAAACGAGAGACCAATCCACAGTAGTCAAGTCAGACACAAGTCCCTGTAGGTTAAACCTTTGTCTAAAGCGTTGGAGGGGGGGGCGTTTAGTCCTAGAGCTTGATGCGAGACCAGCGATACAGATGTCGTGATCGGTGATGTTACTGCTGCATACAAGTTCAATTGCCTCACCAGTGGGGTTTTTAATGTAAATGTGGTCTAAGCAAGCAGTTTTACGCGTGGGTTCAGATATTGCAGCGATCAGCTGATGTTCAGCCATAAGACACGTATAGTCGATTAGTTTCTGTAAAGGACTTAAATTGAAAATGAAAATGAAAATGAAAAATCTATTTATGGACAACGAGCTTAAGAACTAACTTAAAAAAATAATAATTTAGGAATTTGTTTACAATGAATAAAGACATTTTGATTTGATTTGATCATTTTAGGAATTCAAAAATATATCTATGTACCGAAAGAACGAGAATGATACACTCCCAATAATATGTCCTCTATTGTAATAGCCAGGAAATTGCATTCATCACAGAGTGGTTCCTAAACTAATGGGTTCCATTTTATCCTTAACGTACGCAGTTATTCCACTACTCTTGTTAATTATGTGTGTGAGATATGAATTGGATATGGAGAAATTGACATACAAAGGAGTCTTTTGACAATTATGAGTATGTTCAATTTGCTGGAATATAATGTAGCTTAGATTAAGATATGGATTGGATATGGAAAAATTGACATACAAAGGAGTCTTTTAACAATTATGAGTATGTTCAATTTGCTGGAATATAATGTAGCTTAGTTTAAGATATGAATTGGATATGGAAAAATTGACATACAAAGGAGTCTTTTGACAATTTGTGAGTATGTTCAATTTGCTGGAATATAATGTAGCTTAGATTAAGATATGAATGGATATGGAAAAATTGACATACAAAGGAGTCTTTTGACAATTATGAGTATGTTCAATTTGCTGGAATATAATGTAGCTTAGTTTAAGATATGAATTGGATATGGAAAAATTGACATACAAAGGAGTCTTTTGACAATTATGAGTATGTTCAATTTGCTGGAATATAATGTAGCTTAGATTAAGATATGAATTGGATATGGGAAAATTGACATACAAAGGAGTCTTTTGACAATTATGAGTATGTTCAATTTGCTGGAATATAACGTAGCTTAGTTTAAGATATGAATTGGATATGGAAAAATTTACATACAAGGGAGTCTTTTGACAATTATGAGTATGTTCAATTTGCTGGAATATAATGTAGTTTAGATTAAGATATGAATTGGATATGGAAAATTTACATACAAAGGAGTCTTTTGACAATTATGAGTAAGTATGTTCAATTTGCTGGAATAGAATGTGGCTTAGATTTAGTTATGTTTCAGTAAATAAGATATGAATTGGATAAGTATGAAAAAAATTACATACAACGGAGTCTGTTGGTAACTATAAGTATTCAATTAATATAAGTGCTCAATTTGCTGGAATATCATTTTTATTGCGCACGGAGGATTTGAGCACTTAAGTGTAAGCTGATAACGTAGTGCAATGATTTGATGTATGTACCTACTCGTTGCTTTAACTTGATAGTTATAGTCATTAAGTCATATTTACAGTTTTATCAAATTTTTGTTAATATATAATTTGCATTGCATACATTATAACTAACTAGACTAATTGGTGGAACAATTGTGTAGTAAGATGGCCGAACGTAATAGAAATACTTAGGTACTTATGTGTGAGGGGATATATCCTAGTATTCCTAGTAAAAAAAAAAACATTACAACATAACTGTAATAATATATAAGCCTGATAAGAGATAGCTAAGTCTATGATAATAATTTCCAGTTTTATTGATAATTTAATATTGAATTAATAACTGAAGCTTAATTTAATAAATATATTGCTAGGGATTTTGCTTATTTTGGTGATTGTAAAATTGTAATTGTTAGATAACGAGAGGACTTCGTTATTTCAGAATGGCCGACTGTAAGCATTTTATAAATATTTAATTTATGTTGGATTTATTTAAACGTGAACAAGGATTATTTCCGAACGGAGGTCGATTGCAATCGATTATATTTAAGAAAAATAAAATGTCAAAAATGACAGATCTTGTCAAAAAATGGCGTGGGAAAGGGATTGCATTGTAATTGTGGATATTCGAATAAAACAATTATTGGTAAATCTGATATTGGTTATTATTTCGTGCAAGACTTCTGAAGTAATCCATCAAACGGTTGTCAGTTCCGCGGCTAATGTGCCAGCACACTGGTGCTTCAGTTTGCTAATTCGGTGGACTATGTCGGATTACATCATTTCTGATGTGGTGATGCGTAAAGTCCTTGAGTACTCGCGACTCGATAAGCGTACGGTAGTGTTGGACGCCCTGAGACAAGATGGGATGATGACATTCGAAGGCTGGCTGGTGTAGGCTGGGTGGTGTGGGCTGGATGAGAGTGGCCGAAAATTGGGAGCGGTGGCGTGCATTAGGGGAGACCTATATCCAGCAGTGGACGGGTGTGGGTTGCTAATGATGATGATGATAATCAATAACTGGTCTATGTAGTAAATTAATTCGCCAGATATTTCACTCGTATGTACATTGATTGATGGTTTCTACTTACTGGAATATCGTTTAAACTTTAATCATAATCATAAATCTTTATCGCTTCATTTGGTAATTTAAAATTATAGAAACTATTTTGTTTATTTTTTCTACATAGGGTTTTGTTTTAGATAGGAACACATCCCTTTAAAATTATATATCTACTTGCAATCAGATTGTTATGTTTTAGCTGGCAGACGAACAGACGGATCACTTGCAACACCAGTCGAGTCACAAGTGCACTTACCTATATTTAACCTCCTTTCCCCACAATTGGCCTCCGATTATCATGGTTGATTTTTTTTAATTTACATTAACCAAATGGAATGGTATCGTTGTTTCAGAAGTCGTAATTTGTTTGATGATTTGTTATAATGAAAGCATTGAAGAAAATTTCTACCAAACAGCGATTGAAATAGGTGCTTCGAATACAACTTTACCGATATACTCGTACCACAAAATAATTATACTGAAAATGATGGCAGCATACATTACGAATGTGAAAATGTGCTAAGTTGTATGCATTTAATTGTGGAGAGAGACCTGCTTCGGCTATAAGTGGGCCGGCTCGACCGGAGTGATACCACTGCCTCACAGAAACCGACGTGAAGCACGCTCCTGTGCTGTGTTTCCTGCTCGAGTCAGTGAGGGTAGCGGATGGCCTATCTGGGGGGGAAGGGGATAAAAGATAGCAGCGCACCTTGTGCATGTGTCATGGGCAGCGGCAATTGCTTACCATCAGGTGAAAAAAAAAAAAAAAAAAAAAAAAAAAAAAAAAAAAAAAAAAAAAAAAAAAAAAAAAAAAAAAAAAAAAAAAAAAAAAAAAAAAAAAAAAAAAAAAAAAAAAAAAAAAAAAAAAAAAAAAAAAAAAAAAAAAAAAAAAAAAAAAAAAAAAAAAAAAAAAAAAAAAAAAAAAAAAAAAAAAAAAAAAAAAAAAAAAAAAAAAAAAAAAAAAAAAAAAAAAAAAAAAAAAAAAAAAAAAAAAAAAAAAAAAAAAAAAAAAAAAAAAAAAAAAAAAAAAAAAAAAAAAAAAAAAAAAAAAAAAAAAAAAAAAAAAAAAAAAAAAAAAAAAAAAAAAAAAAAAAAAAAAAAAAAAAAAAAAAAAAAAAAAAAAAAAAAAAAAAAAAAAAAAAAAAAAAAAAAAAAAAAAAAAAAAAAAAAAAAAAAAAAAAAAAAAAAAAAAAAAAAAAAAAAAAAAAAAAAAAAAAAAAAAAAAAAAAAAAAAAAAAAAAAAAAAAAAAAAAACTAGCTGCTAGTCTGCTACGATCACATAATTAAAATAGGAAAAAAAAAGTGCATAAGTACTTTTTTCACTGTTTTAAAGCTTTAATATGACTAACCGTGTAAAGAGCTGACTTTGTAGATTTATCGGCTGAAAGACATTATTCCTAAAATAAAAGAAAAATTTACTTCATCAAACTTATCGGATATTATTGGTTGTTAAAACCAAACCCGATAAAGAACTTTCCTTAGATCCATCGTTTCCATTTTATAACTCCCAATCACGGAATTTCGTATCGGAATAATAAAATTGAAGTAGGTAAGTATTTTTTGTATCCCTAATAAATCTTTATTGCTGATTCCCCCAGCCTCTCGTTTTATTGAGTCATCATTTATTAAACAAACAACGAATAAAGTGCCTTAATGGGAACTGTATCCAATCAAAGTATAATATATTATGGACCTACCAAAATAAATAGACTTTTAAAATCTAATTCCATGAGTTTGCTTATGTTGTTCGTGTTGTGATTGAGGAGTGTAAAACTTAGATTTAATCACTTTAGCTCCAAGCGTGTTGTGGGATAGCAGAAGCGCATTTTTTAGATTTAATCATTTGTTTTTTTATCCAAGAGGCAAACAAGCAAGCGGGTCACCTGTTGGTAAGTAATCACCGCAGCCCATGAACCACTGCGAGATCAGAGTCGTCATTGATGCGTTGCCGGCCTTTTAAAATAAGTATGCACTTCTCTTGAAGGTCTGTAAGTCGTAGGAAATACTACTGCGGCTAATTCGTTCCACCAACTACAACACTGAGGTTCGTGGAAGAAATTAATATTTTTTTTATGGAAAGTATTCACTCTGATTTTCCTTCGGAGAAAATGTTTATATTCATAATCAATGCCCGCGAGAAGTGAGCAAGACGGTTAAAAAAATACAGCTAAATAAAGTTTGTGTCCAGATGGTTATCAAAAGCTCGAGAATCGAGTAAAACTAGGTTTAAAGTTGGCCTAAGTTTAAACCTAAGTTTTCATAATGCTATGCTCTCGAAAATTAAAATGACACTGTCATGCTGCACAGGTCCAAGTTTGTAAAAATATTTTTTAATTTTGGTATAGCAATTCTTTGCAATTTATTCTTAAGTAAATATTGCACTTAAAAAAATCCTCGGAGGGTTCAGATGGGACACGAACCCACAACCTTCCGCAAACCGGGCAGACATGCTATCCACTTTACACCATCCGAACCCCTTACTAAGCCAACTAATTTCAATTTTGTAAAAACAATTAGCACAGCCAATCTATTAAAATTGTAAGCACGAAAAATGAGCCTGTTTTATCCAATGACACAAAATTTAATGGATCTATCGTCTTAATACGAAAACCCCGAGAATAGAAAATTGATGTTTTCGCAAAGTGTTCTGGATCGTAATGTCTGTTCCCTCCACCATTAATCATTGTACCTTTGGTAATTCATTATGATCGGTTGATTCTCTTTCCTTACTGTAGATGACGCTATGGTAAATACCTACTTTCTTTGTGTTTGGAGTCCCTTTGCCTAAGACACTAAGCCCTCTTCTTCATCATTATTTCAGCCAATATACATCTCCTACTGGATTTAGGCCACCCCCAATGTTCTCTACCTAGATCGGTCCTGTGCCACCCGCACACAAGGAAATCCCGCGACCCTCACTAAATCATCGGTCCACCTTTTTTAGCAAGATCGTTATGGAAGAGTTTGAGGATATGAATATGTGAATAGTGATGAAAAGTATGAGGATATGGATGAAAGAATGGAGCGGGAATGATAGGCACTGAGGAAGTGTAAAGTCAACTTCAAAAATATGTATACACTTTAGGACCTTGTCACAATACATATGTCTTTAAAAAGTAGAAGTCGTTCCTATACATTTATGTATTGTGACAAGGTCCTAAAGTTTAGAAACATGACTCGGATTTAGGTATGATGACCAATTTGTTCATACATTAGGCAATCGTGGTGATTAATCCTAATCCTATCATAGTAGCGATGAGTTGATTGCTAAGATTTTGCACTACTGATACTTAAACATGGCTACCTTACTTTTTTATGTGATAGGTGGCAGACAAGCAGACGGATCACCTGATGGTAAGCGATTGCCGCCGCCCATAGACATCTAGCGTAATCGCCGCTTCACGCCGGCCTTCTGTGAGGCCGTGGTATCACTCCGGTCGAGCCGGCCCATTCATGCCGAAGCGTGGCATTCCCACGGTAATGCCTAACCTTGTCTTTACCTAAGCCTGTCCTGCCAAAACTATAAATATGGCTATATTGCAGACATATTGACCTGTAGCACAGAATACTTAATAGTACATGTACAGAAAGCCCACTCCTAAAAACCGTTTATGGATATGAAGACTCAGGCTACCATAACATAACGTTGAAATTTTGACCGCCCAGCGTTCAATGCCTACCATTATTCATACCTAGAAGTGCGTTCTCTTTCTATCGCAAGCAACTGTCGCGCGTGCGTCGCCGCTCGTTCGAGATTTTCTTCTAATTTGCCCCTCCGGAGGGGACGCCGCATGTACTTGCAAGTTCGATACCTACACGCGGAGTGGGACAGGCCTGCCTGTAGTATAGTATGCCGCTTTTAAGTTCACAGGACACTAGACTTAAGGCTCTTTCCCAGTTTCAATTACGGCTCCAGTAAGTACCTACGGGCTAAAGAAAAAGCTAGAAACGTATTTTCTAAAAACAACTTTCTAGTATTGGGACATTTTTCACAAAGAAAATAATTGGAAATATAACTTGCTCCGGCATTAGTGTTGTTTTCTCTCTCAACTGAGTAAAGCCACAGTGTAACAGTAGTTGGGTTATTTTCGAGTTCCTAAGTAATTTAATTTTAGGGGTATTGGATTTAGAGACGAACGAAAGTTCGTTCGTCTCTAAATCCAATACCCCTTAAATTGACATCATAATTTTAAAATGTAGATTTTAAAAAGTTACATAATTTATCCAAAAAATTTAACCATATAATTTTAAGCGTGGGAGAGCTACGCTTCGGCATGAATAGGCCGTCTTGACCGTAGTAATACCACGCCCTCACAGAAGACCGGCGGGAAGCAGCGCCTCCACTGTGTTTCCTCGAGTGAGGCTACCGGAGGTCCAATTGGGAGGAAATGGGATTATAATTTTTATTTTTGGTATATCAGTTTTTTGCAATTTATTCTTAAGTAAATATTGCACTTAAAAATTCCTCGGAGGGTCAAGCACTTACGGAATTCGTCGGCTTAGTAAGGGGTTCGGATGGTGTAAAATGGATAGCATATCTGCCCGGTCTGTGGAAGGTTGTGGGTCCCACCTGAACCCTCCGAGGATTTTTTAAGTGCAATATTTACTTAATGGGGTTATAAGTTTGGCAGCGCAATTGCAACCGCTCTGGTGTTGCGGGCGTCTATGGGCGGCGGCAATCGCTCACAATCTTACCGTCTTTGGGTGATCCGTCTGCTTGTCTACCACCTATCACATAAAATAAATACACATTATGGTGTTCTGTAATCGTTCGCTCGCTCAGTCGTTGTCTCATAAGTGACATATTTTATCCGAAAACTTGCCAAGCGGCACTTATTAGTTTACTGTATATTACTTATACTGTGGAAATACTGTACCACAAAAATACTGTCTATCGGGTCTGTTGTGTTTCCCGGCAACCGGCAATGCACTTATTCTGAGATCAATAGTACGTAAGTAAATAAGTAAACAATAATTGACCTCAACATATATTGAACATAGATAAACATTGCAATCACGTGCCAGGGCACTTCCGTACGCTATACTCGATAAAATCTGCCATGCACCTCCTCATTGTGGAATCAATTTCCCGGAGTAGTATTTTCGAACCGGTACGACCTTCAAATCTTTAAGAAACGAGCCTATACCTTCCAAAAGGCCACGCATTCTCACTCTTTCTGGTCTGCCTGATGTCATTGGGTGGCGTTGAACTCTTACCATCAGGTGAACTACTTGCTTGTTTCTGTATCATAAAAAATAGGTAGCAAAATAGCACAAACAAACATCACAAATATAGATCGCCCTCTGAACACGTGGTCCGACTAGTTGGACCGCATAAACTTTTTTTACTATTGGTTCGAAATTTTACCAATAGAGGGCACTAGGTATCGATTATATTGCGCAAGCGTCAGTTTAAAACTTACAATTAAACTTAATCCTTATCTATATAAAGCTTATTGAGATGTGGAATCGTATGGAAAGTCCTATCTTGTACGGAACAGTGAGAACCATCTAGTTGCCCATCGAATGATGGTACTAATATGGTGAACTTCTTTCTTAAAGCGATAACAGATGTCGCTAAAGAGACTTGCAGATCCAAACAATTAATACATCTCCCCCCGTCCCCCCTCTCTCAAACAGATGAGTGCGACAGAATAGCTAGCATGCCCTACGGGGTCGAAGACCTCCCGCCAGCACCTTGTCGGGAGGCCTCCTCTCCTGGAGTTCACACGAGCCACGAGTGGCATGAGAAGCAGCCCGGGTAAAGGGTTTACCCCGTACGCCCGAACCGCACGCAAATGCGAGGAATATCGGATCAGATCGATCCAAACAATTTCAAACGCTCTTTTCTTACCCGACCGGGTATCAAAATCGGGACCTTAACAGCTTGGCTAGGTACAGCTTCGTCAGTGTCGTCGAATAAAGACAAATCTTCTTTTGATCGACTTCTCATTAAAACTTGGCCGTTTATTCGGTAAATTTTACGGCAAACCGTGAAATTTATTGGCGGGTTTCCAAAATCAAAGATGAGTTTGATTGACAACAAACGTAAGTTAGTACTGAAGTAGTAAAAATTAAGTTAAGGCCATTTTATGTCTCTCAGAAAAGTCTCATTCGAACTGCGAGAGAACACAGCAGCTAGAGAAACGCTTAACCCTTTTAGTCCTAAAATTAAATTAAAAACTATTACTGGACTTTTAAGCAAATAAATAACCAGTGTATTAGATGAAAAAAACTGTTTTGTATGGCAGTTGGAAGATCCTGAGGATGAAATTTTTACCGTGGGAGAGCTACGCTTCGGCATTTATAGGAAGGAATGATACCACGGCCTTCAGAAGACCGGCAGAAGCAGCGCCTGCGCTGTGTTTTGTCGTGTGAGTGAGGGATCGGAGGCCCAATTGGGGGAAAGGGGGTTAAAGGTTGGCAGTGCACTTGTTGGGTGTTGCAGGTCACTATGGACGGCGGCAATCGCTTACATTCATGTGATCCGTCTACTCGTCTGCCGCCTATCACATAAAAAAATTACGATGCTAGAAATAATAATCACAAATTAATGTGTTGTAATGTTTCATATAATATGACAATCATCCCTTATGTACGAACTAATTTCACATTCTAGTAGTTTCATATTCTTTATAGCGAAATTTGATGCAATGAAGTTGTTTCTTGGAATATCATCTAAAATTTGTGAGTACCTACCTACCTAACTACCTACCTAACTTCGCATGACTAATATACAGAGGAAAATTGAAAACTCCCGGACTTGCTTTGCTTTTTATCACATGAATTTTATGAAAATTCATGAAATAATAACTACTCGTTTTAAAACTGGAGTTAGAACGAAGAAGTAACATTATTCCTCGCGCTTTCAACCAACTTTGCTATTACATTCTAAAAACATTTTTCAATAAGTTTTACCTCTAAATACAGCATTGTTGGGCTGGTGGTGTAGGTACCGGGCCGTGATCTTGGGATCTCGGGTCGAGCAAAATGTATGCTTCGAATTTTTCGAATATAGCTCTGGGTTTGTGATCACTATTCCGCATTAGGCAAGTGTGGTGATTAAACCTAATCCCATCATAGCAGCGATAACTTGATTTCTGTGATGCAGGCCTTTGCGTACCTTTGCCCTGCAGTAGGGACAGTATATGGTCTGAAACTTTCTGTTTTTCAATAATAATAATAACCTACAACCGATCCGACTGTGGAATGAAAAGAAAAACATAACTAAAAAACTGAAGTAAAAAAAAACAACCAAAAAGTAAAATTAAATCAGAATAGATCCTTGTGGCAATGACACCAAAATGCTGGCAGCATTCTATGGTCTATATCACCTCGGCTTTTTTTAAAACCTAGTTATCTCTAAAATGAAATAGAAACAAAGCTAACAGCGATAAAACTGTAGTTTCCTGGTCTCAGCCAACGCGGGAACATTTCACATCGCCACACGTTCGCGCTTGTTTCCTCTGTTTTCAATTAGCCAAATGTTATGAAATTTTGCTGGAAACAGTGTTTGTGCTGGTTCTGTGCGAATTTGATTTCGAGAACGAGACTGTTTTTCTTATCGTATTTTGTTAGGCAATAGAGTTTCAAATCATTAAAGGCTTTTGAAATTTATATTACAACTCTATCAAACATAATGGCCTATGTTATGTTTTGTTATCTTTAGGCAACGGAGAGCCAGGCTTCGGCATGAATGGGCTGGCTCGACCGGAGTGATACCACGGCCTCACAGAAGACCGGCGTGTGAAGAAGCGCCTGCACTATTTTTCGTCGACCGAGTAAGAGCACCGAAGGCCCCAGAGAAGGGATTGAAGGTAGGGAGTGCACTTGTAATTCTACTGGTGTTGCAGGTGTCTATTAGTCGCGGCATTCGCTTACTTATCACAATAAAAAAAATATCTTAGTTTTTAGTGTCAATAAATCGTGCACATAGTGTTTAAGTTTTGTTTGGTAACTTCCCCTTTTACCAATTTATGGGTCACATTCAGTTATGGCGGCCAATCTCAACGTTCAGCCGTCGACGCAGGACATTAAGCTACTTATTACGGAGTCAGGTGGTTGTAATATGCGATGTTGTTCGAATAAAATAATAAATACATCACTGTTCTTCATAAGTAGTTACTGGATTAAAAACACGACTGTGCTAATTATATTATACACATGACATCAGTCCCTTTTTGACTTTGGAACGTCCTTATGTCTGAGAGACAAGTGCTATTTTAACTCGCCTGTACATAATGATGTTGACCAACAGTGGTAGAACTAGCAATTAAATTTAAACTAACGCGCCGCGGTCATAAGCCAAAACTAAAGCACGCTCCCAATCAAGACGTTTGCCCGATTGCCCTCACATCAATAACACAGGTGGATCTCTGGGGACTGAACAACGGTTGAACTACTTACCACTTACAAGATTTAGGGCTGGCATTTTCCAAATGCGTATACAGATAGGTACTAACTGATTCTGCACCTCAAAAGGAAAATAAGGGCGACCCAGGAAGGGTACCGTAGCAGCAAGTCACTTTTACTTTTGGTAAATCCACACTAATCCTACTACTACGAGTATATAAAGGCGAAAGTTTGTATGGATGTATGGATGTTTGTTACTCTTTCACGTAAAAACTACTGAATGGATTTGAATGAAACTTTACCACAATATAGCTTATACATCAGAATAACACATAGGCTACAATTTATAAGAATATATTGTGTGGATTGTCCGAAATATGACGGTAAGTGTCAATAATTAACTCCACGCGTACGAAGTCGCGGGCGGCCGCTAGTACCTATTATAAATGGGAAAGTGTGTCTGTCTGTCTGTTTGTCTGTCTGTATGTTTGTCTTTCTTTCACGGCAAAACGGAGCGACAAATTGACGTGAATTTAAGTGGAGATAGTTGAAGGGATGGAGAGTAACATAGGCTACTTTTTGCCCCTTTCTAACCCCCCATTTTAGGAAAGTGGGGGGCGCGAGTGAAGCCGCGTGCAAAAACTAGTATGTCTATACTCTGATTCATAATCATGTAAAGTAAACTGACAGATGTCAATGTGTCATCCCCATACATTATCACTCAATTTGACACATGCAAAATGTCAAAAAACTTGTCATTTTCATCTGTCAGTTTACTTTACATGATTATGAATCAGAGTATATATACGAATTTTGACGTATTAAAAAACTACCAACTAGATCTATGGGGATCCGGAAGGAATGCAGGCTGCTAGTAAAAACAGATTTACTTACGATTAAGGTTTTAAGTTGGTCGCCGATGTGTCCAGGCCAGCTCGTTGGTTTCCCAACATTTTATCATGCGTCAAACGAGCAAGCGAGTTACGGGTCAAGTAATCTTCGCCGCTCATAAACATCCTCAAGATCAGATAGTTACTGATGCGTTGCCGACCTTTTATAAAAAATGCTCATATCTAGAAGGTCCCTAAGTGATAGCCGTAACACCGATAAGATAGGTTATTTTTAGGAGACACCTTCGTTCAGTAATAGATAATAAATAAACTCACACAACAAACATTGACCTAACTCCATAGTGAATAGCTTAAGCACTCGTGTTACAGATATCAGGCAACAGAGGAATAGAAAAACAAATATATTACTTAAATACTCAAATTACACTCAGACACTGAACAAACAAAAGTGTCCATCATTTGTCCAGGGTGGGGATCGAACTTACGATCTTTGGCATATGAGGCAGGGTCACTACGAAATATGCCAATCAATAATGTAATTAGTCAGTCAAGAGGATGACAATCTGATTGACCTTTTCAAGTAAGTCGTAAGTCCTTAAATAAAGACTTACTTACTCCGATGGCTCAACGATCCAAAATGAATCCTGCCCTACCTTATGAGATGGCACCATTTTTCTCGGTCTTGTGCAGCCAATCTCCTGCTTCCAATGCTTGCACTTCCGACTACATCTCGCCAGCGATAGCGTGGGCGTAGGTTGCCCAAAATACGCCTTCTTAGCGGCCCGATCTGATACCATCAATAGCTCGGCCACGTTAAATAAAAATACATCTACGAAATTCATCCCAGCAGCCCTAGCTTGGGTCAAATGGTAGCTGTCTAAGTTAAATTGATCAATTAAAACTTGCAGCCAGATAGTTGTCAAGGCGCCAGCCATTACGCGCGGCCGACAACTGCGCAACACCAACTCTGGCCGATGATAGCAGATCGGTTTCTGATAATGGAGCTAATTAAAACACCTTTAGGTCGATTGTTAACTTTGGGGACGCAGGAAATTAAAAAGATAAATTAAGTTAAGGTAAATAGTTTATTGACCACTACTATAATAAAAGTTTACTATTTATAAAGAGGTAAAATTCTATACAGGGTGTATCTGTGAACATTTACATCCCTTTAACCATGTGTTCTACCAACCTTTCTGAACAACATATTTTGTTCAACAACTTTTCCAAATTTTTCGAATTTCGACTCCCCATACAAAATAACCAAGTCACGTGACCGACTGTGTATGGAGAGATGAAATTTTTTTTATGCGGATTTTCAAAAGTCATAGAACAAAATTAAATGTTGTGTTTAATGGTTGGTAGAACACGTGGTTAAAGGGATGTAAATGTTCACAGATACACCCTGTATGAAACGACAAGACTTAAAGCTAAACAGAAACATGAAACACATGCGTGATGTAATCGACAACCTCTATGTTTCTTTGTTTTGTCTATGTGTAAATGTGGTGTGGTCAATAAATGTTTTCTAACCCTTACTCTTAATGTCCCGAAATGCAATGGGGGCGGACAACTAGAAATAAAATTCAAAAAATTGAGACAAAACTAGATCCATTGTTTTCCTGGTCTAAGCTAGAAATCAGAGGGCCTAAAACGAATCGGACGTTACGATGGAATCGGAGTGTCCCTCCATTTCATAAGCGATGGGTTCAGTTTCACCTTACCTATTTAGATGCGACAGGTGAATTCTCATTCCTTACGGAACGGGTTCGTTATAAGTAAGTCACCAGGAACATCGAAAGTACCCATAAAAGTCAGTAAAGTAAAGTTTGTACGCTACTGCATAGTTACACAAAGTCGTAAATATTTCGTACGGAGTTGTATTCATCACTATTTCTGTCCTTAACCCAAATCGCATATTTATGATTAGACACAAAACAACGTTCTTGACACCAAACGATGTCTTTTCAAAGACGAATGCCATAAATGATTGTAAATAGCTTACAACACAATAAATCACATGGCGACGTCGCGCGCCGCGCCAATTATTCCAAGCTCGAGATGCCTTAAATAAAAACGATAAAAATAACGTTAAACTTCGCATAGTGAAAATTCCGAGGAAAAGATATAAAAGCCTTTAAAATGTCAAATAACGAGGACAATTTGCACAAAAATGTTACGGCACATACTTCTTTTGAGTCTCGTTGTAAAAATAAGTTATTGCTTCCTGGTTGTTAATTTAGAAAATCGTAATAAATCTTTCCACAATATTACTGGTGCCGTAAATTATACGAGGGATGTGAAAATTTCGAATAAGACAAATCGCCCGGACTACGTAGATTGGAGAATCAAAGGGAAGGTTTCTCCTGTGAAAAATCAAGGAACTTGTGAAGCATGCTGGGCTTTTGCTATTGTAGGTAATGGAATCACAGATTTTAATCAAACTAATTATGTGCAGGTGTCATGATCTTTTTTTTTTAGCCTATATTGTCCCACTGCTGGGCAAAGGCCTCCCCTAAAAGTCTCCATTGGACTCTATTCGCAGCCGTTTGACGGGGAATCGATCTCGCCCGGAGATTCTTTGCACCCCTGGCGCCAGAACTGTCCCGGCTACCGTCATCACCAGAACAGTTACTGGTTCCGCCGGGCACTTGGGGCCGTTTATTTGTTTGTATGACCATTAGGGGGGTTTAGACCGTATCTCACCACGCTGGTCTAGTGCGGGTTGGTAAGTATTTGTTTCGTCAGAGCCTCGTTCGTTAGACAGCAGGATGTACCGCGTGCAGGTGAGGTTGACTTGGATCTTTGAGTTGTTATTAAAATCCCTTACATCCCTCATCATGATCTTACTAGCATCAAATCTCGGTTGTCAATATCGTTATTGAATCTATAGGATACTCACATAATTCGTAGGTAGTAAATGTAGTATAAAGTCCTTGAGTGGAGACCGCGACTCGGCAAACGTAGTGTTGGACGCCCTGCTACAAGATGGGATGACGACATTCGAAGGCTGGCTGGAGTGAGCTGGATGAGAGTGGCCGAAAATCGGGAGCGGTGGCGTGCATTGGGGGAGACCTATGTCCAGCAGTGGACGAGCGTGGGTTGCTGATGAGTAAATGTAGGTATCACTATTATATGAACCCGGGAGGACACTACAATATGGGAGAGGACCACTTCTTCATCATTACTTGCCAAGTCAAGGTCAATACCTTACACAACTACTACAATTAGTCTAAGAGTCTAGACAAGGTGCAATAAATAAATAATATTTCAACAATGTGTAATTGTGTATACGTTTTAGGCATTTTGTACATTGCGTGGGCATTGCAGTAATTGCTGGATCTATATATCAATCTATTATAAGATTGATATTATTATATTCTAGTTCACTCGTCTGGAAACATTGCTTAGAGTTTATCATTCATTACTCTCAAAGGTTCACAATACTTTGTAATTGATATTACTGTTCTATTTCAGTAAGTTAATCAAAGGAGCGCAATTAGTCATATGCCTTTATTAAATGTTAAGCGCTTTTATTAAATCTTGATACTTTCTCATAAGTATATTTATTTGTCGATTTATTCACGTGTGTCGCTTACCATCAGGCGGAGTGAGGTCATCTTGATTTTCCTCAATATAAAAATCGACGATTAGCGCCATCTATTGGTTCTGTTTGGAACTAATCTTTCGAAACGAAATGAGAGCGTGCAATCATTCGAACTAGTTCAGAAATAAAACTAACTACCTATCGTCTTGTTTCAGCAACTGTGGAGAGTCACGCGAGAATTTACCTAAATAAGAAAACTCTACTATCAGAGCAGTTTTTAATAGACTGCCTTCCATCATCCACTGGATGCTACCCGATGCCCATAGTGGCATCATATGCGTAAGATTTTTAAGTAAAATTAGAAATCATTGATTACTCAAGAGTTGCTTTTCGGATTGGATTACAATACGAAAAACAACTCTTGAATCTTGAATCGAATTTTTCTAGCAGTTGAAATAATTCTCGAAAGTCAAATGATGTTCAGAATGATTGTTAAAGTTCAGCTAAAAGGGATGTAACTGTTTACCGATAGATGCACCCTGTAACTGTATACAAGTGCATGTATTGTTTGTTCCTTTCACTGACAACCCTGTATACCTACAAGTATAGGTAGGAAGGTATGTTTGTCTTTTCCAGTGACATCATAGTAAATATTGGCGGACTAGTAGCTGCAAGCAAATATCCTCCTTATGAGCAAAGAAAAGGATATTGCAGGTGGAAGGGCTCCGTCAAAGGCCTAAGTCTGACTAGGCCACACAACGGACCAATGAAGAATCTAAGTGCAGAAACAGAAGTCTTTGCTAACCCACAGACAGTTCTACATGACGTACGTGATATAGGACCAGAACCGCACAACGGGCCAAGCAGGAATCTAAGTGCAGAAACAGGACTCTTTGCGCATCCACAGTCAGTTCTGCAGGGTGATATAGGACCAAAACCAGATGTAATGGTTGTAGGATTCTCAAGGGTGAAACCTGATGAAGATGAAATGGCTCGGATTGTGGCTAAATATGGACCTATTACTGCTGGTGAGGTGGTTTTGGCTAATAACGGGTTTTTAGCGGAATTCAGAATAGTATCATTGCGAGCAGTTTGATCTATTGTGATCGCTGCTATGCTACACTTCAGTCCCAAACCTTTTAAGAATATGAATTAATTGTTTGGGACTGAGATCTTTAGGAAAACTAGCTTCAGTAAGGCTTATTACATGCTTTCCCAGATGTAATAACTCAGTAGCAGGCGCGAAGCCACCGTATATTCTATCATTCCCTGAGCCGAGTGGGAACACACCATACCAGAAATTTTCACGTTTTCTAATTATTCTCAACCTGTAGCTACCATGTTGAACGTAGTCCGATTCTAATAGTACCCCCAATTATTTTCTCCCGCCGGAATTTTGTTTTCTATCTCGTAACTATGCTACTGATCCACTTTGGCAAATGTTTGTGAGAAATTATCATATAACTTCAAAGCAGTTTGCAACTTTATAGGTACCTCACCGAAGAACCTCGAGTAGCACAAATTATTACTGCAACAGTAGGTTTCTGTACAATAAATCCAAAAAGAATGAAATATATTCCTTCTAACTATTGTAGATGCAAATTAACATTACTCAATTTCCTGCTTACTCTATCACGCAGACAATAATATGTACAAAATAATAAATAATTACTTACGCAGAAAAATTACTAGCAATCGCCTTCTCATATAATAAACCTAAAAAATACATAAATGCACTCACTTTCTCAAACACACACACACATACACAGGCACACACACACAAACACACACACAATTATATTATATTACAATATGTTTAAAAAACCGTATACCAAGACGAAGGGCGTTTGTTGTCCTGTAGACAGCGTAACTTAATAATGTTTCTCAAATGTTAAACTTATGTTCCAAATAATATTTTTTATTGGAGTGTTAATTCATCTACTCAAAAATATGTAGTTAACCAACATTAAATATGGAATTCATTCATCAAATTTTCCTACATTAATTACAAATTACATGATTTACTCGAAACATACCAAATACTGAACATAGTTTAAGTAATCAACTTGTTCAGGCCAGATTAATTTATGAACCCTGTGGCAGTACGATCATTTAATAATTAATCATAATAATTTATACATTTACAACATGATTTTCTAATTGAACCTGATAATTCTCGACTTGTAAACAAGTGGTATATGTTACCGGCAATCTGTATAGTCCGGCATTCCATACAATGCCTAGGCATTGTATTTAAGTATGTATTTTTTTTCATTGGCTGGCCGAATGCGCCAAAGGTCGTGGGTTCGATCCCCACCCTGGACAAACATTTGTGTGATAATTACTTGTTTGTTCAGTACCAGGGTGATATATATATATATTTATTTGTGATTCTCTGTTGTCTGATATCTGTAATATGTTAAGCTACTTAGTACAGAGTCAGGTCAATTCAGTTCGAGATGTTGTGTGAATTTATAAATCATATCCATCTCGCCAATATAATATGTATGAAATACTACAACGGGTACCAAGAACAAAATCTTATCTGCTAAGTAAAAACATAACAAATACGATTATGTTCTTGCGACCCGTCTAATTAGTAAACCGCCCTCCCTTCATTTGGGACATTAGTTCCACTTTGTGCCAATAGATAGCGCTGGACGTCGATTGCATCGCGCTAGTGTTTCGCGTTTTCGGTCTATGTTCATAGAGTTTATCTGTTTATAAACAGTATGATTACTTACAGCTATAAATCCTGCTTCGATGGCTGAGTATACAGGAGGTATAGACGAGCCGACCGATGAAGAGTGCGACCCTCAAAACCTAAAGCACACGGTCACCATCGTGGGATACAATGCTTATGGTATTTTATTCAATTTCTAATAGCTTAAACTACTACATTGTCGCCCTCTTTGGTCTGCTTAACCCCCCATTTTATTCTTTTTGATATCAAAAATAGATACTAACTAGCGGCCGCCCGCAACTTTGTACGCTTGGAATTAGTTATTTGCAATATTTTGGACAATCCACGCAATATATTTTTATAAATTGTAGCCTATGTGTTATTCTGATGTTTAAGCTATATTATTGTAAGGTTTCATTAAAATCCATTCGGTAGTTTTTACGTGAAAGAGGAGCAAACATTCGTCCATCTATCCATCCATACTCACAAACTTTCACGTTCATAACATTACTTAGTGGGATGAATTACAAAGACCATAGTTTTTTTTTATATCATGAGAATTGAAAAAAACATGAGAAATATTTTTATGTGAAACTCCACTTGTACGAAGTCGCGGGTGATCGCGAGTTAAGACCAATTTAGCAATGACTGTCTACGCAAAAGTATAATTGACCTTTTTTCCACCTGTTATTAATTTTTCTCTTTTTTTTCAGTTGGTAAAGATAGAACGGTGCCCTATTGGATAATTAAGAACTCTTGGGGTGAAAAATGGGGCGACAAAGGTTACTACTACCTGGTGCGCGGGCGCAACGCCTGTGGCATCGCAAGCGACGTCTCCTTTCCTTTCATTGGACAATAAACGAAATTGATTAAATAAATAAATTCGCACAACACCTTATACTTTGACCAGACTCCGAACTAAACTGATGGTAAGCGTGTACTGCCGCTCATGTCTGCCTGCAATATCAGAGAAGTCACAAGTACACCTGTATTTATAAAAAAAAAGAAAAATACATCACGTACAGCTATACTACTTACTAAAGGAGCCTGCCTTTTTTTTTGGTAACCCAGGGGAAATGCGTTGCGCATACCTGTCCGCCGGGGGGGCGGACGGGTATGCGCAACCGCTCGCTTGACGGCGGGGGGTTTACCGACTATAACCCCTGGGATCTCCCTCATCGTCCATCGCGGGAGATAGTCGTGGGGCAAATAGCATGAAGCCCTCGCACCACGACAAAAGGAGTCTGTCTCCCACAACACCGGGCGACCATATGTGAGAACAGTTCAAATAATTAATTGTTACAAGTTTTTTCTTAAATAAAACATTTTCATTTTCATTTCATTTGCGCAAACACTTAAGCACTATAATATATACCTACTTACTGCGTTCTCTAATAACGTTAAGATCGAAGGCCGTAGCCGAATCGGTTGGATGGTAATATTATTATACACAATTTTGTATTTTACCTATTTCAGAATAAGTAATATTATTGTAATAAACAAATAAATATTTATATCTTCATTACAAGTTAAGACTATTCCCGTAACTTTCGATTTGATGAACGAATTGCCGTTCTACCCATTTGCATAAAAACACTTGATAAAAATTTATATAGATAGTCAAACTCTAAGAATTATTAGCCAATATTTTGTTCTCCAAAACTAACTACAAGCCCGAAGTACAATCACTAACATAATTTAGTATTTCACACAAGTCATTGCCTCAATAAAATCTTACGCCCGAAACACAGCACAAACAAGGGGAAAAACTTAGTATCTGAAGGAAATATTGGCAGTTACTTATCAGATTTATTGCATCGGGTGTATTTGGAAATGCTGAGGTATAAAACAAAAACCGTGGTCCAGACGAAACCAGTAAAAGTTATAGGAGCTAGTGTTGTACTTTACTATCGAGTCACTAACGTAGTCGAGGACAGACCTTCCTTCTAGAATTTTTACATTTGCCGCCCCTAAACAATTGAAACTTGTCCGCCCATGTCCCTTACTAAAATAGTAATGCCATGGCCTATACGGCCTCTTGCTCAAATGCGAGTCTGCCTCCTTGCCACTTAAGCACAGCTTAAGCAAGATACCTTTTTTAACGGCCTAATGTATTTGACATATGATAAGATATTTTTTATTTACATAAAACATGTGTTACATTACATAGCATAACATGGGTTGGTACATACTTTTTAGTTTGAACATGTTTTGCCAACTTCTGGCGTGTAAAATTTAAATTGAATAGAGAAATTGCCTACCAAATGTGTAATGTGTATGTAAAACTTTCTATATTTTTATTTTCATTGTAAATATTATTTCCTTCACCCAATTTTTCATTAGTAACTATTTACTTAATAAAAGATATTTTATAATAAACAATCAATAAAAAGATATATTTCGAGAAAAAAATCCTTCGTTTTGATACATCAATGGTTTAAATAGCTACTCGTTGAAAATATTTTCAACAAAAATAATAAATCGACTCTCCTGTATTTTTTTTTCGATTACTGACTTATTGCGTGATGCGTAGAATGTTTCTACTAACCTGCTGAACGGATTTAAATGAAATTTGGTATACAGATGATCTAGACCCTGAGAAAGGACATAGGCTACTTTTTGTTGCGAAAAGGGGGTTGTAAGGGGTTAAAAGGGGGGTAAAAAGTTACTTTTCCACGCGGACGAAGTCGCGGGCGGCCGCTAGTATTTTATAACTGCGTACTATTTCAAGTTAACAAAATATATAAAATAATTTTAATTATTCCTACAAGCAACACCTTTGGCTCCAGTAGCATCACTACTAGCAATCATAACAGCGGAACGGGTCCCGGAGGATCGCTTGTATCATGCGCAGTCATTTTATTGTCTGTTCGGTTATTTTATTGCCTAGATTTTATACGGAACCGTCGCCAATGTAGATTGATGACGGTGCCCTGTTTGCGGGACTTGGAAAAATAACAAGCGTTAATTCAATGGTTTTGCACTATGCATAATCTCTTCTTAAACATTTAATACTTATAAGGAATAGGTTTATGATCTCAGATTGAATTCTCAGATCTCAGGTAGGTATAACACAGTTTGGAACAATAAAGACTTATGATATGAATGTCGTTCTTAAATTTTTCGGTCATATCTCCAGGAGAGGCAATGAGTCAAAGAGCGTCTCGTAGTGAAAGGTAGAGTAGGGGGTACCAGGCACACAGTAGATCTTCTATACGATGGGTACGATTCCCGGGTCGAGCAAAAAAATATGATTCGAACTTTTCGACATAGCGCGGGTTTGTGATCTCCAATCCGTACTAGGGAGTCAGCCTCATTCCATGATTGGTAGTAGCGATGACTTAATTTCTATGATGGAGGCTTTTGCCCTGCAGTGGGACGGTATATAGGCTACATCACAAAACATTGAATGTACTCGTATATAGATAGCATAATTCTACAAGAGAACCAGAACACATATAAATGGGCCTCACTTGTCCATACATTAGGCTTTTCACTAGACCCTCATTCGGATCGGCAAAGGGATAATGACTGAGCTGGTCCTTCCAAACTTGCAGCAACTATTTCATTCATTTGGCAGATGAATTTACAACACCCTCTAGTTTGCCGAGCCTGAGAACTGTAAACAAGTGGAAATTAAAAATTTAAGACAACCCCGATTAGATTTATGTATAGTGTCGGAGTAAAATGGTTCTCTGGTGGATATAATTTACACTGTTATCAAAAAGATCATCCAAATCTTCAAGATACGAGCCTATACCTTCCTAAAGGGCCGGCAACGCATCCACACTCCTTCCTGTGTAGCTGATGTCCATGGGTGGCGGTGTTCACTTACCATCAGGTGACCCGCTTGCTCGTTTACCTTTCTATACAATAAAAAAAAACCGAGGACCGGCGTGACGCTGCACTTGCGTCGAGTGAGTGTGGGTACCGGTGGCCCAATGCCCAAACGAGTTAGGGGAACACTCGCTCGAAAAAAACTCGTTCTAACCTAATACAACCAATATTTTTGTGATGATAATGGTGACTAAACTCGTACTAACGAAAAAATATTCGTGAAGTTAGGTTAAAAAAGTAACGAGCAAAAAAATTCATGAAATTCGTGGGCGAGTTTTTCCCTAACCTGCCCAAAACGGGTGAAAGGGAGTTAAAGGATGGCAGCGCTCTTGTGACTCCACTGGTGTTCACTCAATTCTCATGCGGGTATTTACCAAGCGTGAATAAAGCCCTGTGTTTGCTTTAGGTAAAGAACAAGTAGAGAAGTAAGTAAATAAAACTCAGGTTATTTATACTTAACGTAGAACTTAAAGGTGTTTTTAGGATTCGCAAACATACTTACATGTGTTGTGTTCACTTGCAGAGGGGAACAGAGGCGCAATGTTTTAGGCCAGCCGCTGAAAACCAGCGTCGGCGCTAGCTATATCTGGCTAGCTCCGACAAAAGCTGTTTTTTTTGTACTTTGTGTTAATTTATGTAACTTTTTATATTGTATTGTTTGTTCTTGCGTCTTAATATGTGTATTTTCTGTCTTACTGTGTCATATAAAGATTTCATTCATTCATTCATTCACTTGTATATATTTGTGTGCTGATACTGAAAATAAGAGAAGGTAAACTTTTTCAAGCCGTTACTCGATTTGCGATGACAGACGTGAATCGGCCGCTTATGAATGGACGTTTTATGACAATTTACATCTCCCAAACAAAGGCTTCACGAAAAATAATGTGTTTTCACCAATGCGTCGGTTCAGAGAGAAAAAAAACATTATTTACTACAACTGCGTCCGTTAATCAAGAGGCTTTATATCCGTATATCACGCGCTTTGACACGTTTTGACTGTGCAAATGTAGGGTAAAATTGGTCTATATCCTCAGAGAACCAGTGAACATTTACATCCTTTTATCCACGTATTCTATCAACTATTCTGACTGAACAAAGGTCACGGTGTTTAATTCACTTTGTATGGGGACTCAAAAATATTTTTCGTCGAATTTTTCGTCGAAAAATTTTTCAACAGTCGTTGAACAATAAAATTAATGTTGCTCAGACTGATTTTTGCTTAAAGGGTTGAATGAATGAATGAATAAATGAACATACTTTTTATTGCACACAAAGGTATAAAACAAATTATGTACAACAAAGGCACTAAATCACAGATATACCCTATATATTTTTTATGTGATAGATGGCAGACGGATAGACGGATCACCTAATAGTAAGCGATTGCTGCCACCCATAGACACTCACATCACATAATATTGTGCGCTCCCAACCTTTTATCCCTCTTTTCCCCTCTGTAAGCCGCCTCCGGTACCCGCCACTCACTCAACGAAACACGCCGGTCTTCTGTGAGGCTGTGGTATCACTCTGGTCGAGCCAGCACATTCGTGGCCCAAACATGGCCCTCAAGTTATATACACCCACTTTATACCGTTAAACTGGGTGTTAAAAATACATAATGGTTTTCCATTTTGAACCTAGGTAGGCGCTTACTTGAAAAAATTAGGTTTTAGAAAGTTTGTTGGCGTTGAGGGAGGATCCTTAAGTTTATATAACGATGGCTTAGAACGCCATTGCACTCACTACTGATTGTAGTTAGTACAATTGTGAACTAAGTATCTTGTATACCTACACATGTCACGGTTCAAAATTGTACTGACTTCAATCTCATCCATAAAAAAGTAGTACCTACTTAAGTACTACTACTACTACTTTTACGCCCTAAGACTAATCAAAGATCAAGTACTCCATGTCTAGACATACTATTCTGAGGAGCATTTACGTCCACACCGAATTGTTTGTTCTAAAAATATTTTCTTTCATACTATTTTAGGCTGAACTATAATGGGAAAAAGTATTTTTCGAAAGCTCGGGTTTTGATTCACCAATCCGTATCCGTAGTGATTAAGCCTAATCTCATCCCACTTGATTTCTATGATGGAGGCCTTTGCCCTACAGTGGGACAGTACATAAGCAAATACTTTACTTTTTAAGGTTCCGTAGCCGAAACTATAAAAAATATTCTGTTGAACCTTGGCAAGATAGGCGTCGTTCGTGAACCAAATTAAGATTTTTATACATTAACAGCAAAAAAAATAAAAAATTTGGGGAATCCCCCAATACTAAGAACAGAAACTCTTTTTATTCATTCTACCCATACGTGGGTTGTCTAGGGATAGCTGTTTTAAACATGTTTTTTTTTCAAAACTGAATACTTAGTTTGCCTAAGAAACAATTCCAAATTTGTGCATCCACCTCCCCCTTCCATCTTCTAAAATAAGAGAATGATAAAACTGAAAAAAATTAATGATTACAAACTACCAACCAAAAAATGTTTGAACGAAAGAGTAGTTTAATAGAGACTTAAGAGAGAGTAGTTTTTTAATACGTCATAAATCGTAAACCGCACTTTACCTACCTTTATTTAAAATAACTGTTACTCGCTGCTACGGAACCCCACATGGGCGAGTCTGACTTGTACTTGGCCCTTTTTTACACAATACCATTAGTATTATATAAGTACCTAAGCAACTAGCCCCCGGCAAACTTTGTTTATTTTCACTGCCTTAATGTTTATTCCTGTCTTTTGTAAGGAAGAAAATTCTCACTAATTACTTAACAATTCTTTGTTGTGTTATTCGTTCAAAATCTGTTGTGCCATTATTTAATTGAAAGGTGTAAGTAACCTGCCTTTTCTAGGGTTCGTTATCCACGAGAAACTCTTAACTCTTTATTACGTTCAAACGTGGTTGAAGGATTATCTTGGCTTAAAACAGTGCTGTGACATTAATAAAATGACAACATCATTTTAAACCGATTGCATTATCCCCATTTTGTCCCTTTGGCAGTTCTTAGTTCCGATTCTTAACACTTGTGGTGCTGTCTGACATAACAAATTGGTCGTCATAATAAACCTCCTGTTTTACTTTTAGATAAGTTTTTTTTTAAATAAATTCACACAACATCTCATACATTCTTACTAAGTAGCTTAAGTACCTGTGTTACAGATCGCTACTATTGCGCTTGCCTAATGCGGATTGGTGATCACAAACTTGAGCTATGTTCGAAAAATTCGAAACATACTTATGATGGACCCGGGATTCGAACCTCCGAGGGGTCTCCCAAGATCACGGCCCGGTACTAAAACTAGACCAACGGGGCGTTATGACGCAGGGTCACTACCAAATGCGCCATCCGGCCAGCCAGAAACTATACCGTACACAGTCATCTAAATTAACCATCTTTAGTCGGAAATCATACGAATTCTCTTCACAATTGCCGGCGACAGAAGCGAGAAGTAAAAATCGTTTCTCATTTTAACAAATGGGACGTTTTTTATTAGGAAACTTTGCGTCGAGTTTCAATATTTTAATGTCTGGGGCCACGCTTATTGAATTCTCGGGTATGCGCGTACATAAGTTTCCTGCCCGATATCTCAATTCTGTGATAAAGTTTTCAATTCTATTGTTTTTAAAGTGGATATTTCACTTCTTTGAATTTAAATGGACCTTTTTTTGGAATCTGTGAAAGTAATAAGTACTTATCCTTTGGAACTTTTTTTGTTTTCCAAAAGCTTTAGTTCATTTCTGCAAGCCTTTTCTTTTGTCCTTCTTTTCTCAGATTTTTCAATTTGAACGTACCTAAATTTATATCTAAAGTATCTTATATGCAACAATAATAATTTATATACATATATGATCTATCTTATATATAATGTCATTTGACTGAACCAATTTAGGGATTTGATCAAATCACTAGATTTGTTTAGGGAAATGATCATTTCCCTGCGACATATACGAGTAATATATTTTGAAAACATATAGTTTTAATTGTTTGACTATGTTGATTGATTTATTATCACGAGCCGCTTGCTACATCAGCCAGCGCTGTGAATAAAATAATCGATCGCTGAAGATTGTCAGAACTTACCGCGGGACTTGGCTAATGAGTTTAGTTCGTATTGGCGTTCACGTTAAAGCAAGGAAATCCCATTTCATTTCTCCGTAGCTCTTGCTCTCTATGCTTCGTTTGAGTTGCGTTTTGTTTCCACGTTTTTACTCAGCGGATGTAATTAGTGTTTCTACTAATTAAGGCTTTAAATTTAGAATAATGTTCTACTTTGTTAGTTTAATTGTCACCTAAATAATGAGGTAAGAGCTAATTTTGTTTAAGGATATGAGGAAGAGGCGGCGACGCATGAGCTCGACGCTTTCAAAATGACTGGTCTACCGCAATCCAGGACTGGAGTTGGTGAAAAAGGGTAGGGAGTCCTTTTCCCTGTAGTGGGACATTATGGGCTAATAATAATAATATGAGGGAGAAAATTTAATTGTTACTGTTATCCGTCAAATATCGATTACATCGCGCATGTGTTTCACCTTTCGGTTGACCTAAGCCTTGTCGTTGGTATTAATATTTACTTCTTTATATTAGTACTGTTGGCCCGCCCTCACTTCGTTTCGGGACAGTAGTTCCACTGTCTACCAATAGATGGCGCTGGACTTTGATTGCATGACGAAAATGTTTCGTGATTTCGGTTTATTTATAAGCCCTGGCGTGGAATATGAGATTGACCTCTTTATAAATAGTATACAAAAAGATAGTAAAAATATACGAGTATAAAAGTAAGAACAAGATATTTCCCCCATGAAAAATAAGTTGTAAACAAACCTATATAGGCCTCGAGAATACTAGTAGTAAAGAAATTAGGTACCTATATGTATAACTTTACAAGTTACGAACATAGCAGAAATTACACTTGGGTTCACTTGAAAATGTGTTGGTTGAACTTAGACAGTGTATGTAAACCTAACTCTTGACAACCAAGAAGCAAGCTTCTTAGACAAAGCGCACTAACTGTTAACAATTCCTTGCAAACCTCACAATTAGTCCGAAAGCGCAGTTATTTATCAGGACTCGGCCAAACTGGCTGATTAATGCTCGGTGCAGTCTTCTCGCCGCTCGGAATCCGTACCTATTTGTTACCTGGTGATTTGCTTTAAAGTCATAATAACAAGATATAATACTTAAATACATAAATAGACCCTGTTGGCAACCTACATCGTCGTAACCTTTTTGGCCACTAATTAAGTTTAAATTCTAGTGTTCTTTATGAGACATAACCACCCTTTATAAGAAATGTCTACAATAGATATCAGTCAGTTGTTGTAGCCCTCCCGTGTCTTATAGTACTGCGTATCTTGTTAATTACTTATGTAAGCTTTTCAATATTATAAGTGTTACTGTGGTGTGCTTGTGTCATTGTAAATCCTCCTCCTCCTCATCAACATCATCATCGTCCATCCGTTCGTCGTCACTAGAACACAAATGTTCATATCAAGAGTGTTTGTCTAAACCTTGTACCTATATGTACAGCCTTGTACCTATATGTTTAGAATATATATTCGTCATGTAAAAATGACGATTTCAGATTTCTAATTCCTCAATTTGGCCCCTTAAGTTTTCATTTTATACAGGCTCAAACATAGGTAATTCACCGTGTCCGATCTAAACACAGTTTAATGAGCTTTTCCATTTAGAATTTCGATGAATCTGTAAACTTTTCGGGAACGCAAGCTTTAGGAAACACACGGATATTTTTCTTTAACGCTGTGGACGATCTTTGTTTGTTAGGTTAGGACCAAATTGGTATACCCCGAGACCATTATAAAAC
Source organism: Cnaphalocrocis medinalis (assembly GCA_014851415.1). NCBI lineage: Eukaryota > Metazoa > Arthropoda > Insecta > Lepidoptera > Crambidae > Cnaphalocrocis > Cnaphalocrocis medinalis. The sequence continues at coordinate 16,563,780 of CM026283.1, forward strand.
CATGACTTCCAGATTTTAAAGTATTAAAGTAAAGTATCAACCTATTATTTTTTATGTGGTAAGTAGGTAGCGGACGAGCAGGCGGATCACCAGATGGTAAGCAATTACCGACGTCCATGCACATCTGCACAAAACACCAGTGGAGTCACAAGTGCGCTGTCAACTTTTTATTCCCGCTTGCCTAATGTGGATTGGTGATTACAAAATGCTATGTTCGAAAAATTCGAGACATTTTTCTACTTTTTGCTCGACCCGTGAATCGAATCCAGGACCCCGAGATCACGGCCTACGAATAGATATGCTTAGCCTCTATCACACCATGTAGGAAACCGACGTTCTGTATTACGTATTAAGTGCTCATACTAAGTTCTTTGTCTAAGAGCGGGTTGAAAAAATAGAGTATGTTGATACCTAGTTAAATATTTTTTGTGCTTGTTCGTTCAATTTCTTTATCGTGTATTTACAAGCTACTTAATATTTAAGCACCTAGTTAGTTATATTTTTATATTAGGAAAAAAAATCCATTACCAGCCACCGTATTATATTGTGGATAACGTCGGTTTTCACAAATACTTGAGAGTCTAAAATACTTGGAATATTTTATAATCAAGGCACGTACTGGTGAGATAGCCGTATATTTCGACATTAAATTATAAAACTAATTTGCTTTGAGAGTAATTTAGGCTTCACATTCATACAACGGGCGTTTTTGATAAAACTCTTGATGTTTACTGCCTAATTAAAACACTTTGGGGCACGGGGATAGACGAGTGAAACCCGTAGGTAAATGATTCTTTTATCTAGTGTTGTCTATCTATAGTTAGCTATCGATAAATTATAGACTAACAATCGACCTATAGATAACACAGGACAAGGCAATACGATAGTATTGCTTCCTATTGTTGTTGTTTATTCTATTGAAGCATGAAGAGAAACCACCACCAGTATTTTTTTTTGTTGCAGGTGCTTACCATCAGGTGATCCGTCTGCTCGTCTGCCACATATCACATTCTTGTCAATTCGCACTTAATAGGGGTTAGGGGAAAACTCGCACGAGAATTTCAATATTTTTTGGCCGGTCACTGTTCTAATCTAACCTAATCAATATTTTTGTCATGATAATACTGTCAAAACTCTACTAAACAAAAAAATATTGATGAAGTTAGGTTACAGCAGTGACTAGCAAAAAAAACTTGATATTCTCGAGTATTCGTGCGAGTTTTTGTCGGGCGAGTTTTCTCCTTAGTTCTTAATAGATGGCATACTGTTACACTGAGGTTCAACTTCAACGTCATTGGTAGTTTAGTGACATTTTTACATTTCACATCGAAAATAACCAATCACCGTGTAGATGGACCTTAGTCCTATACGCCATCTAGCGCATTTTTCACGCGATAGCCCCTATTTGCTCGGGCTATTCGCCCCATTTATCAAATTTTCCGGATAATAAACGTAAGCATACATCGCAGTCTCAGAGCCAGTTTTTAATTAAGCTAAGATAAACTTCCACTATGTTAGTAGGTGAAGCTTAAAGAATGTGGAGAAATAAAGGCGAACTCATACTTTTTAAATGTAGGATGCAGTTAAACAAATATTTGAAATTCTAGGCTAGGAAAACGAGAATGCTTGCACAAATGTGCTGCTCTTTAGTATAGTCTACTAAGAACCCTGTCTTAGGGCAACCAAAGAGCAAGCGGCTATTAATCACTGCCGCCTATGGACATAAATTATACAGGGTGTATTTGAGAACATTGCATCCCTTCTACCATTCTATACAACCATTCTAAACTACGTGTGTGTGTTGCAGGCGTCTAAAGCGGCGGCAATCGCATGCCATCAGGTGATCCGTCTGCCACCTATAACATAAAAAAACAATTGTTTTTTTCAACTCATGGAAATTCGTTAAAAAATTTTTTTGACTCTTCTATAAAATAAACAACTAACGTGACCAAATTTGTCGGAAAAGTAAAATTTTTTGTATGCGAGTTTTTAAAAGTCATATAACAAGTGTAGTTCAGAATGCTTGGAAGACAGTGTTAAAGGGATGTAAAATATGCTCACAGTTACACCCTGTAGAAGGACTACAAGCCAACGACCAGGAAGGAAGATGGCAACAGATCAAGCGAGGTATGGCAATAGAAGCTATGTGTCTTCATTGCTAACATCCGTTTTAAAGAAGACGCAATGCCGTTCTGTAACTTAGAACTTATCCGCTTGAATTAAGTTTGCAAACAAAACGAGTTTGCAAAAATTGCCAAAACTTGTACGACGTCATTTTAAATCAAATATGGCGAACCATCCAAGTTGGTGGACCTTGTTATTTTTAGTGCATCTCTACAATATGAGCAGGCACACTAGGTAACAACATTAAGTGAAAGGGTTTAATGAGGGTAACTCGATAAATAATGTGACGTCATTCTAAATTCAATATGGCGGAATCACACTCAGAAACCTAGCCAGGGATAAGTAGGTAATGTGTATTATAAAGGTATAGGTGTAAGTTTACAGGTATAATTTTATATTCTTTTTAAAAAAAAAAGTTTTTTGCTCGTATTTTATGTTTTATCTGTGTAGATAGCCAGCAAAAATATCTTCTTCTTCTTTGGGTGCCTCTTCAATCCTGAAGGTTGGCCGCCATGTTCTACGCTGGTGATTCCGATCCACATAAAAAATAAAAATCAAGCAAAAATATAATCAATCTAAACGTAGATAATAATATTAAATGAGATCACCACAAATTGTGAAACCCATTACAAATTGCAATTAAAAAATATAACTAATATTTCCTACCAAAATCCTAACTAATATTATAAATACGAAAGTAACTCTGTCTTTCTGTCTGTCTGTCTGTCTGTTACTCTTTCACGCCAAAACTACAGAACGGATTTAAATGAAATTTGGTGTACAGATGATCTAGACCCTGAGAAAGAACAAAGGCTACTTTTTATTGCGAAAAGGGGGTTGTAATGGGTTAAAAGGGGGGTAAAAAGTTACTTTCCCACGCGGACGAAGTTGCGGGCGGCCGCTAGTTATATATAAGAAAATGGACATTTCACCCGTGAACGTACAAAACCGCCCACAATTCCATTTCAAATCCTGCAATATTTGGAAAAGCAATTTATCCCCAGCCGATATTCCACTAAAACTTTAACTGTTTTAAATCCACCGGCAGCAAGAACCTATTCAAATTTGAAAAGCCGCGATAAAGTCGAAACTCGTGTTCGGAAATAAAAGTTATGTCTAAATCGTGGGGTTTTACTTGATAAATTATCTCGGAATGCTTTATTGGTTATTTGAGGGGCGATAAGTTACGATGAGGACGGTTGTAAAAGAAAGTACTGGAAAAGGTACCGAAGTTGCTAGAACATTCCTTGATTATTGCTCTACCTGTTTTCGGGAGGCGATTAAATTCATACATTTCTTTTTACTTTTTTTTTCAAGTAATATTTGTGTAAAGTGAGAGACAACTGTTAGCTACCGAATGAGAGCCATATACTTTACTGAATTTGTATATTTACTATGACCAGATAGTATTTACAGAAAATAGATATAAAACCAAACTTATAAAATATTCTAAGTGCACCCCGTTGCTAGCCTGACTGCCAATCAACAACGACTAGCAACGGGGTTGCCAGCTAGATCTATCGCCAACATCTCTCCCCCCTGGTAAGAGCCGAAGGTCTTACCAGAGAAGCTATGGCGATAGGTCCAGCTTGGCCAATTTACGCGCAGGTTGCCGAAGGACCCCTGCGCTGGTCCTCACGTCCGCTACTCGCACGACGCCGTCTTTGCCGGGGAATACCTGCACAACCCTGCCGCGAGGCCACACTCCGCGTGGTGAACTGCCATCGCAGATCAGGACAATATCGTTAACTTTTAAGTCATTAGGCTGGCGTATTGGACCTCGCGGCAACAGGTTGGGCAGGTATTCCTTAACCCAGCGAACCCAAAACCGGTCAGCGAGACGGACCGCCTTTTTCCATGCGAGCCTTCCGGTGAGGTCTGCATCCACAGAGTCGGGCGTGGGCAGGGGTGGCATTCGCCCTCAGGAGAAAGTGGTTGGGCGTCAGTGCCGGCTCGTCCTCGTGGGCAACAGGCACATGCGTCAGCGGCCTGGAGTTAACGAGTCCCTCGATCTCTGCCAGAAACGTGGCTAACACCTCCTCCCTCGGTGCCGTCTCACGGAGCACGACGGAAAGACACCTCTTGACGGTTCTGACCAGCCGCTCCCAGACCCCTCCCATAGATGGCGCGGAAGGTGGGATGAACTGCCACTGGATGTTGTTTCCCGCTGCAAATTCCAATATCGCGGAGTGCTCTATTGCAGCCCATGCTTCCTTGAGGAGCCTATTTGCGCCGACAAAGGCTGTTCCGTTGTCCGAAAGGATTTTGACGGGGCATTCCGCGACGGGCTATCAGCCTCCGAATCGCCATAATAGCGCTGTCCGCCGTCAAGCTTCCTACCACTTCTAGGTGAATGGCCCTTGTTACTAGGCACGTGAACAGTGCTACGTACCTTTTCTCTCGGGACCTCTTCACTGCCACCTCCAATGGGCCAAAATAGTCTAGGCCGACGAACGCGAACGGCTGGTGATGGTGCTGGAGTCGCTCCTCCGGGAGATCTCCGGTGGGAGGGAGTGTAGGTTGCGCTTTCTTGATGCGGCAGAATTGACACTTGGCGGCAATAAAGCGAACAGTCGGCCGCAGATGTAGGACGAACATATTTCTGACGCAACTGGTTAACTACTGTCTCGTTGTGTCCATGCATAGCCTTAACATGATAGTCTGCGATCAAGAGCCTCACTGTCGGGTGACGACCATCCAGAATAATTGGATTCTTCACTTCCGGTGCTGCAGAGACCGAGTTTATCCTGCCACACGCCCTCAGCAAGCCGTCGTCAGCCAATCGAGGGTCAAGGTTACGTAGGCGGCTATTCTTCGGGGCGGCCTTTCCCAACTGTATGCAAGTCAGCTCCTCCGCGAAAGCGTCTCGCTGAGCCTGTTTGAGCAGGAACTTTTCTGCGTTCTTGACGTCGCATGCGAGCAGCGGCCGCAATCCAACTCTGCACAATGCGTCTTCAGGGCGCGCCTCTCTAACTCTTAAAAGCCGCGTGAATTGAAAAACTCTCGCGGCTACCCGTAGTAACCGACGCCAGCGCGAAAACCGTTCTGCAGACAAGGAAATACAATTAACGTGCTGAAACGTTTCGCGAGGTCGCACTTCGACATCTATTTCGGGGCAACATTTTAAAGATCGCGTCGGGGGTTGCGGCCAAGTCTCCTCTAGCATCTTTTAAAAAGGATGGGCCCTTGCCACCATCTATCTAAAGGAGGTCTGATAACGAGTGGAGATCGTCAGCAACGTCAGGGCATGTAGGAACCCAAACGCCACTGCACTGACCTGCGTCTGATCCGCGATTTCGCCTCGGCCCGGGGGGGGGGGACTCTTGGGGGATGCAGACCTCACCGGAAGGCTCGCATGGAAGAAGCGGCCGTCTCGGCTGACGGTTTGGTTTCGGCTGGGTTAAGGATACCTGCCCAACTGTTGCCGCGAGTCCAATACGCCAGCCTAATGACTTAAAAGTTAACGATATTGTCCTGATCTGCGATGCAGTTCACCACGCGGAGTGTGGCCTCGCGGCAGGGTTGTGCATGTATTCCCCGGCAAGACGGCGTCGTGCGAGTAGCGGACGTGAGGACCAGCGCAGGGGTCCTTCGGCGACCTGCGCGTAAATTAGCCAAGCTGGACCTATCGCCCATAGCTTCATCTGGTAAGACCTTCGGCTCTTACCAGGGGGGAGAGATGTTGGCGTATAGATCTTGCTGGCAACTCCCGTTGCTAGTTGTTGATTGTCAGTCAGGCTAGCAACGGGGTGCACTTAGAATATTTTATAAGTTTGGTGTTTTATATCATTTTCTGTAAATATATCTGGTCATAGTAAATATACAAATTCAGCAAAGTACATGGCTCTCATTCGGTAGCTAACATCGTGGGATCCGGCTCGAAGGACCACGATGTTAGCTACCGAATGAGAGCCATGTACTTTGCTGAATTTGTATATTTACTATGACCAGATATATTTACAGAAAATGATATAAAACACCAAACTTATAAAATATTCTAAGTGCACCCCGTTGCTAGCCTGACTGACAATCAACAACTAGCAACGGGGTGTTGCCAGCAAGATCTATCGCCAACAACAACTATTGAACTAGTTCATCGTCATAGTCACTCAATAAAGCGCCAGTGTTAAGCGTTTTATCGACCTGCAAATTCTGTCGTGGCTACAATAGGTATGGCTATTAGGTTAAAGCAAGTTGTTCACGTGACAACTCACTCGACACACAATAGCAGTGATTGAAACCACACAAAATTTTTATGTGATAGGTGGCAGACGAACAGACGAATCACCTGATATAATACCTGCAAACACCAGTAGAATCACAAATGCGCTGCCAATCCCCTTTCTCCCCAATTAGGCTCCCAGTACCCTCACTCACTCGACGAAACACAGCGCCGGTGCAGCTTCAAGCCGGTCTTCTGTGAGGCCGTGGTATCACTCCGGACATGCCGGCCCATTCATGCCGAAGCGTGGCTCTCTATATTATTACTTTATTTCACGGAAAAGCACCAAATTGGTACACTAAAAACTAATTTAACACTTTTCAATTGCATCAGCTGATTGCATACTTACCCACTACAGAATCCTTCTTTTACTTTATATGGCACATACAGGGTGTATCTGTAAACATTTACATCCCTTTAACCACGTGTTCTATCAACCTTTCTGAACAACATTTGTTCAACAACTTTTCTAAATTCTTCGAAAAAATTTTCGACTCCCCATACAAAATGACCAAGTCACGTGACCGACTTTGTATGGAAAGATGAAATTTTTTTATGCGAATTTTCAAAAGTCATAGAACAAATGTTGTTCAGAATGATTGGTGGAACACGTGGCTAAAGGGATGTAAATGTTCACAGATACACCCTGTATAAAATAGGTTGTAGACTTACCCCATCTTTGATTATAGTCCGAGTTTATGTCAGCAAACGTAGCGTGTTCCAGTTACCCCGCAAAATCTCTTACACGGCACTATGCGTTATTGCAGGTATTAGATTCACCCACTCTCCGCTGCGTTTGCAAGCGATTATCGCCTAAAGCTAGTACAGTCACGTACATAGGGGAAGGTGAGGTATAATGATCCCCTTAAGGGAAAAACTTAACTGTGACTAAAGTTGAAGGCAAAATTGCAAGATTTCTATTGTTGGAGGTAGTGAATTTACTTAACTTTGTAACTACATACTTGTTTTTTATTATATGCATGCAGTTTTTTTCTTTTAGAGGTTTTTGTGAAAGTCTAGTAAAGGATCATTTTATACACCCCTATGTATAAAATGATCCCAGGGGTTCGGGTAAAATAATCCCAGGGATCATTTTGTACAAAAGTTAATAAATATCAGGAAAAGAAAACACTCAGATGTTTATTTTAATCAAATATGTATTCTTCATAACAATTAAAGTAAGTAAGCTACACAACTTTTACAGTCTTCTAGTTTCATTAGAGATCTTTTTTTTTTTGTAATTCTTTTTTTGTAATCTACTATTCAATCAACAAAACTAAATATTAGATATTGCAACAAACTTCTAAAAAGTTTGCAAAAATAACAATATATCTAGTCTAGCAATAGGTAAACAAATAAACTCTTCTTCTAAATAAAAAAAACAGAAATAATATTATCCTTATCATAAAAAATCTTCATTTAAATTTTAATTATTATATTTTATTTATTTTGGCGATTAGTTTTACGTATATAAAATCTTGGCATGATCTGTAAAAACAAGAAATACTATTGGGTAAAATGATTCCAGGGATCATTTTAAACACACAGAAAGGGATCATTTCGCCCCAAACATCTAAATCCAAGATATAGATCAAAACATAACCTTCAAATACCGCGTGCGGTGATCGAACGTTGCTTAAATATAAGCTAATTGCTATTATTACCCGCAAATAAAACAACATTTCAATAAACACGAACTTGTAAAAAGTAATGAAAGTTAAAAAAACAGGCTTACGTTAGATTACAGCCACACTTTTTGATTTTTTTTAAATAAAATCACGCCAAGCGTTCACACCGCCATGAGACTTGGAGAGGGAATTGGTAGGGGTGCGGGGAATATGTTTCATACGCTTTTGGATAGATAGCACTAGTTGTCTCGGATTTACGACGGGGGATCATTTGACCTACAGGGATCGTATTACCTCACCTTCCCTAAGTGCACAACCTCATTCAAATATGAACCTTAAAGTATTGACATAAGAGTAAAGGTGTTTACATTTTATTGCAGGCGACTGTACACCGGAAGATTTGTTGACCCTACGGGCTTCGAAGCGAGTGTTTTGGACGCGAATGGGAATGGGAGCAATGGTTGCGTGGCGTCAGGAATCATAATCACAGAAGGTAACACAAATAATTCTAACTTAGGGTAATTCATCACTAAATGTTGGTAGTTTTACAAAATATTTTTCCTAAGTAAGAATTGAACCCACGACCATCGGAGCGTGAGGACTACATCAACAAACATCAATCAACTTTAATCAATCATGCGGCCCATTCATGCTTCGGCATGAATGGGCCGGCTCGACCGGTGTGATACCACTGCCTCACAGAAAACCGGCGTGAAGCAGCCCCTGTGCTGTGTTTCGCCGAGTGAGTGAGGGTACCGGAGGCCTACTCGGGGGGGAAGGGGACAAAAGGTTGGCAGCGCACTTGTTATTCCACTGGTGTTGCAAGTGTCCATAGGCGGTGGCAATTGCTTACCATCAGGTGATCCGACTGCTCGCCTGCTACCTATCACATAAAAAAAAAACATCAATGTTGCTGTGGGAAACGAAACTGTGACCGAACGAAGTAACGAATAAGAATGTATAAAATATCAAAATTATTAAAATAAAATGCCCACGAATTTGCAAAAAATATTCATTTCCATTTCACGGTGTCGCGATTGCTGTGAAGGTTGGCAGGATTAGTGATGTGACGATAAAGTTTAACTTTAGATTCCTTTCATATTTTACAATTTCACTCGATTATTTGGCACAATTTTTTCATTCATTCATTAGTTATCGAGAAAATCTTGCATTGTATTGAAATTAAATTAATTATGTGAATAAAATCTTATTTTTAATTTAAAAAATCCTAAGTTTTGTAATAGGTTAGTGTTATTTTTTTATGACCACCCAGAAATCCTGAATTGTAATGATAATTTTGTGTTATGGCTACACTAGTCAAGTGTTTGTTAATTAAGTAGTAGTACCTACTATCCGGCAGAATGTGGGCCGTCTTATTGGAGAACGTATCTATCATAATCACAATAAACCGCATTGATGATCCACCGCATTTCAAAACGGTCTTGTTTTTGATAACAGCTACCCGTAATGCAATACGGCGGATTTCACAACAAACACATACATATACACCACTTATTATTATTATACTCACATTATGCGTTAGAAACATAAGTACAATTTAAACTTTCATGTAATTCCAATTTGTGTCTATATTCTTACAAATAAACGATTTACCTATCTAAGTAGGGATCTATACCTAATCTGTCAAACTTTCTCCCATTTTTAGAGCATCACTAGGCCAGGATTTGGAAAAGAGCTTGTTACGACTAATTGTAGTAGCGTGATTTTGCATTTTTGCTCGCTTTCGCATTTTCACGCTTGTAATTAACGCATAAATTATTTTTTGATACTATGACGTGTCCTTTCGTCCGTATCACGTAAAAGCGCGGAAAGTTTTTGCAAATTCTTTAACATTCACTAATTACTTGTAACATTAACAACCACCTCTTACAGGGTATGGAACAGGGATGTTACGAATATTCTTCGTTTTTAACATTCGCATTCGCTTAAATCAATGCGAATTTTATGCGAATGCGAATGTGTGCAGGTCGTACGTGCGTGAACTCGTAACTCTTGATCTTGCTAGACTGACATCGACATCACTGTATGTTTTTTGTCTTTTAAGTAATAAAAATGATTGATTTATATATTGTTTTTTAAATTTGATGTGACTGATGTCTTAAGTATGTGGTGTATTTACTTCCTACTTATTGTGTGAATCTGTCTATCCTGTCGCTCCTTCCTACTTCAAGTGTAGTGCCTAGCTTATAACGCCTTGTTTACCACAATACAAGCTGTGAAATCAATTAGTGCGTTTCATTCCTGTCACTGGCTAGGCAAACCTACAAGTATTTATACGTTCGCATTCGCACATTCGCGGCGTAAACTTTCGCATTCGCATTCGCGAAGGTGATAATTTTGACATTCTCTAACATTCCTAGTATGGAACCACAGAGTAAATACCTAAGGGCGGTTTTTTGTTTTTTTATGTGATAGCGAGATAAATCACCTGGTGGTAAGTGATAGCCGCCACCCATAGACACCTACAAAACCAGTAGAGTCACAAGTGTGATGCAACCTTTAACCCCCCTTCCCCCCAAAGGCCGGAGGTACCCTCACTAACTCCACGAAGCACAGTAGCAAGCGCTGCTTCACGCCGGTCTTCTGTGAGGCCGTGGTATCACTCTCGGTCGCGCTAGCCCAATCTTGCAAAGATACATAGATACTCTTTATTGCACAAAACATAACAAAACTTTTGCGCGGATTTTAGTCCAGTCACAAACAAGTTACCAATATTTTCCAATAATGTTTTTACTTTGTCTTATTACAACGTAGCCACTAATCTGCATTACTTGTCGAAATCGAAATCAAAAGAAAACCGCTCTTCAACAGGATATAAGCATGGACATGTCGACGGCGCTTATATGATAATGGATGAAAATTTAGATAAAAGTCGTAAGTTAATAATAATACACCTACTTTCACTACATGTTTTTTTTTTTGCATAAAAAGAGAAACTTTTAAAAACCCGCGGGCGTATCCTTACTAATGTAAAGTTTGAGGACGTTGACCCTAATTGCACTACCTAATCCAATCACTGTGTAGGTATGTACTAACTATCGAAAACCGAAAACATACAAATTTTCCTGCCGCCTAGTGGTCGAAATCGTAAATTTCGTCTCACTACAAAATACGAATATGTTTCCAAAACCTTTTTACTCTTGTACCAAATTCTAGCCCCTTTATTTATGGACTCTCCTATGAATCCATCACAAACCCATTATATGCAAATTGCCTACGGACATAGTCGGGAATGTCAACGCGCGCAATAGTTGGGGCTCAATCGGAAAATTCTATTCTGCAAAGCCACCGCTTGACCAGTCACAGATTAACAACCTAACATGCAATCTAGTGTCGGGCGGACTCGCGGTATGGCCGGAGTATTGTCATCTTTATGGAGATAGCAGGTAATGACTGAAGAAATGAAAGATAACCGTATAAGAAAATCTAATCTGTCACCTCAAACACATGACTCAAAATACGAATGAAAAAGTAACTACAAAAATATGAAATGCGTTTAAAACTTGTTTTCTGGATGTTTAGAAAATCTCGATTTTGTGAAAAAAATCAAATTAAAAAGGTATTTTTGTCTATGGGCGGCGGCAATCACTTACCATCAGGTGGTCCATCTGGTCGTCTGCCACCTATCACATAAAACAATATTAATTACAAATCTTTACAAAAAATGCTATACGGTAAGTACCTAGACTTCAAAATTGTATTCTGTTGTGTTTAATACACACACTGTGTACTGCTTCATTAACAAAGAAACTATTAAAATAAGTACACCCCTATGGATGTGTCCGTTATCATTCCGAATCAACAGTAGATAATATATTGAAAGAAAGAAAGAAAATACATTTACAAGTGCACATTATAGGTGTTCTTATAGAGCTAAACTGAAAAAAATATTTCTATTTCTAGTCTATTTAATAAACACCCTATCACAATTATAGCCTCAATGCACTATGATGCAGATCAGAATATGGGCCATAAATAAAAATAAAATAAAAAAAATGCGCCCGACAATGACACCAATCAACCTGGTCTCAAACTAGGGCAACCCCTGTACTATGAGTACCAGGTGACGATAATTTAACGGGGGCGTCAACCCAGAACACCCAGACCCAAGAAAAAAGTTTGAAATTCCAGAAACATAATCAAACACAACATTTCAAACTTCAGTAATTGTCAACACCAGCCAATGTAGCAGACGTAAAAGTTTAAACTCGCAGTTCCTAACGTCGTACAGTTCCTAACGTCGTACAGTTCCTAACTTGAAACACACACAAAGGTTAAAAGTATCAAGAAACGGTTGCAAACACGAAGGAAAGCAAACAAAACGGGACAGAGCCACCGGAAAACTTCGTGTTTTGTACACAGCAAGTGATAGAACCCAGAAATGTCCTAACAAACTTTACTTGAAATAGATTAGTCTGGATGCAGTCTCTCGATTTAAGTTTAGCCGGTTTCGATAGATACTTTTTATTGCACAAAAGATTACAGAACTTAAGTCAAAGTATTTATTAGCATAGGATAATCAACATGCAAAATTTGAAATCATTTACATTAATTATTTATTTATTTTCAATGATATAATAAACCTAAAAGTAAATACGATCTGATCATAAGTAAAAAATCACATTTCATATTTCAGTTATATTAATATATAAGTCAGGTAAAAGAAATATGACCTGACTTATAACTTTATATCAGTATATTTTTATGGTGCTAAAAAATAAAGGTGTACACAGCGCGCAAGTGTGGTGCAGTCATGGCAGGTAGCATTTTTCTCGTCAAATCTATGTCCATAGTAGTGGTTAAAAAACAAATTTCAACAAAAGAGCATCAAACCTCTCCTCGTCAATGCGAGTCCCGGATAGTTTTTTAGATCCAATCAGCGGACTATTTTCATCGCTCGCACCCGGTCTTAGGGGATCAGCGCGAGTAAAAAACTCCCGACCGATCCTAAACAAACTCAAAAACGTTGTGGAGCAAAGCGAAGGCTCATTAAAATTCGGCCGGCGACAGATCTGCATCGTTCCAGTCATACAGTCCGACTTGTTTGAATAGGATTGGACACGGTTTTGAATAAATTCAAGTTTCACTTGAATAGATGTGGGATGTTGGTTTGGGAGTAGTTGGTAATTAAGACTGTAAGTAGGCTTAAATGTCACCGTAAAATAGTCCGAACTGTAGGCCGATGAATTTCCTTGATAGTTCAACTTTCGAAAAAGAGAATAATATGAATGAATGAATGTACATACTTTTTATTGCACACAAAACAAAGGTATAAAACTTAAAACTAATTATATCGCAAGAACTGTTGTACAGTTTTCATTTTTTCTTTTTTTTTTATATACCTATGGCCTGTATTGGTTCATTACACATTTATTTTGCCAATGTCAAGTGTAGTTTTGATAAAGTGTAGTCAACAGTCGAAGTCAGTCGAAGTCACAATCACTCATAAAACGCCGGTGGTTAGCGTTTTTAAATGTCCTATGATTCTGTGGAGACTATTTTTAACAAAGCCGTAGGTTTTTAAGACTCTATTAGGTCAAAGCAAATTGTTGACGTGACAACTTACTCGACACACAATAGCTGTTAAAAACGACACAATTCAATGATTCATAAATTAATATCACCCTGCGGCACTTCACTGCACAAATACAACCAAATTTTGTACGCTAAAAACCACTAGATACTAATTAAAATCTTTGGATTGCATCAGCCGATGCGGCTTGTTTCACAGTTACCCACAGAATCCGACATTTTAGTCTGCATAATAAGAAAATAATGCCAAAAAGGTTGGCGAAACCTAAAAACGTCACTTGAGAATGACATAAGTGACTTTAGCAGATTTGACAGTGACAGTGTTTCATATTCCGCCATATTTTTCATGTCAAAAATCACGAGGATTGGGGGCCTGCAGTCAAAATTGTTTTTGTTAGAGCGCTACGGCTGGCGTATAGTCCGTCCGAGGCAAGAAAGTGTAGTTATGACCTTGAGTGCGCAGAAACCAATTTTGATAGAAAGTCGTCTTTTTCACAAGTGCGCAAAATAACGGTCATCGCTGTACTTTCGTGCCTCCAGCTATACCTAAAAGGTTTTTTTTGAAAGTAAATTTATATTTGTTAAAGTAAAGTTAGAGGTTTGATTTTTCAGGAGACCGTATACCTAATATTTACGGTTAAAATTTCAAGGCAATATTTTACGCGTTTCCCAAAATAAATGGTCTTGAGACACAAATAGACGGATAACAAATCCTTCTTATTAGGCATCCGTTTTCTCATTTTGAGGAACGGAACTCTGAAAAGAAAATAGGGTTGACCCTAGGCGGAAAATTTGCTTTACAATAACTTACCAGCTCAACCAGAAAGTCGGGGGCTAAATATACCCTCAAGGGTGGTCTTATCACTAGCTTTATAAAAGTTATTTCCCTTTGAGACACTCGACAAACCGCTTAACCCAACCGCCATCCTTTCCAGAAATATATCCTTTGTTCTAATACCAATAGAGTACGAATTGTTTTCTTAATCTTAGTAAAGTTTGGTTTAACGCCTACGATTGGGGTTGCCAGGCGTCCGGTACTTAAGCTGGTGAATGGCCTCTCATGGGTTAGTTAGGTTTTAAAATTTTATCATTTGTCGTGCATTGATTTATGCAATTAAATTGGTGGCCTTAGGTTTTTATCAAAATGCCCGGCAAAAGTGGGACAATATTAAAGGCTGATAAGGACGACCTGTTTGGCTGTTTGGCGCAATGATTTGATCGCCGGTTGAGATGTAAGGGTCGTGGGGGTGGATTCCCGTACCAACACAAATGTGTATTGATAAAACAGATATTTTTGTTGGGTCTGGGTGTTTGTGGCTCCTTAGCACAAGGGAAAACCTTAGTTTAAGACCAGGATAATGTATCTGAAGTTGTCTCCCTTTATTGTTTATTTACTTTTCTTTACTTAATAATATATCTATTAATGGACGTCGACTAATCCATTTCACTATTAATCTAAATCATCGATTGACCATCGATCTATCTGGTATCCAACTTAACACTTAAATAAAAGTGAAGTCAATATCAAAATAATGAAAAATACCTACTTTGCAAAATAATAGCAAGTAATATAACTCTCCCAGAGCCACAGACCAAGTTTCCCGCAAAACTCGGCCTCAATAACAAGCTCTAGCAAAAGGAGCCAGCACAAAGCGGGCTCTACAAAGACTGTATTATTGGTTCCCACTTAAGGTCCTTAGAAACATTTCTAGTGGCCATTATGCGACTTTCGAATGATCAATTTAACTTTGCCCGCTGAAACCCAACGAAGGTGGTAAAAAATTGCGATGTGCGAAATATGGACGCGTTAATTTGGTTTTGATGAATATGTTTATAGTAACTTACCACTCTTACTTACTTGCTTACTCATTCGTACCGAACCGGTCACAAGCGGGTTCAAGTATTTTTAGGGTTTAGAGAGTTTTTATTACTATCAACTGCATCGTTTGTTGAAAAAAAATATATTTATTTTTTATTTGTGCCGGTTCGATTCCCGTACAATCAAACATAATTTAAATAGGTACAAGCACTTTCCAATTCACAATTACTTTCCTTTGATGTCATATTATCCTATCTCTTGGCGTTCAGTTAATGCATCAGGCATAGCAAGTGTGAGTGTGAGTGAAAGAGAGAGGCAGACGTATTCGTAGGTTGCACGTCAGCAGGGTCTTAGAAAATAATAGTCACTAATGGAGATATTATTTGAGCTTATCGTCAAGATATTCAACGCAGTGGTAGCTACAATATTGATGAGACTATTATCAGCTCATGGCGAGTTAAGGCACTTACGAAATTCGTCGGCTTAGTAAGGGGTTCGGATGGTGTAAAGTGGATAGCACATCTGCCCGGTCTATAGAAGGTTGTGGATTCGAGTCCCACCTGAACCCTCCGATGATTTTTTTAAGTGCAATATTTACTTAATCTTTAGTAAAACTAGGAGTGACAGGGGACTATTTCCGCTTTTCAGCCTTTTTGATGCATTATTATTATATTTGATTCTATTCTGAATGTTCGCAGCTCGTGGGCGAGTACGCCAGCTCTAACGAAGTCATTCATGTGCCTGCGGCGGCGCGGCAAGATATGCTCTCTTAAATTGATTCCAACTTTACAATTAAAAGTTCGAGGTGAGAGGTGCACCGCCGTTCCTCATTGCGGTCGGTTGTTTTAGAACGAAATAAGTATAAAGCGACCAAGTGTGAGTCGCATTGAAGGCGCGAGGCTCCTTGTACTGCGAGGCCGTGGGCAGTAGTCCACATCACCTACGCCTTGCGCCGCCTCTGGCGAGTCGGACTCGGCCTACAGGGATTCCGTAGCATCAAGTAACATGGAGTCTACTTTACATGCCAGTGGCAACCTATAATGAAAACAACACTTAGTATTTGTTAGTGTGCAAGATTTAAGACTATTGTAGTGTGTGCATTGGTTGTCCTAAATAAGTAAATTCCATTTTTAAGTTGATTGAAGTAAAATTCTTAGTTACGATTTATGACGTATCTATTAAAATACTGCTTACTAAATTTCGTTTAGACCAGTTTTTATCCAGGAAAAAAATGGCTGTGTCTGCGGTAGATTACAAAATATTACAGTACTTACTACACAAATTGAATAAAAATACATAACAAAACAAAAAAAATACAAACTGAATAAAGATTTTTTAAATCTTGAATTTTGTCTAGTGGAAAAAAATCTTAAGGTTTCCGTTTTTTACCACTTAGCTACGGAACCCTAAAAAGTGATCAAGTACTAACTAATGAAGTTTTCCCGAGAGACTACAGTATGAGGTTCATCAAAAAAGGAGTGTTAAGGTTTTAAGGGGTCCGCTACACGTATTTTAAATAAATAAATTCACACAACATCTCATACATTGACCTGACTCCGTACTAAGTAGCTTAAGCACTTGTGTTACAGTTATCGGTCAACAGGGGATCACAAATGTCATACTTAAATATACCCAGACACTGAGCAAACACAACCTTATCCCCATATCTTAATAATATCTTATTTTAACTGTGGGAGAGCCACGCTTCGGCATGAATGGGCCGGCTCGACGGAGTGATACCACTGCCTCACACAAAAAAACCGCGTGAAGCAGCCCCTGTGGCTGTGTTGAGTGAGTGAGGGTAACCGGAGGCCCACCCGGGGGGAAGGGGATAAAGGTTGGCGCACTTGTAACTCCACTGTGTTGCAAGTGTCCATTGAGCGGCGGCAATTGGTTTACCATCAGGTGATCCGCCTGCTCGTCTGCTACCTATCACATAAAAAAATATATATCACTAATTATAACGATTATCAAATTGAAATTAACTTTGCTTTATGATGTGAGTAATCGAACACAGCGTCTACATACGCAGCCGGATAAACGTGGTACCTAATCAAATTGAAATTCCGATTGAGTCTTACTCCGGATTACCCTCCGATAGCTATAAATTCCTCATAACGAACAAAATCCCCGAGCACATTAATTTTATACAGTCTCGGATCCCGTCTCGGTCGTAACGTTTTGTTTTATTCCCATTTTATGCTCATACATCTTCGGAAACACTTGATTTCCCAACGTATTCAATCATCTTCTAGTTTATATTAACCAATCAAAATCTGTTGGGGTCAACGCATATTAGTGTATATTTTGGGTCATCTTAATTTTTGGAGCTCTTATACCACTACATTATTTTGGTACTAAAGTAGTCCTAAGGCCCAATTGAATAGAAATCGACTTTCCGAATCAGCGGTAGCTTACATAATATTTGACATTCATAAATGTTCTATAAGGACTTAAATTAAATAAAAAAAATATTTTCTATTTCTATTTCTATTGGGGGGAAAGCGGGTTAAAGTTTGGCAGCGCACTTGTGACTGTACTAGGGTTGCAAGTGCCTATGGGCGGTGACATCCGCTAACCGCGATGGTAGCCTGATGGAAGGTAGCAGACGGACCTGATGGTGATCCGTCTGCTCGTCTGCACAAAAAAACGAAATATAAGTTAGAAAATTATTATGATTAACTTGGTTTTTAATTTTAGTATGAAAAACCCCAAAAACACCGGGTTAAATACCCTGATTAAGACCATACGAGTTAATCAAAAGATGAAAGATCAAAAAAAAAATTAAAAGTAACTTCAAGGAAAAATAATATTTTATTCACTTTACTTTCGGTAAAACTTTTAAACATGACAAATAATAAGAAGGAATATAGAAATCGAACATAGAACTTCCTCCTTTTTTGAAGTCAGTAAATAAATATAAGACTCTTTTATGTTTTATCTATTTTTGGTGCGTCCGGTGACTCTATCAGAGACTGCCCATCGATAGGATATCCTGTTAGTACGAAGCAGATTAGATCATCGTTAAGGTTAATGAAGTAAGGCCTACGAATCTTGAACAACAAATTACAATATGCGAGTATGCTTGTATCAGCTTATAAACTGTCCCACTGCAGGGCAAAGCCTACATCGCTAATAAATGGGATTAACTAATCACCACGCTTGCCTAATGCAGTTGGTGATCACAGACCCAGCTATGTTCGAAAATTCGAAACATACTTTTACTCCACCCGGTAAACCTAGCCGGGAATCCGAGATTTTGGACCAGAATCTAAACCACTGAACGCAAATAACAATATGATGGATAACGAATAGAAAAAGTAAAAGGTCCCTTGCGCATGTCAGGATTAAGCACTTTAATCTTGAATTTTATGTTAACACGGAACTATTTTTTAAATTCTCTTGCGCATTATCGTATTAGCGCTTAACATCGGGGGTGTTAAATTAGTTACTATGGGAATAACTATCATGGAATTAATAATTATCTTCAACATTGTGCGCAAGCGGACCTAGCGGCGGTTGCGGTTGCTTCGTCGTATCTGGTTGCCATAGCACAAAGGAAAACCTTAGTGTGGGACCAGGACAACATATGTGATGTTGTCTCAATTTATTATTAAGAAACATTAACAATGAAAATCCATATTGTCCAGTATTATAACTCTTATCAGCATGAAAACATCGCCACGGCTAAAGAATTCCCAGCAAAAACGCTTCCCAATATCAAAGCCTATAGGAGCCGAGCTTTATTAAGAGAGCTACTGAGAACCCATAAACCATCGAGGGTGGGATTACACGCATCAATGGATACAATTTAAGTGTTATTCTGACATAATTGGATCCAATGTTGGGTACCCGTTATATCATGACTGGGATGGATTTTCTTATTCATTTGCTTTTATTAATCGACTTCAAAAAATGAGAACTGTAGTTTGAATGTAACTGCCACATAATTGAGGTTAATAAAATACAAGCGACATTAGTTAATAGCACTTGTGAGTGTTTCAATACCTACCACCTAATGTTTTGTTGGAGATTTCACACAACAATCTATCTATACTAATATAATAAAAGCTGAAAGATTTGTGTTGTTTGTTTGTTTGTTGTTTGTTTGTTTGAACGCGCTAATCTCCGAAACTACTGGTGCGATTGAATAATTTCTTTTTTTGTTGGATAGTCCATTTTCGAGGAAGGCTATAGGCTAAATAACATTACTTTCCACGCGGACGAAGTCGCGTCGGCCGCTAGTTTATCTATAATCATGTTTTGATCGTTAAATTAAGAAAAAAAAAACTAGCTTTTTTTGGCAGTATGATGAATATACTTGTTGTCGCGCCAATTAAATTTAAAAATCGAACCTTTATTTTTCATTTTTATAACACTTAATATTTATTATTTTTTTTTTAAAAGCATGATATTCTATACAGCCTGTCAAAACGTTGGTGGACTCACAAAGGTGGCACCTTTGAGTTCTTTGTGGATTATACATCATGAAGTAGATAAGAATAATTCTCTATCTACCTAGTCTACTGGAAGTTTTTACACTGTACAATACTAATAAGGGCTGTAATACCTATAGGGCTTGAGAGCCCGAGGGTCAAATTATTCAACTTGGTCAATTCAATCCGAAGTTAATCCGAGGTCGATCGCTTAAGTTTAATGAAAAAATGCCTCCGTCCGTTTGTTTGAAAATGTTTGAATGGGACAAAAAGTAGGTTCTTGTAAGAACAAATACAAGGATAGGACTACTTATATATCCTAATACTATGACGTGTATGATCGATAGTGTGTCTTAGGCCATTCGATCAATCTTGAGAATAAATCTATGGAATTACGCTGTCACACCATACGACTCGTAACATTGTATCTTAGTTTTATTTCGGATAAAAATTGGTGGAATTGCGTCTTCAAATCGCCGTTATATTGGTAATGTGATAGGTGGCAGACGAGCAGATGGATCACCTGATGGTAAGCGATGGCCGCCGCCCATAGACACCTGCAACACCAGTAGAGTCACAAGTGCGCTGCCAAGCTTTAACCCCCTTTCCCCCAAAGTTCTCAGTGCTTTTGTTGGTAAGCCTGTAATATGTGTTTCTTGTGTTTTAAGCAAGTAAACATTATTTGGCACATACAAAACAACAATAAAAAAAAATAACAAAACCACCGCAAACTTTTGAAGGAAATAAGAGAGAAAAAAAAAGAAAATAAAATAAATAAATAAATAAATTTAGACAACATCACATACATTTGTCCTGTCCCAAACTAAGTTTTACCTTACTATGGAAACCAGAAACAACGAAGGTACTACAAACACCCAGAACCAACACAAATATCTGTTTTCATCAACAAACATTTGTGTTAGTGCGGGAATTGGGGGAAAGGGGAAGGGGGGGGGCGAACCCGCGACCCTTGCGTCTCAACCGGCCGCTCAAACCATTGCGCCAATGGGTCCTCAAATAGACATTGTGCCAAATAGGCCGCCGCTCAGCAAAGTCGCGCCGTGTCATTCCTGCACGACTCACGACGCTGGTATTCTGCGGGAGACCCTGTAGGCATATCGTGTGCCTGCCTGGCTGATTGTATAAAAATATCCAATCGCATTGAAATACCAAGATTTCATCCCAAAATTGTCTTATTATTGAAGGTAACAAAGCTTTTCTACGAAAAAAAAAAACATCTTGAAAATATATTTCATCCTTATATTGTCAACTAGCACACACCTCATAATCCAGATATTTTATGAAAACTCCTACTTTGATCTCGCTCTGTAACATGGATTCCTGAGAGAGTGGCACTCAAAATTCTGAATCGGCTTATTGCGGTGAATCCTCTTAAGCGCCGTGTAGAGAGCACACTAGCGATGCCAATTAACTTAAATTGTTATTTATACATTAATTAGGATATTCTTAACAATTTCATCGTTTTAGCTCAAAGACACAACACTTATTTAAGTATTGTGGAAGAGTCGTCAGTGCCTCCACAGCCTCACAAAAGACGGCGTAAGCAGCGCCTGCGTTATTTCGTTGAGTGAGTGAGTGTCCGGGAGCCTATTGGAGGAAAGATATAGATTGGAAGCGCACTTGTGACCCTACTGATCTTACAGGTTGCAGATGTCTACGGGTGGCGGCAATCGCTTACTATCAAATGATCCGTCGCTCGTCTGCCATCTATCACATAAAAGAAACTCAAACCACTAGCCCGCGGTCGTCACACTTTGACTCTTCAGGGCCACTATCAATATAACACAGGGCCCGGGCCGCAGAATATCAAGCGTTTCAAGAGCTTGCATAGGTACGATCCGAATGTAGTCCACACATTCTATAAATGGCGAAAATATATGTCTAATATGTCTATTACTCCTCCTACTCAAAACCACTAACTGATTTCTGAGAAGTACGAATATGTAGGTGACTAGTAATTAAATAAATCTACTATATCACGGGCCCCCACAAATACGTCTGCGGGGCCGCTGCGGCCCGCGGGCCGCAGTTTGACGAAACCACGCACTAGACCAACGGGGCGTCACTTCACTTCCCATTCGTGAAGTGTAGGAATAAAAAAAACATTTTTTTATCGAACGCGAAATCTAAAACACAACATTTATCTATTGGCGTCGCTAGTGCGCCTCGCCCTTCGCCTTAATTGCTCTCGCACCTGTAATCAATACACGAGGAAAACTTGCACGATTGGGCCAAGTCGTAATTTGTTTAGCAGGAGTCGGCCTGATTGGGGGCGCGTTGACTGAGCTCCCCGGCAAAGGGAACCATTTCTTTTATGAGTAATAATTACAATCCACAGACTTGGGGTTTCAATCAAAACAGTTTACCAAGGCACGGTACTAGCTATCACCATCATCTTCGCTATTAGTGAACCACTTCTATATATGAAGAAAAGAAAGAAGAAAAGAAAGAAAGAAAGAAAGAAAAGAAAGAAAGAAAGAAGAAAGAAAGAAGAAAGAAAGAAAGAAAGAAAGAAAGAAAGAAAGAAAGAAAATTATTAATTTGGACCCACAACCATATTACATGCTACAGACAATTGACACAACACAAGATATCGGCCTCTTCCACCTTATTCTATGTGACGTGGTTAGACGCCTTAGCCATCCGTTTCACTCCCGCGTGTTCTTTGATGTCGTCAGTCCATCGTCAATCCATAGTCAGTCCAATGCCATCATCCAGGGCAGCTAAAGGCCATTTGTGTTGATGTAGCCAGTCGGCTATAGCCAGGAAAAAGTGGTGTTGAGCGGGCACATAGCACGGATGAGTAGGGACCGTTGGAGAAGGCGGGTCGTTGAGTGAGACCGACACCAAACTACCAGGCCGTCCATTAACTATACATACCTACTCATTATAATAGGTAAGGTGGAATTTGATGCTTGGAGAAAAAAAACTGTATAAGTAAATTGTAGGGCTAGGTACGGACATTTATTTACTAGAGGAAAGTTTTCGCGTTCCATTTTATCTAATTCGATTACAACTTGCATAATACAATCTGCAGGGCAAAATTGTATAAGAGCGAGATGGTAAATCAATGTATAAGAACGCGCCTTCCATTCTGGAAGTATATTCCAATTAAGGATGGAAATGATTGCTATTAAAAAATCATTATCATTTACCCATATGATTTTTTTTCACTGTGAAATCACCTGCTATTTTTCACACTGCTACTTTACGACTAAAAAAAAAAAAAAAACCCACCGAACTTCACTTCAGGAAGGTGAAAGGTCTAACGTTGAATACCCGCTGCCCTCAATCATAGAACAAATATGCAATGAACTTCCCTTCATACTGTAGACGTCGAACTGTTCGTTCTTCCTAGTCAATTTAAAGAGCCAACTTACATGTTTCGACTGTAAGTGCCATCTCAAATAAAAAGGGGAAGGGGATAAAGGGTTGGCAGCGCACTTGTAACTCCACTGGTGTTGCAAGTGTCCATGAGCGGCGGCATTTGCTAACCATCAGGTGATCCGCCTGCTCGTCTGCTACCTATAACATAAAAAAAAAAAACTAAGACAAGAGAGATTTCGGATGATGAAAAATAAGTATAGTACATAACTGGCACAACGTTTAGATTAAGCAATGTAATCTTTATTTTATACAAAACACTACAAAAAACGCGGTACGAGAGCAAAATTTGTAAAATGAATTTCATAATACCAAGACTAAGAGAGGTCTCAGCCTCTAAGCTTGTACTTACATTTATTCTTACTGCCTTTCAGTGTTTCCACCTCATACTACCTTGTACATACAAACCTCCCCTTGTCGCCCATCGTAGATATTAGCAGTAAATGGCCGGGTAATTTACTAAGCCTGGTTTGAAAGTTTTAAACTATCATGTTTGCGCTACACCGCCCAACCGCTGTGAACCGCTAACATTTTGTCCTAGGTGGGCGATAGTCTGATAAGCTGCGAAGCGAAGAACTAAATGCGAAGGAACGAAAAAAAAGCCAGGAAAAAGCGGGGACTTGATACCGTTATTGTTCGATCCACTTGAGGTTTATTGATTACAATTTTACCAAAATTTGAGACATTTAAATATTACAGTTCGCTGTAAACGCAAAAACAACGTTTCTATTATTTTGTATAAGTATAGCTTTATACGAGTATAAAATTATGATATTATCATAATAATTATCACCATCATTTCAGCCAATAGACGTTCACTTCTGGACATATGCCTCCCCCAAAGTTATCCACATAGATCAATCAATCAAATCATTTATTGCCTCAGTTACATGTATGTATTAGAGACATTGGATAGATGTTAGCACCATTAAAAGTACAAAATATGTAACCTGCCATACGGCATACAATATTGCACATGCGTCCTGTGCCACCCGCAATGAGATTGTGATGTTTGCAAAATTAATTACGTTTCAAATTCTCAAATTATAGAGTAGATACCTACACTAAACAGAGATTATTTTTTTGAAATTCAAATGACTGTCACCGTACCATACAACGTCAATCATAAACATGTATGAAGAGAAATGTATACGTATGGAATATAAGTAGTGAAAGAACAGAGGATGGCTGAAAAAGAGATGGATTGATTGTGTGAAAGAAGGCTGGATGATTCGTCAATGTGTGATAGAGATGAATGGAAAAGAGCACTGCGCCGACCCCAGATAACCAGGGAACATGGCAAGAAGTTAATATTTATGTTTCATCTGTTGTCTGATATCTGTAACACAAGTGCTTAAGCTACTTAATACGGAGTCAGGTCAATGTATGAGATGTTGTGTGAATTTATTTATTTATAATATTAGTTGCCCTCCTAGGACAAGGGATTACCTGGGTTTGTAAATAGGCTGTATGTTGCAGGATTAGTACTAAAACCGCAACGCTAAAATCTTACTGGTCCTGCTTGGTCTGCATCTTATCTACATGTATGTAGGTATCAGTCGCCCTTTCCATTTTACCAACAAAGAACTACGACGGGATAAGACTTAACAATTACCCTGATGAAAAAATATGACAATATAGCTGATTAAAAGGACATTTATACAAATATTTTTATAATATGATAAAGCGGGAGTATCTCATAAAATCAGTTCAAACCACGCTTTAATCTTACTGTTTGTTGGCGACTGGCTGTCAACCTGTGCAACCATGGTGCAACCTAATTTTTTATCTATGCTTTTCGAGGTGTCAAATGGTTGTCGTCTGACTATTATCAAATTGTTTTTATTTACCTATTTTCACGTAATTACTTTTTGTGGTTTTTGTTCTCGTTTACAGGTGTAGTCTCTCATATTAATCGCCATTTACCACTCATTCATTACCTACACTGTAGAACATTTATTTTTTGTTAAAAAGAACTACTTTGTCAAGTTAATTCGTAGAATTCGAAATATATTTTTTTGGGAATCAAAATACTTTTTTGATGAAACGAAATACGTTTTCGTTTCATCAAAAAGGTATTTTGATTTAATTTGATGAAACGAAACTTAGCGCGTTTGACGCTAGATAAAGACAGTGACAGCTAATCAAATAACGGTTTAAGTCATTTCTTAGGGACGTAGATAGGTAGTTTATTCTATTCTAACCTGTTTGGTTTGGCCTTTAATAAAAGTACTAATTGTGCTTGAATCTATTTATTTTAACACCAAGTACTGTATATATAATAACACTGAGTAACAAAATAATTATCTCCAATCTAAGCCGCTAGTCTGCCTACTTTAGCAAAAATAAAAAAAAAAGCTTCTTACTACTTCTTAGGTTATGTTGTATATTTACAAGAATACCATTCCTTAAAATGTAAATAACGAGAATACCATCCTTTGACAGTAGGTCTAGGATAGTCTGTGGTTGAAAGAAGCCCATGAAAGAAGCAATACGAATGAAACTAGCGCCGCCAACCACAGACTATCCTAGACCTACTGTCAAAGGATGGTATTCTCGTTATTTACATTTTAAGGAATGGTATTCTTGTAAATATACAACATAACCTCTAAACAAAACATCGGTAATATAAGAAATTCCCGCTTTTACAAGAAAACAGTGATGCTGTTTTAGATTATTTACTTAATGAGCAATCCATTGATACCAAGGTCGTTAAGGGTAGCGGAGATTTTAGTTCAAGTCACCACTTCTATGAAAACCGCCGACGTCTTTGTCAAACGATATAAGTAGGTACATATATTATTTAATAGGTACATTATTATGGCGAGCTATTTTTTAGGACAATCAAGATGACCTCACTCCGCCTGATGGTACGAGTAAGCGGCCGTGAGATCCAAATATGAGATTGACACGCACAAAAGAACAGACATAGTATCCATTCAAGAGATACCAAGTACGAGTAGGTATGCCAAGTTGAACAATGGTACCAAGACATTTTCTTTTCAACTTATTTTAGGTCTATTTTTCATAATGTGTAAATATGGTAAGTGACGTGTAGTAACCGCAAAAGTCAGACCGCCTCGCTAATTATTTACTACACTTCTTAAATTAAAAACTCACACTCAAAGTATTTATTGCTGTCATGAACGTACAATAAAAGTTTTATAAATAATTTTCAGGTACATCATGTTAGCATTCACCCCTGACTATGTAGTCATGGCCAAAGGCTCAATTAGAAATGATACGTAAAAAAGATACATAAGACCTTTTCTTATCAAAATATAAAAATAATATATCGTAGGGAACATATATTTTCTCTTATATTATTACTATTGTTAAAAGCCCTGCGACATACGCGCCTGCACAAATACTTTCCTAATCTTAGCCCTTCGAGGGCAAGGTCGTGCTAAGTGCCTACTTCACGTCACCTACAAGGAATGGCCCAAAAAACTCGTCGCCAACCCTTACCTATTTTATTTACGGCTAAAACGCGTCTGGGAATTTGTGGATCGGAATATCGTCTTTCTTTTTTACTAGTTTTTTTTGGACTTGACTTTCATGTCAGGTACCGACATACACATACACACATACCTAAGTACATGCTGGTATATAAAGATACGTTCGCAGATATACATCCATGTACAATCCTGTTGTCCATTTATAGGTCTGAGAGCGTTCGTTTCCGATGGACACTGCGACCAAATTGAACTATGGGGCGTGAAATGTTCCCCATGAAAAGGAATGATTTCCACCGAAGCCGGGTGGTATTGGCAGAAGAGTAGCTTAGCTGGTCAATGGGCTAGAGATGCCCTGGTGAGTGCAAGTACAGTTGGCCGAGGAGGACCAGGCCAGCGAAGAGAATCTAGTGACGGTTCCATTAGGCGGGCGTGAAGCTGGCTTGCTGGTAGCTGCCGAAGTGATGATGACGTGGAGGAGAGAATGGACTGATGTTCCCACTGCTTCTAAGAGACGACTTTGAACGCCGTGAACAACCCACCGAGAAGAGATGAAAGATGTAATTGATAGTATCATTAACCGTTTTCCCGTAACTTTAACCGCTAAAGTACCAGCCCTCAAAATCCATCTAGTAGTAGTAGCGTTTGATCGTAGTATCGTTTGATTTGGTTGAAATACGCAAGCACCTAATTATTACAGCGGGGCTTACAATCGGAAACCCAGTCTCAACTGCTACATAAACCGATGTTAACTTATATGTAGATTAATCTCCACAGTACAGGGGTAAGCAGTGAAGGGGAGCTAAGGTGCGTCGACCTCCACGAGTGGCCCCCGCTGGTAATCAGTTCTGCCCTGATTCCAGCCGCGGTTGGTATCAGGTAGAAAAGTTTACCGTGGGGTCCGGTGTTCCCCGGGCAACGGCGGGTAGTAATCTCACTATGGTGGATTGCTACCTGACGGCCGACGGACGCACACTTTCCGGCGGACCGGCCCTGGCGTGTGATCGCGCTGAAGCGCATTTTCCTACAGGGCCTTCATTGTCCGCCGAGGGTGTGAGGAGGTCCGGCCTCTTAAGGCTCCGCTCGTGTGATTGGTGGGGAGGCAGGGCCATGGGGCTAGCGCACCCTAAGGTCGTATGTCCCACCATCGCACTCAGCGGAGAGGCAGGGGCCTTCCTTTGTCCTTGACCTCCCTAGAGTGGAGTGCCTCCGGGCACAGTGGCCGAAAGGCCCGTTTAGGAGACCTGCGCCGCAAGGTCGCAGCCAGCGGATTACGGCGGCAGGTCGGTGTTGCCCGTTTTCCAGGCTCCGCATCCAGCGGAGTTGGGATCTCGGGCGGCTTCGTTTGAAGCTGCGGGGTTTGTTTCCCCAACCCGCTCTGCGCTGCATCCAGCAGTGTATGAGTGGGGAAGGGTCCCCGCAGTCCTCCCCCTCGACGGTGCCTGCACTGCAGCCAGTAGTGTGGGTGCCCCCTCGGAGGGTGCGTTACGAGGGCCGTGGGAGAGGCCCTGGGGGCTGCGCGCTTTGCAGCCCCGGAGGACTGGAGTGGGGCCGTACTGGCGCGCCCCGCAGTCCATGGGTGGGTCTGCGGCGATGAGGTTCGTCCTATTTCCCGCTTTCCCACCCCGAGCCTGGACTTGCCGGGAAACGTCGTAGGGGTTTTTAGTGGGTATGCCTCTGGACGGCCACTGATTAGCAGAGGCCCAGCCCAGAGGAGAGCCCCATACTACCCGGCCGCCTCCCAGCGGCCGCGTGTGCATAAGGCGGCGCTAGCCGACGTCGGCTCCTTATGAGCCGGCGGCATTTTCCCCTTCGTCACCAAAAAAAAAAAAAGGGTAAGCAGTGAAGAAGTTTTTAAATTGTATGGTGCTAGCATAGCACAGACGAATCACCTGATGATCAGCGATTGCCGCCGCTCATAAACACCTGCAACGACAGCACTGATTAAAGCAGGCAGGTTAAATCTTGGCAGCGCACTTTTTTTTTTTTTTTTTTGTTCACGCAGAGTGAATGCCGCCTTATGCACACCCGGCCGCTGGGAGACGACCAGGTAGTGTGGGGCTCTCCCCTGGATTGGGCTTCTGCTAATCAAGGGCCGTTCAAGGGCATACCCACTAAACACTCTGCGACTTTTCCCGGCAAATCCAGGCTCGGGGTGGGAAAGCGGGAAATAGGACGAACCTCATCACCGCCAAGACCCACCCATGGACAGCAAGGCACGCCAGTACGGCCTCTTTCCGACTCCCGGGGCTAATTAAAGCCCCCAGAGCAGCTCCCACTGCCCTCCGACAAAGCCCCAACCGGGCGGCGCCCGCAGTCGCTGGATTGCGATACGGGCGTCGCGGGCATGGGCTCCTGCAGAACTCTCCACAAACCCACACCCTGCTGGCTGCAGGGCAAGGTGGGCGAGAGTGCCTGCAGGCTTCCAAAAAATACTGCCCCACCAGACAGCCCCACGGCCGGCTACGCTGGATTGCGCAGTCGGTCGCTGGGCGGAGAGGTGGGGTTAGCCGGCCCGTTGCCGCATCCCACTGGCTGTGGGACGCAGCGCAGACCAGCAACTAAAGACCCCCACAAAAGATGTGGGGGGTGGCGCCCGAAGGCGCCCCACTCGGTGGGGCCCACGTCAAGGTGTCGCCCAAAGTGGAGGAGATCCTCACAGGGCGCCGGACAGGGCCCGGCCCAGACAGAGCTGGGCCTCAAAGTGCAGCTGTCAGCCGTCGGGTAGCAATATGGCGATAACCCGCCGTTGCCCAGGGACACCAGGACCCCAGCGCACTTGTGCCTACTGGTGTTTCAGAAGGCCTCTCCTAATAGCCTCCACTACTTTCTCTCCCCCTCGTCTGCCACCTCATCACATGCCTTCACATTTTTAGCAGATGATTTAAACAGCATCACGCGGTGTGACAGCAGAATCAGAATCGTTTATTTCTTAAAATATGGTGTTGGGAAACAGCACCATCTAGCGGCACACTGCGTAGACTCCAATACGTATGAAGTTGTCTCACGTGTTACCGAGGATCACCGGGCCGCGGCGCGCTGGAATCGCACGTACTTCAGGCAGAAGACATACGTCTCACTCACTCGTCATCTCTCGTCAAAAATTGTCATATCATCCACCCGTTGTACCAAATTCACTAGGAAATAAATATCTTTTAAATTTCGAATAAAAGGAATTCATTGAAGACGTCCCTGAATGTAATGCAGAAATGGTGTAGGGTATAGTACAATGTCAGAATATTTTCCATAATAGGCTTAGAAATGTCATGAGTTAATTTTAACACTATTAGAAGTTATAAGTATATTTTCAAGCAGTGGTCTTGGTAATTTTCTATGCGGGAGTGAACCACTCGTCCACCTAGCTATTACCACACTCATCATCATCAAGTTCAGCCAATAGACGTCCACAGCTGGACATAGGCCTCCCCCAAAGTTCCTCCACCAGATCGGTCCTGTGCCACCCGCATCCAATTGGCTCCCGCCCTTCACTAGATCGTCGGTCCACCTGGTGGGAGGCCGCCATGGCTGCGGCCTCCTGCGCGTGGCCTCCACTCAAGGACCTTTCCAACCCAACGGCTGTCTGTTCTTCCCTCGCAATGTACCCTGCCCACTGCCACTTCAGCCACACAATTCTTTGGACTATGTCCGTGACCTTAGATCTCCTGCCACACTATTACATAAAAAATATTGAAGAAGAAGAAAAAAGAGAGTTGCTTCTCTGTCCCACTTCACTGTGACTCGTTGCAGCGTGTAATTATCTGGTATAGTTCTATTGGTACATTCGATTGCAGCCGAGTAAACGGCTATGGGCAATCGCAGGCTTTGTGCACATGCATTGTTTTGGCCCTAATAGGGTTATACGGCGCCTCACTCACCTTCCGACTGAGGAAGTCTGTGAATTGATAATGAACATTTGCACTACTACACAATACACAATGTAACAAGTGTTAACCCTCTATTATATATCATTAATAAATCTTTACTATTTATAAACAAGTAACTTCTTAAAGACAAGGATAATAAGCATATTGAAAGTGCGAAACATGCACGAGGTAATCGACATTCGGCGCCATCTATTGAGATGGCGCCGAATGTAGAAGGGTCATAATCAAAAGAGCGAAAAATTCAGTTCGCTTACCTTAAAATGGCTATTAAATACTTAACTATCGCATGTCTTTTTATAATTTGAAAATTTGTCTTTGCTTCTCCATTTTATGAACAAGAATCATAAAAAAAATGTCTTAGAGCTAGAATTTTTTTCACATTTAATTATAAAAGTCCCCTCCTGTAGACTGTTCAGATGCGAAGTTCATCACTTTAGATGAGTATAAAAAATACTTACTTTTCATTAAATATATTTGTTTTTATGTTTTTCGGTCTGACAAATAGTTTAGTATGTATAATATCATACTCATAAAATTACGACATTTGTTTACCGAAATAAATTAATTAAACAACGTGTTCTTAGTTTCATGGTCTCCTCCTGCGGACGTCTAAAATCTGTCAAATTTTGTAACTTAATAATAGGTGAATATACGATAGTCAAATATAAATAATTATTTTTTAAGATGATCAAAACTAACTTAGGAACTTTGTTGTCAATTGTTATTTTGCTGTTTGGAATCATTTCCATCTTTGTCCCTTCGCCAGTCTTTTTGTTATTATTCCGTTGGCCGAAAACTAAATATATTTGAAGTGTTTCTCGGCCACTTTCATACCACTGGCCGAAAACTAAACTTATTTATATCAGTCTAGACAACGTTGTCAATACTATTTACCCGAATTTTATTGCAAATAAAATAAAAAAGTGATAAAAAGGGCACACTTCTTATCTATTGGACACACGATCCTGCTTTATTTACTTGATTTTACTGTCAGTATTATCGATGGGCTGAAAAGTGAAATAAAATCATCCCGATTTCGGCCACAATATTTTACCGGGGCCGAGAAGTAGTTTATTGAAAGCTGGTTTTCGGCCGACAAAAATTAAAAACTTTAACTGAGTATTTTCCAAACAATAACCAATAACAAGTGGCCGAAATCTGACCACACAAATGTGAAGACATCATATTTTGTCTTCCAATTTTTTCTTTGACAACAACTTACCTCTGACATTAATTTAAGAGGTTGATTTTTTTAATGTATGAGTCAGTTTTCGGCCTGGCGGCCGAGAACGAGAATCTTCCGAAAAATGTGGTTAGTTACCCGGACATCGAATTAAGATCAATAT
>CM026283.1:16595751-16643371 GCA_014851415.1 Cnaphalocrocis medinalis
GGGAAGAGATCAGAAATAATACCGAACAGGGTCTGATTAAAATAAATAATTGGTTGAGTTATAACATCCTCACCCTAAATCTGACAAGACTAATTTCATTGTTTCAGTCTCCACAATGATAGCCAACCAGAGAGTAACTTCACCATCAAAATACACAGCTGTGAGCGTAAATCTAATGTGGATGTTTGTAATTGTCCAGTTATTCAAAAGGTGGCTGAAGCAAAGTACCTTGGTGTTATTGTGGATCAGCGAGTGTCTTGGCATCCACAACTTGAATACGTAACTTCAAGAGTTCGGAAACTCATCTGGATGTTCAAGACACTCCGATATGTCTTACCTATAGGTGCTGACGTTCCACAAGGGGGTGCTAGAGACGCTTTGAGGGAAATATATATATCTTTAGTCCAGTCCATCCTAATCTATTGCATCCCCATCTGGGGCGGTGCAGGAAAGACACGCTTTCTTGAGGTTTGAACGCGCGCAACGCTGTCTGATTAAAGTAATGTACTTTAAAAAAATGCGATTCCCACTGAAACTCTTTATCAGACATCTAAGCTCCTATCTGTCAGAAAAATTGTACATTATTCAAACTGTCCTCAGGGTTACACAAATCTCAGCCCTTATGATCCAGTAAAATGTGCAGAAGAAGACATGATATTGTGATAGAAACGTCTAGAGTCAGGACTAAATTTGCCAGTAGTCAATACATGAAACGCTCTGCACATATATATAATTTACTGAACAAAGAAATAAACTTCTACAGTAAACCATAAATGAATGTAAACGGCTGATGGTGGAATGGCTTCAAACTAAAATTATGAAGAGACAGAGAAACTATTGTCTATAATATGTTAAATCTACACGTTTGTTTTCATCTACATATACGTACGTACACACAACTCCACCCGCCCACACGCGCATACACACTCACACAGCACACACACCCACACCCCACACCCCCCCCCCCCCCCCCACACACACACACCACACACACATACACACACACAAACACGGTGCATTCTACGGTTATTATTAAATTTTTTGTATCGCTACTATTAGAATTTGGCATAAGTTTTCAAGTTATGTAAACGTTTAGAATAATATTATGTTATATATACATAAGAATGGCTTAAAGTGAAGAGCGGAGGCTCCTGGCACAAGCTTCTTATAAGCTTAAAAGGAGACTCCAGCCACTATTATTGTAAACTTAGCATTTTATGAATAAAGATTTTATTTATTTATTATTATTTATTTATTCATACTGAAAGTGTTTCAAAAAGTAACCCCAAGCGCTGTCATTAGTAATATAGCTATACTTGTAGATATTTTGGATTTCGAAAATGCCCTCACCGTATTTTCGACCTTAATCTATAGTAATTGGTTTTAAATTCCAAAAATGCCAAACAGCGCTCTTTTGTCCATGGAGCCTTCATTGGTGGCGACACATTTAGCGCGTTCACACTGTATCTAGAGTTTATATGAGCGCAATGACTTAGTATTTACGTTAATAAAACCTATTTATTTTTGAAGGACGGAAGGAAAAGCGTACATTGCGTAGAATAATATTGAATAGGACACAAACAATCTCAATACACTTACAACACATAATTACAGTAGTACGCCCCAGGGAAATCCCGCTGGACTCATTCGCTCAGCATGTGGAGGCTATCTATTTGCCATTGAATGTAAAGAGGGTCTATGAATAAAACTTACCTAATGTCTTACAATAACATTACAATTCTACGTAGCTTAAACTTTCAAGCGTGTTTTGTATGAGTGATCTTAAATAGGACACACAATCTCTGTACATTTTTTTATGCAAGTACTATACAGTCCACAGACTCAAGGTCCGTGCCTTTTTTGTTTCACTCTTATGAAATAAAATTTAAACAAAATTGCTATGTTGCTCCACGTGTATGTCTTTACACTTGCAACACATAATTATAGAAGTACGCCCCGGGGGGAATCCCGCCGGCCTCACGCGTACATGTGTATCCGATTTCTATTTGCCATTGAATATGAAGAAGACCTATAAATAAAACGTATAAAATATCTTACAATAAAATAGTTACTCTGGTTACACTTTCAAGCGCATAGCATATGAGTGATATTGAATGGTACACAAAAAATCTGAGTACACTTATGGGCTTACGACACATACGTACAGCAGGGCCCCGGGGGAAATCCGCTGGCCTCACGCGCGTCTCATATGCGGGTGATTTCTATTTGCCTTGAATATAAGGAGGGTCTATGAATAAAATTTACCTTATATCTTACAACATAATAGAAGGACCTTAACATGGGAGAGACAAAAGTACAAGTCTGGTGGTTCAGCCACGTCGAATGAATAGTAACAGGTCGGGGACCAAAGAAGGCCAGTCGGATGCCTACCTTATCGCTGGTAAACTTAGCCTAGTGAACGGACCTGCGAGAATTATTGGGGACTAATTATCTGGTGGAGCTATGTACAAAAAAAATGTGTTTGTTCGACCCGGTAATCGAACCCAGGATTCCGTGATCAGGTACTTAAACCACTAAACCTACGGGGGGGTTGGTGAAGTGCTTAAAATTTGAATTATAACTATGATTTTATACGAAAGTCAAGCAGCGTACCTACTTAACCATGTACTTAAAAATTATGTTGCGTTGAATCCCCTTTTTTAATAATCATAGTATAAAGTGTCCCATTTTCAAATTCAAATATATTCTATTCTATTCTACGACTTTCCAAGTAGTAATAGTCTAGTCCGGGAAGTGTATTTCCTAAATAATTTTACGTGAATACATTAAATACACTTAGGTCCACTTGCGCGTGCCAGGGTTAAGCACTTTAACTTGCACTTTTTATTCTCGATTTTTTCGGTTACACGGTATTAAATTTTTAAATTGACTTGCAAAATTACGGATAAGCGCTTGACACCGGGAGTGTTATATTAGTTACATGGGAATAACTATCACGGAATTAACGTCTTAAGGCCAGACAGCAGACACAATAGAAATCAATGGTTTTTGCCTCGTATGAGGCGTTTTGGTCTTACGACGTTAATGAATTAATCTTCAACATCGGGTGCAAGCGGACCTTAGGCAGTGAATATATCAGTGCTAGAAATGAGTGATATGGAACAAGAGACAAACAATGTGTGTACACTTACGACACATAATTACAGCAGTGGCGCCCCGGGGGAAATCCCGCCGGCCTCACGCGCACGGCGTGTGTCTGATTTCTATTTCCCTTGAATATAAAAGACCAGGATGATAGGATACTTATCGGACATACAAGAATTCATAACAACAACAACACATTGAACAAGATTTCAAGGTGACGATGAGAGAATCAAAAGATACAATTGTTTCTTCTTTTGGTGCCTGTCCTCAATATTAAAAAACAATAAGGCTTATAGGTCTGAAAAAGCCAGTTATTTTAACCCTGGGAAAACCATGCTTCGGCATTGTTGAGGATTGACGGCTGGACCAGCCTCCTTTTATATGGTTTATGTTTTATATGTTCTTTGCTATTTAGATATAATATTGTTTGTTTTACTTAATTTCATGTCAGTGGCTATAACAAAACGCGCATTTAAAAATACATTGGTTTTCTGCTAATATCAGCCTTTTATTAGCATCATTACCAATAATAACCCAGCGAACTACAGTCCAACGCCAATAGGCATGAATGGGCGGCTCGACCGTTGATACCACGGCCTCGCAGAAGACTGACGTGAAGCAGCGCCTCCGCTGTGATTTGAGGGTCAATTGATGGGATAAGGGGTTTAAGGGTGGCAGCGCACAAGTATGTTGCAACAATGTCTGTACACTTAGACACATAATTACAGCAGTGGCGCCCCGGGGGAAATCCCGCCGGCCTCACGCGCACGGCGTGTGTCTGATTTCTATTTGCCTTTGAATATAAAAAGACCCGGATTACTTATCGGACATATGAAGATGGAAAGAGAAATGTTTTGTATATTTTTTATTATTATTTTATGGGCTTCCCCTTGGTTTGAGACCGTCCAAATCTCTTTTAAATGCCTATGATGTGGTTGTTAGGTCAAAACCGACCAGTCGAAAATACTTATTATGCTTTCTAGAGTACGAAGGTATCTTTCTTTGGGATCGGATTATAAAGTTATCCTTCAATGTCTTCTATGCCTTCAGTGAAAGCTTCTAAACAAAAATTGTCTTATCTGCATGACACAAAGGTGAACCGGTAAATAATGCCCTGGGGTATTAAGTTCGCCTATTGTAACCAATCTCTGTGCCATAAAGGTATAATAAATAAATAAAACATTTTGTTTTATGATTTTTGGTCTTTCGCAGAAAAAATACTAAGTCGGTCACGTGACATTCTCATTTTTATCGGCAGTCGAAATTTTTTTCATCAACAAAATGTCAAGTTCAAAATTTTTGGCAGAACACATGGCTAAAGCGATGTAAATGTTCGCAGATACACCCTATATATCTAAGTAGAGGCAGTAGCTTTGTAATCCGACAGTCGCCGGGACCGATATCTCCGTCACGCGCTAGTTGATCATAAAAGCGCACCTTTGCTACTCGATAACTTTTCCATTTCACATGAAAAGAATTGTATGGGACTCACCGGACTTCCATATAATCGATAGCGCTTATGACCTCTACCTAGCATTACACGGGTAGATTTATTTAGGAATATGAAATGTTTTTATGACAATGGAAATAGAAGATTATGGAAGGTTCGAGAATAGTCTGGGGTGGGAAAAATGTCCATAATTCGATGTCGTAGTATACGCTTGAAACAGCTTCGCTTGTATCGAACATTCTAGAAGTGAATAGAATGTTCTCGTTGTATGCGTGCAAAAGTCCTGAAAAGTTGTGTTTCGAACATTCTGGAAACGAATAGAATGTTCGCGAATTATCCCGACAGCTCACGCGTATTGACCGCGCCAGTTTAAAGTGAGCAAGCGAATTGTGAAGTATTGGGAAGATAAGCCACGCTTCGGCATGACCTCGGATACCATCACTCATTCGACAAAACAGCGCAGGCGTTGCTTCACGCTGGTCGCCTGTACTCATATATACTTGTGAACCTGTCTGCAATTATGAACCGATTTAAAAAAAAATGCAAACTACCTGCAATATTGATGAGACTTTCGTCAGCTCATGGCGAATTAAGCACTTACGAAATTCTTTGGCTTAGTAAGAGTTCGGTTAGTATAATTGGTAGTACAGTCACCCGGATTGTGGAAGGTTGTGGGTTCGAGTCCTACCTGAACTCGCCGATGAATTTTTAAGTGCGTTATTTACGTAACATCATCATTTGCCTGCCCTATTCCCAGGTTATCTGTGATCGGCGCAGTATGTTTTCTTCTTCCATTCGTCCCTGTCATTCTTCATCGTATCATCCATCCCCTTTTCAGTCATATCATTCTTCACACAATCCATCCATCTCTTTTTTGGCCGTCCTCTGCTCCTTGGCCCATTTACATTCTTACCCATCACTCTTTTGGTTACGTGTTCCTCCTCTCTTCTCATAACATGGCCATACCAAACGAGACGATTTCCCGTTAGTTTATCAGTAATAAACAATGCTATATTATCATACTGGATATCTCTTCACTGTGCTAAGACTAAGTGCCAGTACTAATTAGTGAGACTCTGTCAACCGACAGATCGCCGTAATGACCCGCAACTAGTTACGAGACAGTTGACAGGGAAAAATAGTTGTGAGTTTGCGACCACTTCGCGAGAACTAACGCAATGAATAGTATAAGCAAATTGTGCTCAAAGAGATTCTTAATTGCTCTTTTTACTTTTGGCGTGGCCTGGTTTGGCGAAATTATTCTCACAGGAGACCTCATTTAAGAAAATCATTTTGCTTATGTTAAATGAAATCTATACTTTTTGATCTTATAAATAACTAGTGGCCCGCCCTCGCTTCACTTCGGTATTTTAATTTTTTGAACGAAGTAGAATTCACAACAATCAAAGTAATTAGCAAAAAGAATAATAATAATTTTGGTGATCGTAAACCTTAATGAAGGAATCTCAAAAAGATTTGATTTAAAAAATGCTGGAAACTCTATAATTTTACTTTGTCAAATTTAATCAGTTCCCCCGTTCACCCCTATAGGGGGGGACTTTTATAAAATTTCTATGCAAAGCCTAATACCAATTTTCAAGATTCCTAGCTTCAAAAAAATGACAATACTTCGTTTCAACCCCCTTTTCCCCCCTTTTTAGGTTGAAGAAAAAAAATAACGAATTCACTTTCATTACATTTGTGTGCAAAGCCCAAATACCAAGTTTCAAGAATCTAGCTTTAAAATTGACAATACGGCGTTTTATCCCCCTTTCTCCCCTTTTTAGGTTGAAGAAAAAATGCCGAATTCAATTTCTTTACATTTGCATGCAAAGCCCAAATACCAATTTTCAAAGCTCAAGCTTTAAAAGTGACGAATTTTCCATACGACGTTTTAACCCCCTTTCACCCCTTTGTAAGCTGAAGGAAAAAAAATGCTGAAATTACTTTCATTTAATTTGTATGGAAAACCCAAATACCAATTTTCAAGACTCTAGCTTTAAAAATAAAAAATCTCCCATACATTGTTTTTACCCCCATTTCACCCCTTTATGGCTTGAATTTAAAAAAAAACTAAAACAGGTAAATTTTTATTTTTGTTAAACAACCATAATCCAAATTTTCAAATCTCTAACATCAAAATTAAAAGACTTTCATACTAACGTAAACCCCCCCTTTCACCCCTTTAGGGGGTGAATTTCGCAAAATCCCTTCTTAGTGCGCGCCTACATAGTAAGAACTACCTATGTTTCAAATTTCATGATTTTAGATCCAGTAGTTTTGGCTGTGCGTTGATAGATCAGTCAGTCAGTCAGTCAGTCAGTCAGTCAGTCAGTCAGTCACAGGCCGAGGCGTTACCTCTTTATTAATAGTATAGATAGAAGATAGAAGATTGATAATAAATAAATAAATATTTCACTACATCACATTCGTTGATCTGACTCTGAGATAGGTAGCTGAAGCACCTGTGTTACAGATATCAGAACCAACAGTGAGATTATAAATATATACATATAATACTTTTCTTTTGTAAATACATACTTATAATAAATAGAGAACACCCAGACCAATACAAACAGACATGTTTATGCACACAAATGTTTGTACTGTGCGGGGATCGAGCCCGCAACCCTTGGCCCAGACGCAGCACTCACTACCACTGAACCAACCGGGTCGTCAATTTACCAAGCGTGTACTGTTATTTACTAGTATCATCATTTTGCATCTAATTTTGGTAAATTGCGAAGAGCTAAGAGGTAAACATTGGAAAAACATAAAAACTGTAGGTAACTTTTTTATTCGTATTCACTTTAATTACAGAGGGCCCGAAGACAAAACTTTCAAGCTGAATGTCTTCGGTTCTATAATGGATTCCTTGAATTTGATAGGTATATAAATCGGGAGGTACATTGACAGTACATTAGGTCAGTATATTTTTTATGTATATCGAACATTAAACAGCCGAAGGCCCAACTGGGAAGATCAGGCATTTTATCGTAATTTCTGCCAAAACGGTGGAGGTACAATCAATTTTGTTGATAAACTCGAAAGGTAGGTTTAAGCAACTGAAGCATTGCCATAGTTTTATAAATCTAGGTCGGGGGGCCCCACTATGAAGGAACACATTTTCCGAACCGGTACGACATTCAAATCTTCAAGAAACGAGCCTATACCTTCCTAAAAGGCCGGGAACGTATCGGCACTCCTTCTGGTGCAGCTGATGTCCATGGGCAGCGGCGTTCACTCACCATTAGGTGACCCGCTTGCTCGTTTGCCTTCCTATAGGTATTATAAACAAAACCATTAATTAGAATAACTAACTGAATAAATACTATTGAAATAGTAAAATTTAACACCTGCAACCTGATTTTTGTTGGCATTGACAGTTCAAAGGTTCAAAAGGGACTCTCGCTCGCACAGTCGCAGCGGTAAACAGCTGATCGGGTTACTCCGTATAATTATCAAGTTAACTATAGTAAAAAGTGAATTAGCAGTGCTACAATTATTATATTGTTAAAGCCTGTGCACTAGGCTATCCAACAGTGGAATTTGTTTTCATATCCGTATTCGAACATCTCTGTGAGAAGTAAATACATTTATACAAAATTGTATTTAGCCGTTACGAATTGCTCCTAACTGAGCTCGCTGTGTTGTGTGTCACTCCGTGTGACTCATAGTCTTCGCCGAGCTTGCGGCCGGGGCCGGCCGCTACGCAGGACTTCGAGCCTCAAGTCGGTGTCTACTGCGGTCGCGACGGGTGATAATGGCGCGGCAAGTGAACTGCGCGGGTTGCCGCGGAGTGATTACTGAGGACAGCGCATATATGAAGTGCGCTAAATGTAAACAATACTTTGACTTACTTTGTGCCAATTTTAATGAGGATGCTTTCTCTACAATGACTACTGAATTCAAAATGTCTTGGATAT
The DNA here is from genome assembly GCA_014851415.1 of Cnaphalocrocis medinalis. NCBI lineage: Eukaryota > Metazoa > Arthropoda > Insecta > Lepidoptera > Crambidae > Cnaphalocrocis > Cnaphalocrocis medinalis. Next base: position 16,604,233 of record CM026283.1, read on the forward strand.
GCATTGAATGCCTAAGTAAAATCCCGAAACAAGGCAATCTGAATACTCCTGTACGCCAACAGCTCGGCCATGAGAACACTTCGGCCAGTCATTACCTGGATGTGTCTATGCATACACCTGAAAACAACATAACCTTTCGAAGGCCCGGGCTCGCTGCGTCAACGCAAGATGCTGATGTTTCCAGTAAAATGACTACTATGATACAGGAAATAAAAGAAATGCAGGAGGAATTAGAATTACGATTGGTTGCTAAGATTCGCATTTTATTCTCAGAACAATTTAATAATTTCAATTTGAGTATGAGTAAGAAAATTTTTGACTTGACCACTAAAGTTGAAAATCTCGATAAGAAAATTCAAGCGTTGGATAAATCGAATAATATGCCACAGGGCAATGCACCGGAGACTTCTGAGGTAACGAAGCCACCCAAACCTAGCCCACAGCCGAAAAAAAAGCGAGGTGGTGTCAAACCTAACCCACCCCTATCATCCAACTCTTCATCATCTTCTCTGCCGCCGCTTTCTGTTCCTGTTCCGGCTTCTGCTCAGGTACTTACTCAAACTGCAGCCCCCCCTACTTCTGTTTGTCAAATTGAGCCGGTTCCTGTCACGGACTCCCCGACGCTGATTAGGAATGTGACCGTTGGATCAGCTCCTGGATCCGGTGACGACTCTGAGCGGATGGGCATAGAGGGAGGGTGGCGTGTGGTGGGTGGAAGGGGTAAGCGATCTTCTGCGCCCGGCACTCTTCGTGGTACTGCGGCGCCGGGAACCACTACGCTGCGTGCATCAGAGCGGTGGAGATATCTACACCTGTACTACGTGGAGGAGGGCACCACCGTGGACCAAGTTCGCACTCATCTTAACACTATTTGTGGAAATAATGCCTGTACAGTAGAAGTCCTAAAATCCAGGGGACGTTATGCGTCTTTTAAACTTGGTGTGCCTTCGAGGACTGCTGAACGGGTTATGGCACCAAATAACTGGGCCGAAGACATCTGTGTTAAGCCGTGGCGGCAGAACTTTCGTGCCAAAGAAAAAAACTCACAAGAACAAAGTACGTAATCTTGTTTTTTGTTACCAAAACGTTAGAGGTTTGCGTTCTAAGACTGATATATTTATGAATAATGTGACTCAATGTACTTATGCTGCAATAGCTTTGACCGAAACTTTTTTGACTAGTTCCGTATCAGACGGTGAACTATTTCCACCGGAATATGTAGTAGTGCGTAAAGATCGGTCAAATGACGCTGGCTGGGGCGGAGTGCTACTGGCCGTGCGAAGTTGCTATACTGTTCAACAAATTACAAATATAGATGGTCTCACGTCTGATATGGAACTTATAATAGCCACAATCAGTGGAAAGAGCATTAGTAAGTTCTTGTGTTGTGTTGTATATTTGCCACCAAATTATAGTAATGCTCAATATATCAATGTTTTAACCTGTATTGAAAATGCTGTAATTAAACATTCCTCTCTTAAGGTATTAATATTAGGAGATTTTAACTTGAACTCATGCAGCGTGGTTACGAAGGCTGATTTTGACTATTTCTGTGACTTTAGCGGGCTACGGCAAATAAACACTGTTTGTAATGGCCGTGGTGGTATGTTGGACCTGGTACTGAGCAGTTTCGACTCCGATGAGGTTGTAGTGTCGACAGGACTTGAACCATTGGTGCCTATAGACGAGTATCATCCTCCGCTTGATATCGATATCAGGTATTGTTGTGGTACGCCGAGCCCAACTCACTTACCATTGAATACACCAGCTGAGTTCTTTGACTCTAGGCCCGATTGGAATTGGCCTAAGGGAGACTTACAAGGATTGTACGCGGCATTAAGTGTCCTAGACTTTACGGATCTGTACAAAATAGGGGATATTAACACTGCCGTGCAGTTTTTCTACGACAGACTTTATAACTGTATTAGTAAATACGTCCCTTTAAAGCCTAACTGCAGACTGAATCAAAAGTACGTGTACCCTAAATGGTTTAATTCGGACATTATTAGCAATATACACAAAAAGTACTATCACTTGAAACGATACAAAGCTGAAGGTAAAGATTTTAACAGAGAGTTGTTCAAATACTACAGGTGGCATGTGAAGAATCTTATTGACATTGCGTATAAGCAGCACTTACGAATGACTGAACAAAAAATCGTTGACGATCCGGTTAAATTCTGGGAGTTCATTAAAGACAGGAAAGGTAGTAGGAAATGTGTGAATGTATTTCGTTCTGGCGATGTTGAGGTAGTGGATCAGGCCGCGGCCGATGCTTTCGCAGATTATTTTAGTTCGGTCTATTTAAAGGATGTGCCTACATTGGATCATTTAGACGCGATGCAAGTGGCCAAGGATCAAGTGAACGCTGTACACATCACTGTAGATGCAGTTGACGAACCAAATTAGCGTCAGCGGTAAGAAGGCTTAAACCTAGATCCTCGAATGGTCCTGATGGCATTCCTATTTTTTTGGTCAAGGACTGTATGGATGCCTTTAAAAAACCCCTCATGTTCCTCTTTAACCTCTCGCTAACTCTCGCGGAATACCCTGATATATGGAAGGTCTCTAGGGTTACCCCAGTTCCCAAGGTGGATGGTGGGAGTGACGTGTCGACTTTTAGACCAATTGCAGTGTTGTCAGTCTTTCCAAAAATATTTGAGACTGTGCTATGCCAGCAAATCAATCGCCAAACAACCAATGTCTTATGTGATTGTCAGCACGGTTTTCGAAGTTCTCGCTCTACTACGTCAAATCTGGTGGCGCATGTTGATTTCATTTGCGCAAGTATGGATGATGGTAAACAGGTTGATACAGCGTACTTTGATTTTAAAAAAGCATTTGACCTTGTCCAGAATGACATCTTATTGAGCAAGTTAGCCAAAATAGGCTTTGCGCCGGCACTGGTAAGTTTCTTTTCGGATTACTTACGTGATCGTCGTCAGTTCGTTCGTATTGGGAAATTTGAATCTAAAGAATACTTCACTAGATCGGGGGTGAGCCAGGGTAGTACCTTGGGGCCATTACTCTTTCTGATCTTCATCAATGATCTGCCTGATAGTGTGATTGCCTCAAAATGCTTGTTATTCGCGGACGACCTAAAAATGAGTCTGGCTGTGGAAACAAATGCCGACTGCGAAGCATTACAGGGAGACATCGACGCGGTTGCTGAGTGGAGTAAAATAAACCACCTGCCATTTAACATTAACAAATGCAAAGTAATCACATTCACACGCAGACGTAGTCCACTTATCTTTGACTATACTTTATCTGACGCGCCAATAGAAAAGGTAAGCAAAATATGTGACTTAGGATTATTATTAGACTCAAGATTGGACTATCATAACCACGTGACTTCTGTTTGCAATAAAGCCAGTAAAATGCTAGGCTTTGTCATACGAACTTCATCTCAATTTGATGGGGTTACGGTAGCCTCGGTACTTTACAACGCTTATGTGCGCAGTAAACTGGAATACTGTGCCATTATATGGGATCCTTACGAGGAGAAATACGCTCTTATGGTCGAAAAGATACAGCGCAAATTTGCGCGTTGGCTATACAGGAGGAAGTACGGCTACTACCCTTTCCTTTACCCGTCCTTATTTGTGTCAGGTATGGTAGGACTAGATACGCTCAAACTCAGGAGGCATATGCAGCTGATGCTATTCTATCTCTCGATCATTTGTAATAAGATAGATAATTCGCACATTATAAGTAGATTGGGACTACAGGTACCTAAGCGCCTAAGTTGGGACGCTGGGGGAACAGTGGTGCCACGGCGTAGACCGCGCCTTCTGTGGTGCCCTCCCTCGCGCACCAGGCATGGTGCACATGCCCCCACTGTCCGGGCGCTGCGCCTCATAGGAGATATGCTCGCTCAGGACTGGGATACCGACCTATTCGCCGACGGCTTCCGGCAGCTTTGTTGCAAAGCTCTTATGTTCATAAACCGGAACATCTGACATGTAGTTTTATTAATTAATTAATTCGCATTGTATAATTATTTCTATGTGATTTGACTATGAATGTTTTGATTTGATTTTAGATATTTATTTCCGTTTTACTTATTTATTGACATGTTATTGTAATTTTTAATTTTATAAGTATTTTTGTGTTTATGTATTTTCCCATATATTGTCTGTCATACTATGATTTAATTTTTGACTATGCTTGTTTTGCCACTAGCATTCTGACAATTTGGTGTATACTGTAAGTCAGCATGTACAATTGAATTAAATAAATAAATAAATAAATAAATAAATAATAAAAAAACAGTTCAAAGGTTCAAAACCAGTTCAGTTTAGTTCAATCAATTAGGTACCTCCCGTTAGCGTGTTCACAGAGCCTTTGATCTAGAAGCGAGTTTTCTGTTCTGTCGGTACACGTCTCCCACGGAACTTGGAGCTACTTTTAAACTAGAGAATGGATGTGGTAAGGTTTTTACTTAGGAAAAGAAAGATGTATCCATGAAGATCACCCAGTAGTTTCTGACGAAAACATACGGAGTAGTCTTTTTCTTTTTGTGATATATAGGGGGTAGACGAAAAGACGGATCACCTGATGGTAAGTGATTGCTGCTGCCCATAAACACCCGCAACATCAGTATCACAAGTCCGCTGCTATCCATTAACCCCTTTCAATTACGCCTGCGGTACCCTCACCCACTCTGCGAAACATAGGCGCTGCTTTTGTGAAGCCATGGTATCACTCCGGCCAGTCGGCCCATTCATGCCGAAGCGTGTCTCTCCCACATTTATCCTACACTACCACTATACCTTTGTCTTCTGCATTCCGTTCAAAATCACAATAACTTTACTCCTTCCCAAAATTTATATTCCATCCACGGATGGACATAAATAATATGTGCACTCCATTTTTTTCTTCTTTTCGCAACTCCAGAGGTCCCAGCTGCGAACATTTTCTATGCGCGGAAAGCACACTGTGACGGACAAGTATGGAATTTCAAATACACCAGACTGTACCGCAGTGCACTGCAGCCTTCTCTCGGGGAGTAAGATTCGGAATCGGCTGGCAAACTTGTTTCTCAAACAGTCCGAATATGCGATAGTCTCTTGTTTCGGATCCGTGGATGTTGCGGGTTCAGCTTTTTGGAATATTTTTGTTTATTAATCGGGTTCGGTTCGGAAACAAATGCTTTTTTGTTAAAAACACGCTTCGGCGTTGCTACCTAACAAAAGCAACGCAGTACTAGAAAATAATGTTTTGTGGCAATGCCTACTCCGTATTGGCCCGTATATTGTATAATCCAATTTCAGGTAAAGGATTTATACGCAACAATACGGCTGTTCTAAATGAAAACCTAGTAACTAAGTTTTTCCTAAAATAGGTATTTATTTTTAGGTTTTTGATATGCTAACAGCTGGGAACCGTAAACCAGCCATTTTAGAAATCTTTACACCTAATAATGGCTATGTGGACATTATTATACAAGGTCTATCAATTAACATTTACCTCCTTTTAACCACGTCTTCTACCAACCTTTCTGAAAAACAACATTCAACAACTTTCCGAAATTCATCGAAAATTTTTCGAGTCCCCCTACAGAATGACCAAGTCACGTGACAGATTTGGATAGAAAGATGAAAATCATGCGGATTTTCAAAAGTCTTAGAACAAATGTTGTTCAGAATGGTGAGTAGAACACGTGGTTAAAGGGATGTAAATGTTCACAGATACAGCCTGTAATACGCGGTGCACTAATAGGGCATCGAACGCCATCTTTTCGCGTCCGCTTACACAGGACGCCGAGCAACAGCCATCGTATACAGGGTTAACAACTGTTCCTCATCAAAAGTTGCACGTAACTGCAGAGCTGACATAATTTCACTCACGTGCGGCTATAAAAGTACGGAACCCTTCCAGCGTAAACGCTTGGATTGAAGATAAAATTTTATCGGGGCAACAGTTTAGCTGGCTCGTAAAATGTGCTACTTATTTTTACAAGTTAGTTTTATTACTGCTCGAACTGAATATTCTTTGAATCATCAGTTTATGGGCGTTTTGGTAATGACAGTGGATGTTTTGTTTTATTGATGAACAGTGACCCAGCCCTTCGTTTCAGACTTTATTGGTGCTATTAGTTCCAATATTTCCGATAGATTGCGTTGAGTGTCGATTACATCTTCGCTAGAAACTTTTGTCGTTGAGGACGTATCTCTTTTAAATAACAGTAACCGTTGGGGAAAGAGGATTGTGATGGGAATTCAAATCTGGGTCTTTCTACAGTTTAGACACAAATTACCGTGACAGTCTTTAATTAATATTTCTCAAAAGTTTAATTGGATCGTTTAACAAACTAATAAGATTTAGCTTTTGGAGATTTCGGACGATTCTATAACTGTATGGTTATTGTGTAAAACTTTTTTTGCAGCCGAAAGTGATTTTATAATATTCAATTGATCTTTGGACCAAAAATATTGTTAAAAGTAAATAAAAATTGTTTCATGCCTGTCAGAAGTTTGTTCGTTTACAGAAACGAGATAAATTACATAATTTAAATAGGAATTTAAAGGAAAAATCCGAAATAAATTGAAGCAACGTATGGGGTCAGCTGGCCTTCCTCCAAAATCCGCAGTCCGAGGTCCCATTAAAAGTATCGAGTCAAACTCACGATCGCTGTTTAAACCTATTGTTTACATATTCACGAGGCCGTAATTGGGGACAACTGAATTTATGCATAAATTGTTAACTAGATACAGTGTTGTTTGCAATGTTCTTTGTTTTTTTGCTAGTACATACTCACCACAACTTTGTTACAAATTAGCCCCTACCTATCACATTAAAAAAAGTAGGGCATCACTTTTTCAAAAGCTTTTCAGGCATAGAATTTTGTATTGTGACAATGAAGTGGCGGTGTCCGGTTTGAAATATCCTTTATTGCTTTTCCGAAATCAATAGGTTAGTGCACTCTCTAGCTACGACAATCTGGGAGGATATTCCCTTCAATTCCCTCCTATAACGTGAGGTCTGGACCCTCCCTAACTCTAATCCCGCGGTATTACAATTCAAATCCGAACGCGCTCCCGAGAGCGTGTCTGTTTATTTTTCAATGCGTGACAGATTACCATTATAAAATCAGCCATAAACGGCGGCCAATACCAAAGGAGTTTACCATCGTTACAGTATCTAGAAATTAAATCGATGGCTGTCAGCCTTGCATTCCCCATGCCTTAGCCAAACAGCTCGTTAAGCCGTTGGACCTCCGCCCGATTTCCCTCCGGTTATTTGACACCGCTGGCACGGCATATGCTGGTAAAGATTTTTCGAGGTCGAATTTGTCTTTGTCATCACTACCTGGCTCGGTGAAACATTTGGCCTATCGGCTTATTTGGCCTATTGGATGCAGTCATGGAAAATGTATTGTACCCGGTCGAGCACACAGCTCGGGCGCGAGCCGTGAAATGCGAGGGCGTGCGCCGGACACACACGGTCGGGCTATCTGTTGAATATAGCACGTTGCTGTATTGGAGTTTAGATTCCAAAGTGCATTGTTTGAAGTAAAAACGTAATACTGATTCCATGTAACGTATGTTTTTAAACTTTCGCGTTGCATAATACAAGTAGATACTCATATAACCGAGACTAAACGCGACGAAATTTAATTTTTTAAATTTAATTAAACGCGACGAAACATTCTAGCACTTACTGCTTGACGTTTCGACTGCGTTACAACAGCCGTGGTCGCAAGCGAACTGGAGGCGCACTCCGGTCGAGCCGGCCCATTCTGCCGAAATGTGGCTCTCCCATTGTACACGTAATCTATGTAGTATTGCAATTAGTTTCCTATTTAACTTATAGTTGCAGCCATCGTTTTTAAAGGTCACTATACTTAACACGTACGCCTTATAAACGCTCTTTCAGAATAGCAAAAGTATCGTAGTGTTAGACATTTCCACGCAGTTACAAAACAAGATTCCAATTAAACGCCGCAAACACGGGCGAGAAGCGTTCGGAGCTGAAAAAATATGTAAACAGCTGCCTCTTGGGATTCCCGAATTAGGGCTACCTCTACAAGGTTAGTGATACCGTTAAACACAGCTGATTATTATTTTGCTTATCAAAGTTCATAATAATGAGCCTTATAACATAGCTCTGGTTTGTGGTGACCAATCCGCATTGGGCCAGCGTGGTGTTTAAGCCTAATCCCATCATAGTAGCGTGACCTGATTTCTATGCCTTTGACCTGCAGTGATAGGCTGATAAAAATTTAATATTTTTTTACTTTATTTGAAATTATTATGAGAAAGAGAGAGAGATGTAACAGAATGTTTGTATCGCGTTGTGATGTCCAAAATAATCTCTATCTTCTATACTATAAATAAAATTGTAAAAAAAGCTGTGTCTGTACATTGAAGATATTTATCTCAAAATAACTTAGGACGACGAAAAAACAGTAACAGAATATGAATCAATGATTTTTTAAAATTTTTGTCTGTCTGTTTGTCTGTTTATCTGTTTGTCTGTTTGTTCGCGCTAATCCTCGGAAACTACTGAACCAATTCGGAATGAAACTTTTTTTATTGTATAGCTGTAATATCAGGGCAACTTATGGATATATTACATTTGAAGACCAGGCTCCTTGATGTAGAACCACAACAGCCCAGCTAAAACTATAAGAGGTACGGTCAATGGCACCTAAACAAAAGTTGTTCAGATTGATGAGCAGTTTATGATGCCATGAAAAAAAATCAAAGATCATGGAACATCTGGTTTGGACCTCTAAGAGAGCCCAGCTGCACTATAACAAATATGGAATGAAAATTGGAATGGAAAATTGTCAAATGTGATGAGCATTTTTGGATGAGATCCTATAAGGAAGGATATTCCGAACTTAAACCCCTAATGGAGCGAAAAGGGGGTTCAAAGTTTGTTCATGGGACTACGTGATTCCTTGGCCCAATTTACTCCAACTTTTGCATACACATTCTTTGACAGAATTGATGGATAAAATATAAGATTCAAACTTTAATAGAATACTTACATCCCCTAATGGAATAAAAAATAATTTTGGGGGTTACTTCATTAGAAGTTGATATTTTAAATATTAAATGGGTTTGCACTTGACCTCATCTCACCTGATGGAGAGTGACAATGAGGTCTAAGATGTAGCGTGCTTTCCCAGAAGAAGCCTATTCACTCTCGACTTAAAGACACCCAAATTGTAGCTCTCTGGAAATACAAAAGCCGGCAAGTTGTTCCATTCCTTAGCATTTCGTAAAAATATTAATGAGGCCGCCTTAAAAAATCTATTAACCTATAAACGAACATTATAATAAGTAATATTTTTGTTAAATTCTATTTAAATAATCATCTTTAAGTCAAGAGTCATAAAGTTCACGCAAACGAAGTTGCGGGCGGCCACTAGTACCTAAATATTTCTATTTCTATAAAATACCTACTATAGAGTATTTAAAAAAAAAACTACTAACTACTACTATTGGTATCGTATAGTAAAGAAAGGCGTTGGAGTCATGACTCGTTGGAGTCATGACTCGTTGGAGTCATGACTCCAAAGCCTTTCTTTGAGCGTTCAGAGTCACAGGGAGAATGCTGCCGGACTTGAGGTGCAATTGCCAGACATCATAACCGCCATCAACAAAATAACTCGAGTCTCTAAGTAACACTAAAAGAACTCAAACATATCACAACACTGGCCGGAATAATGTACCCTTTCTTTATTAGGATATAGGATTTTGGGGGAACTTTTTCAATATGGGTTGGAATTGAAACTGATGCTAGTACGATATTAGGAGACCCGACAGTAACTGTTTTATAATATAAATAGGCGTAAGTCTTTTGAGGCGCTATTGCGTTAAACTCATTTGGGGACATCTGATTATATAAATGAAAAAAAACTTTGTTTATTATTGTAGGCGAATTAAATATTATAAGTATTCAAATAATTAAGATTAACATGGATCATAAATAAAAAAACTACAACACTACTATGTTTTTATATATTTTTTCTAAATAATTGAATTGGTATTCCATGTGTTAAAGGGTAGTAATGAATGAAGTTAAGGAAGTCTTAAAGAAGTAGGTTTTATCGAAACCCCCAATTTTCTCAAATGAATTTATTCATACCATGCTCATACGCTCATTGTGTTACGCAATTATGTCCATCTACCAACACCAAGTCGCGTAACAGAACGTAACAGAACTTAAATCAAGACCTGCTACGGCGCTACGACGCGGCGCCTTACTGCCTGCTACGACGGCAGTCGTAGCACAGCGGGCATAGCCGTAGCAGCCAGCCATGTTATAAAACTTTGTAAAATAAAATAAATAAAATTTGTCATTTACCTAATTCCGTACTAAGTAGCTTAAGCACTTGTGTTACGGATTCAACTTATACAATACGGTCGCACTTAGAGACGATAATTTTATTATTAAACCTAATTTTTTTTTTATAATAAAATGTTTATTCAGATTAACTTACTGTCTAAAACAAACTTATGAGCGGACAAGATACAATATAAAAGTAGGTACACAAGAAATTTCATTTGCCTGAACTAGGATGCCCTGTGTTTCAGGCTAAGAATAGGACATACAACCTTTCATTATAAACAAACAAACAAACAACTTAAGAAATTAAACCTAAATTGTCACGAAAGTAAAAAATATCTTTATTTTAATATAAAAAAAGACTATCCATATTTATGATAATAACATTAGGGCTGAATGAGTCTCTGGGTGCGACATTTCAATACATAATATTACACCCGACACTGAACAAACACAATTCTCATCACACGAATATATCTGTCATGGTCTTTGTCAGGGTTAAACCCAGGGTCACTACCAAATCCACTACCCACCAAAATCAGTTCACCTTGATGGCTGTGACTAACATATAAAAAACCGGCCAAGTGCGAGTCGGGCTCGGCGCACAAAGGGTTCCGTAGCAGCAAATATACTAAAACTTAACCAAAATTACAGTTTAAATCAACCTATCTCAAAAACTATAAAGAGATACTTTGATCAAACAAAAATCGTTGAAAGAGTTAATTAGCATGCAATCACCTCTATTTTTTTTTAGAATTTTATACCCCGTAGTTATAAAAAATAGAGGGGGGGGGGGCATACTTTTTTACGACTTTGAGAGCTGATATATCTCAAAAAAACCGTTCACATTTAAGAAAAATGTTTTTAGAAAAACTTTATATCATTTTTAAAAAGACCTTTCCATTGATACCCCACACGGGGTATGTACATCGAAAAAAAAAAATTCATCCCTCAGTTACATGTAGTGGGGGGCCCCACCCCCAAATTCTTTTTTTACTATTTAGTGTCCATATTTTTGTAGGCGGTTCATACAACACATATTCCCATCAATTCATCACTGTAGTACTTATAGTTTCCGAGTAAATCGGCTGTGACAGGACGGACAGACGGACAGACGGACAGACGGACATGACGAAAACTATAAGGGTTCCGTTTTTTGCCATTTTGGCTACGGAACCCTAAAAACGACTTTCTCTAAAAAATACATAAATGCACAAAATATGCCAACCCTATAAATTTAGTGAAAGCAAATTATTTTAAGTATAAGCCACGTTCCAAAAATAATCTTGTCCCAACCCTGCCCGGAACAAATCTAAATGAAAGGAAAAGAAATTCAATCGGCTGTTGCATTTTCTATGTTATTGACTGAGGTGTTTGCTGGCTTCGTGTTTGTGATAACATTGCTGTTATTTTTATTGAGCTAGTGGTCCATCCTCACTTTGTTTCGGGACTAAGCTTAGTTTAGCAATTTTTTTTCCTGTTCTTGAGTGAAGACCGCGATTTGAAAAGCGTGTAGGACGGCCTCCCGCTAGATGGAGTGATGATCAGCCGAAGACAGGGTGAAATGGCGAACATTAGGGGAGGCCTATGTTCAGCTGTGGACCGAGACAGGCTGATGATGATGATAGTGAGGTGGGTGTCGATTACATCGCGCAAGTTTTGTCTTTTCGAGTTACACTGATATGAAAATGTGGTCAATAGTTTTTTTAATGTGATTTATCAGCTGATGGCGATTGCCACCGCCCAGAGACACCTGCACCACCAGTAGAGTCGCAGGTGCGCTGCCAACCTTTAACCGACGGATGGACCTTTAACCGGAGTGATACCAGAAAATCGGCGTGAAGCAGCCCCTGTGCTGTGTTTCGCCGAGTGAATGAGGGTACCGGAGGCCACCCGGGGAGGGGAATTGCTTACCATCAGGTGATCCGCCTGCTCGTTTGCTACTTTTCACATAGAATACCCCTTTCCCCCAAATTGGGCCTCCGGCACCCTAACTTGCTCGACAAAACACATCGTAGGCGCTGCTTCATGCTGGTTTTCTATGTGTTTTAACTTTTAATAAATGGTTAGTCGTAGAGAGAAGATAGATATTTTTTTACTTGGGCTGCAGATTGACGATTGGTCTACCGTGGCGTAATGGCGGCTTGTTGTGCTTGATACCAAGATATATACGAGCCACTGAGCCATCGGTGTAAGTAAGTATTTCCTTACCCACGTTACCAATTTCTTGTAAACAGTACAGGCTGGGAGATAGGACCTTATGTGCACTGTATAAGGTCTTATCTGTTGACATGTCAATTCAATTTCACGGGCTAGCGTTGTCCTTTGAGTCTCGCCTTTGAGTTGGACGAGCGAATATGATCAAGTATCCATCGCTGAGGGACCACTGATATACAGGGTGTATCTGTGCCACGTCCTGTACTCACAGTTACTTCTTCTTCTCTTAGATATTTATTTAAAAATACTAGAAGCTCGACTTATAATCATCATCATAAACATCTTTTAAGATGCAAAAAATTAAAATTACCTTTAATTTCTAACTTAACATACGACTTATGATAAGATAACCTTAACATATAACGATCTATCATATATCGGTCAAACAGTATTAAAAGAGATACAAAAAAACTGAAATATCGCAAATACCTCTATCGATGAAACATCGTACCTACTCCGTTTAACGTTTCCCAGAAAGTTGCAGTTTAATTTAGATCCTATATCTGAACTCTTAAATCCAAAATGAAACGTCACAATCCTTGTAACAGTAGGTGCTCAATAAATAATTCTCATTACAGCATCAGGAACCCTATTAGATATTCTCTTTGCGTCGGCTTCGACGTAATTCCAAATATTCGGTTACATTGCTAAAACCTTTGATGTCGGAAAACCGCCATTTCGTGGACCTATGTCAAACGCAAAAAAGAGCGGGAAATTTGTTACTAATTAATTAATTCGCATTGTATAATTATTTCTATGTGATTTGACTATGAATGTTTTTGATTTGATTTTAGATATTTATTTTCGTTTTACTAATTTATTGACATGTTATTGTAATTTTTAATTTTATAAGTATTTTTTTGTTTATGTATTATCCCATATATTGTCTGTCATACTATGATTTAATTTTTGACTATGCTTGTTTTGCCACTAGCATTCTGACAATTTGGTGTATACTGTAAGTCAGCATGTACAATTGAATTAAATAAATAAATAAAAAAATAATAAATAAAAAAACAGTTCAAGGTTCAAAACCAGTTCAGTTTAGTTCAATCAATTAGGTACCTCCCGTTAGCGTGTTCACAGAGCCTTTGATCTAGAAGCGAGTTTTCTGTTCTGTCGGTACACGTCTCCCACGGAACTTGGAGCTACTTTTAAACTAGAGAATGGATGTGGTAAGGTTTTTAACTTAGGAAAAGAAGATGTATCCATGAAGATCACCCAGTAGTTTCTGACGAAAACATACGGAGTAGTTTTTCTTTTTGTGATATATAGGGGGTAGACGAAAACGGATCACCTGATGGTAAGTGATTGCTGCTGCCCATAAACACCCGCAACATCAGTATCACAAGTCCGCTGCTATCCATTAACCCCTTTCAATTACGCCTGCGGTACCCTCACCCACTCTGCGAAACTAGGCGCTGCTTTTGTGAAGCCATGGTATCACTCCGGCCAGTCGGCCCATTCATGCCGAAGCGGTCTCTCCCACTTTATCCTACACTACCACTAACCTTTGTCTTCTGCATTCCGTTCAAAACACAATAACTTACCTTCCCAAAATTATATTCCATCCACGGATGGAATAATTATGTGCACTCCATTTTTTCTTCTTTTCGCAACTCCAGAGGTCCCAGCTGCGAACATTTTCTATGCGCGGAAGCACACTGTGACGGACAAGTAGGAATTTCAAATACACCAGGCTGTCCGCAGTGCACTGCAGCCTTCTCTCGGGGAGTAGATTCGGAATCAATTGGCAACTTGTTTCTCAAACAGTCCGAATATGCGATAGTCTCTTGTTTCGGATCCGTGGATGTTGCGGGTTCAGCTTTTTGGAATATTTTTGTTTATTAATCGGGTTTCGGTTCGGAAACAAATGCTTTTTTGTTAAAAACACGCTTCGGCGTTGCTACCTAACAAAAGCAACGCAGTACTAGAAAATAATGTTTTGTGGCAATGCCTACTCCGTATTGGCCAGTAGATATGTATAAACCAATTTGAGGTAAAGGATTTATACGCAACAATTCGGCTGTTCTAAATGAAAACCTAGTAACTAAGTTTTCCTAAAATAGGTATTTATTTTTAGGTTTTTGATATGCTAACGGCTGGGAACCATAAAACAGCCATTTTAGAAATCTATATACCTAATAATGGCTATGTGGATATTATTATACAAGGTCTATCTATTAACATTTACCTCCTTTTAACCACGTCTTCTACCAACCTGCTGAAAAAACAACATTCAACAACTTTCCGAAATTCATCGAAATTTTTCGATCCCCCTACAGAATGACCAAGTCACGTTACAGATTTGGTTAGAAGATGAAAATCATGCGGATTTTCAAAAGTCTTAGAACAAATGTTGTTCAGAATGGTGAGTGAGAACACGTGGTTAAGGGATGTAAATGTTCACAGGTACAGCCTGTATTTACGCGGTGCACTAATAGGGCATCGAACGCCATCTTTTCGCGTCCGCTTACACAGGACGCCGAGCAACAGCCATCGTATACAGGGTTAACAACTGTTCCTCATCAAAAGTTGCACGTAACTGCAGAGCTGACATAATTTCACTCACGTGCGGCTATAAAAGTACGGAACCCTTCCAGCGTAAACGCTTGGATTGAAGATAAAATTTTATCGGGGCAACAGTTTAGCTGGCTCGTAAAATGTGCTACTTATTTTTACAAGTTAGTTTTATTACTGCTCGAACTGAATATTCTTTGAATCATCAGTTTATGGGCGTTTTGGTAATGACAGTTGATGTTTTGTTTTATTGATGAACCAGTGACCCGCCCTCACTTCGTTTCAGACTTTATTGTGCTATTAGTTCCAAATCTTTCCGATAGATTGCGTTGAGTGTCGATTACATCTCGCTAGAACTTTGTCGTTTGAGAACGTATCTCTTTTAAATAACAGTACCGTTGGGAAAGAGGATTGTGATGGGAATTCAAATATGGGTCATTCTTACAGTTTAGACAACACATTACCGTGACAGTCTTTAATTTATATTTCTCAAAAGTTAAATTAGAATCGTTTACCTAACGAATAAGACTAGCCTTTGGAGATTTCGGACGAATCTATAACTGTATGGTTATCGTGTAAAATATTTTTTGTATCCGAAAGTGATTTTTATAATATTCAATTTGATCTTTGGACCAAAATATTTGTTAAAAGTAAATAAAAATTGTTTCATGCCTGTCAGAAGTTTGTTCGTTTACAGAAACGAGATAAATTACATAATTTAAATAGGAATTTAAAGGAAAAATCCGAAATAAATTGAAGCAACGCATGGGGTCAGCTGGCCTTCCTCCAAAATCCGCAGTCCGAGGTCCCATTAAAAGTTATCGAGTCAACTCACGATCGCTGTTTAAACCTATTGTTACATATTCACGAGGCCGTAAATTGGGGACAACTGAATTTATGCATAAATTGTTAACTAGATACAGTGTTGTTTGCAACGTTCTTTGTTTTTTTTTGCTAGTACATACTCACCAAAACTTTGTTACAAATTAAGCCACCTACCTATCACATTAAAAAAAGTAGGGATCACTTTTTCAAAAGCTTTTCAGCATAGAATTTTGTATTGTGACAATGAAGTGGCGGTGTCGGTTTGAAATATCCTTTATTGCTTTTCCGAAATCAATAGGTTAGTGCACTCTCTAGCTACGACAATCTGGGAGGATATTCCCTTCAATTCCCTACTATAACGTGAGGTCTGGACCCTCCTAACTCTAATCCTCGCTGGTATTACAATTCAAATCCGAACGCGCTCCCGAGAGCGTGTCTGTTTATTTTTCAATGCGTGACAGATTACCATTATAAAATCAGCCATAAACGGCGGCCAATACCAAAGGAGTTTACCATCGTTACAGTATCTAGAAATTAAATCGATGGCTGTCAGCCTTGCATTCCCCATGCCTTAGCCAAACAGCTCGTTAAGCCGTTGGACCTCCGCCCGATTTCCCTCCGGTTATTTGACACCGCTGGCACGGCATATGCTGGTAAAGATTTTTCGAGGTCGAATTTGTCTTTGTCATCACTACCTGGCTCGGTGAAACATTTGGCCTATCGGCTTATTTGGCCTATTGGATGCAGTCATGGAAAATGTATTGTACCCGGTCGAGCACACAGCTCGGGCGCGAGTCGTGAAATGCGAGGGCGTGCGCCGGACACACACGGTCGGGCTATCTGTTGAATATAGCACGTTGCTGTATTGGAGTTTAGATTCCAAAGTGCATTGTTTGAAGTAAAAACGTAATACTGATTCCATGTAACGTATGTTTTTAAACTTTCGCGTTGCATAATACAAGTAGATACTTCATATAACCGAGACTAAACGCGACGAAATTTAATTACATTCTAGCACTTACTGCTTGACGTTTCGACTGCGTTACAACAGCCGTGGTCGCAAGCGAACTGGAGGCGCACTCCGGTCGAGCCGGCCCATTCATGCCGAAATGTGGCTCTCCCATTGTACACGTAATCTATGTAGTATTGCAATGAGTTTCCTATTTAACTTATAGTTGTAGCCATCGTTTTCAAAGGTCACTATACTTAACACGTACGCCTTATAAACGCTCTTTCAGAAATAGCAAAAGTATCGTAGTGTTAGACATTTCCACGCAGTTTACAAAACAAGATTCCCAATTAAACGCCGCAAACACGGGCGAGAAGCGTTCGGAGCTGAAAAAATATGTAAACAGCTGCCTCTTGGGATTCCCGAATTAGGGCTACCTCTACCAGGTTAGTGTATACCGTTAAAACACAGCTGATTATTATTTTGCTTATCAAAGTTCGTAATAATGAGCTTTATAACATAGCTCTGGTTTGTGGTGACCAATCCGCATTGGGCAAGCGTGGTGTTTAAGCCTAATCCCATCATAGTAGCGTTGACCTGATTTCTATGCCTTTGACCTGCAGTGATAGGCTGATAAAAATTTAATATTTTTTTACTTTATTTGAAATTATTATGAGAAAGAGAGAGAGATGTAACAGAATGTTTGTATCGCGTTGTGATGTCCAAAATAATCTTCTATCTTCTATACATATAATAAAAATGTAAAAAAGCTGTGTCTGTACATTGAAGATATTTATCTCAAAATAACTTAGGACGACTAAAAAACAGTAACAGAATATGAATCAATGATTTTTAAAATTTTTGTCTGTCTGTTTGTCTGTTTATCTGTTTGTCTGTTTGTTCGCGCTAATCTCGGAAACTACTGAACCAATTCGGATGAAACTTTTTTTATTGTATAGCTGTAATATCAGGGCAACTTATAGGATATATTACATTTTGAAGACCAGGCTCCTTGATGTAGAACCACAACAGCCCAGCTAAACTATAAGAGGTAGGTCAATGGCACCTAAACAAAAGTTGTTCAGATTGATGAGCAGTTTATGATGCCATGAAAAAAATCAAAGATCATGGAACATCTGGTTTGGACCTCTAAGAGCCCAGCTGCACTATAACAAATATGGAATGAAATGGAATGGAAAATTGTCAAATGTGATGAGCATTTTTGAATGAGATCCTATAAGGAAGGATATTTCGGACTTAAACCCCTAATGGAGCGAAAAGGGGGTTCAAAGTTTGTTCATGGGACTACGTGATTCCTTGGCCCAATTTACTCCAACTTTTGCATACACATTCTTTGACAGAATTGATGGAAAAAATATAAGATTCAAACTTTAATAGAATACTTACATCCCTTAATGGAATAAAAAATAATTTGGGGGTTACTTTCATTAGAAGTTGATATTTTAAATATTAAATGGGTTTGCACTTGACCTCATCTCACCTGATGGAGAGTGACAATGAGGTCTAAGATGTAGCGTGCTTTCCCAAAAGAAGCCTATTCACTCTCGACTTAAAGACACCCAAATTGTAGCTCTCTGGAAATACAAAAGCCGGCAAGTTGTTCCATTCCTTAGCATTTCGTATAAAATATTAATGAGCCGCCTTAAAAATCTATTAACCTATAAACGAACATTTATAATAAGTAATATTTTTGTTAAATTCTATTTAAATAATCAACTTTAAGTCAAGAGTCATAAAGTTCACGCAAACGAAGTTGCGGGCGGCCACTAGTACCTAAATATTTCTATTTCTATAAAATACCTACTATAGAGTATTTAAAAAAAAAACTACTAACTACTACTATTGAGTATTCGTATAGTAAAGAAAGGCGTTGGAGTCATGACTCGTTGGAGTCATGACTCGTTGGAGTCATGACTGCAAAGCCTTTCTTTGAGCGTTCAGACTCACAGGGGAAATGCTGCCGGACTTGAGGTGCAATTGCCAGACATCATCATGTTATCAACAAAAATAACTCGAGTCTCTAAGTTAACACTAAAAGAACTCAAACATATCACAACACTGGCCGGAATAATGTACCCTTTCTTTATTAGGATATAGGATTTTGGGGGAACTTTTTCAATATGGGTTGGAATTGAAACTGATGCTAGTACGATATTAGGAGACCCGACAAAGTAACTGTTTTATAATATAAATAGGCGTAAGTCTTTTGAGGCGCTATTTGCGTTAAACTCATTTAGGCGGAGTAAATGGGGACACCTGATTATATAATTGAAAAAAAAAACTTTGTTTTGTTATTGTAAGGCGAATTAAAATATTATAAGTATTCAAAATAATTTAGATTAACATGGATCATTAAATAAAAAACTACACATACTATGTTTTTATATATTTTTTCTAAATAATTGAATTGGTATTCCATGTGTTAAAGGGTAGTAATGAATGAAGTTAAGGAAGTCTTAAAGAAGTAGGTTTTATCGAAACCCCCAATTTTCTCAAATGAATTTATTCATACCATGCTCATACGCTCATTGTGTTACGCAATTATCATCTACCAACACCAAGTCGCGTAACAGAACGTAACAGAACTTAAATCAAGACCTGCTACGGCGCTACGACGCGGCGCCTTACTGCCTGCTACGACGGTAGTCGTAGCACAGCGGGCATAGCCGTAGCAGCCAGCCATGATGTTATAAAACTTTGTAAAATAAAATAAATAAAATTTGTCATTTACCTAATTCCGTACTAAGTAGCTTAAGCACTTGTGTTACGGATTCAACTTATACAATACGGTCGCACTTAGAGACGATAATTTTATTATTAAACCTAATTTTTTTTTTATAATAAAATGTTTATTCAGATTAACTTACTGTCTAAAACAAACTTATGAGCGGAACAAGATACAATATAAAAGTAGGTACACAAGAAATTTCATTTGCCTGAACTAGGATGCCCTGTGTTTCAGGCTAAGAATAGGACATACAACCTTTCATTATAAACAAACAAACAAACAACTTAAGAAATTAAACCTAAATTGTCACGAAAGTAAAAAAATATCTTTATTTTAATATAAAAAAAGACTATCCATATTTATGATAATAAACATTAGGGCTGAATGAGTCTCTGGGTGCGACATTTCAATACATAATATTACACCCAGACACTGAACAAACACAATTCTTCATCACACGAATATATCTGTCATGGTCTTTGTCAGGGTTAAACCCAGGGTCACTACCAAATCCACTACCCACCAAAATCAGTTCACCTTGATGGCTGTGACTAACATATAAAAAACCGGCCAAGTGCGAGTCGGGCTCGCGCACAAAGGGTTCCGTAGCAGCAAATATAATAAACTTAACCAAAATTACAGTTAAATCAACCTATCTCAAAAACTATAAGAGATACTTTGATCAAACCAAAAATCGTTGAAAGAGTTAATTAGCATGCATCACCTCTATTTTTTTTAGAATTTTATACCCCGTAGTTATAAAAATAGAGGGGGGGGGGGCATACTTTTTACGACTTTGAGAGCTGATATCTCAAAAAACCGTTCACTTTAAGAAAAATGTTTTTTAGAAAACTTTATATCATTTTAAAAGACCTTTCCATTGATACCCCACACGGGTATGTACATCGAAAAAAAAAAAATTCATCCCTCAGTTACATGTATGGGGGGCCCCACCCCCAATTCTTTTTTTACTATTTAGTGTCATATTTTTGTAGCGGTTCATACAACACATATTCCCATCAAATTTCATCACTGTAGTACTTATAGTTTCCGAGTAAATCGGCTGTGACAGACGGACAGACGGACAGACGGACAGACGGACATGACGAAACTATAAGGGTTCCGTTTTTGCCATTTTGGCTACGGAACCCTAAAAACGACTTTCTCTAAAAAATACATAAATGCAAAAATATGCCAACCCTATAAAATTTAGTGAAAGCAAATTATTTTAAGTATAAGCCACGTTCCAAAAATAATCTTGTCCCAACCCTGCCCGGAACAAATCTAAATGAAAGGAAAAGAAATTCAATCGGCTGTTGCATTTTCTATGTTATTGACTGAGGTGTTTGCTGGCTTCGTGTTTGTGATAACATTGCTGTTATTTTTATTGAGCTAGTGGTCCATCCTCACTTTGTTTCGGGACTAAGCTTAGTTTAGCAATTTTTTTTCCTGTTCTTGAGTGAAGACCGCGATTTGAAAAGCGTAGTGTAGGACGGCCTCCCGCTAGATGGAGTGATGATCAGCCGAATACAGGGTGAAATGGCGAACATTAGGGGAGGCCTATGTTCAGCTGTGGACCGAGACAGGCTGATGATGATGATAGTGAGGTGGGTGTCGATTACATCGCGCAAGTGTTTTGTCTTTTCGAGTTACATTGATATGAAAAATGTCGTGGTCAATAGTTTTTTTAATGTGATTTATCAGCTGATGGCGATTGCCACCGCCCATAGACACCTGCACCACCAGTAGAGTCGCAGGTGCGCTGCCAACCTTTAACCGACGGATGGACCTTTAACCGGAGTGATACCAGAAAATCGGCGTGAAGCAGCCCCTGTGCTGTGTTTCGCCGAGTGAATGAGGGTACCGGAGGCCCACCCGGGGAGGGGAATTGCTTACCATCAGGTGATCCGCCTGCTCGTTTGCTACTTTTCACATAGAATACCCCTTTCCCCCAAATTGGGCCTCCGGCACCCTAACTTGCTCGACAAAACACATCGTAGGCGCTGCTTCATGCTGGTTTTCTATGTGTTTTAACTTTTAATAAATGGTTAGTCGTAGAGAGAATAAATATAGTTTTTTACTTGGGCTGCAGATTGACGATTGGTCTACCGTGGCGTAATAGTGGCTTGTTGTGCTTGATACCAAGATACATACGAGCCACTGAGCCATCGGTGTAAGTAAGTATTTCCTTACCCACGTTACCAATTTCTTGTAAACAGTACAGGCTGGGAGATAGGACCTTATGTGCACTGTATAAGGTCTTATCTGTTGACATGTCAATTCAATTTCACGGGCTAGCGTTGTCCTTTGAGTCTCGCCTTTGAGTTGGACGAGCGAATATGATCAAGTATCCATCGCTGAGGGACCACTGATATACAGGGTGTATCTGTGCCACGTCCTGCACTCACAGTTACTTCTTCTTCTCTTAGATATTTATTTAAAAATACTAGAAGCTCGACTTATAATCATCATCATAAACATCTTTTAAGATGCAAAACTAACTTAACATACGACTTATGATAAGATAACCTTAACATATAACGATCTATCATATATCGGTCAAACAGTTATTAAAAGAGATACAAAAAAACTGAAATATCGCAAATACCTCTATCGATGAAACATCGTACCTACTCCGTTTAACGTTTCCCAGAAAAGTTGCGGTTTAATTTAGATCCTATATCTGAACTCTTTAAATCCAAAATGAAACGTCACAATCCTTGTAACAGTAGGTGCTCAATATAATATTCTCATTACAGCATCAGGAACCCTATTAGATATTCTCTTTGCGTCGGCTTCGACGTAATTCCAAATATTCGGTTACATTGCTAAAACCTTTGATGTCGGCAAACCGCCATTTCGTGGACCTATGTCAAACGCAAAAAAGAGCGGGAAATTTGTTACTAATACAAAATGGCGGGTCCTCTACGAGGAAATGTTACGTAATGAATTTCGTTGTCTTTGCTGATTTCACCTGATGCGGGAAGCAGTTTGTGTAGTTGTAACCGGTTTTGTGTTTCACGTTCCGTTTGGTGTTGTTATTTCGCTTGTTTCGGGTTCCGTACCCAATAGGGTAAAAAACGGGGCCCTAATACTAATTTCTTTCTTGATAATGCGCTTGCTCTTGGCTCCACACAAAACCTTAGAGTTATGAAAAGGCCTAAATCTTTAGAAATTGTTTGTCAGCGGGCTGTATATCCTTATAGCTTAGTTGAAATTCTCACAGCTGACGCATTTGTGTTACCCCTTTAACAAATAATACTAAAAACTCGGCGGTGAGGCAAAACATGACGAGAACCTGCGTTTTCAGATAAGTTTCTGAAACTTGTTAACACCATAATTTAATTGATTTGGGTCTTCAATTGCGAAGGGCAAAATTTAATTACGAGACAACCCAAGCTCTGGATCATGGTAAAACATACCCCGAGCAATGGCTTATGTCTTTTTCGATAAAGTACTCGGTCCTGGAGATGCTCGAATCCAAGTAGTACCTCCTATTTTGGTATTATCATCGACCCATATCGTGACGCTAGACGACCAGGATTTCGTTTAGGTACCTAAACTAGAGCACCAGTCGGTTATTCCACCTGCCATCACCTTGCCTAGCTAGATGTAGATGTGTGTGTATGTGTATGTAGAGTACACACGATGTAAATGAACACATACTAAAAACCGAAAACTGATTTAACTCCTGAATGTTCCCGAGTCCCCAGCGTCCCAGCCATATTTATGACACCGCTCTCACTTATTGTTTCCCCCCACTTGCCCGCCTAATGAACCAATATTAATCATTATTAATCATGCACCAGACAGCCATATCAAAACTTTGCTTGTTCCTCTTTTAGGTTGAGTTTATTAATTAAATAATTAATATCAATTCTAGTGGTGCCAAATTTTCGCGACGTCCGTTGTCACAACGATTTATGGTCTGATAGGGATGGGGGTAAGAACGAGTGGGACAAAAGATTCAAAGCGATTATTGGCTAAGTATATGACGTACTCGTAGTTACCTGAGTACAAGTCGTAAAATACAATAAGTAGATAGTAAAGGCTAAGTACTGCAGTGTTTGACGCTTGAACCACCAATTTTTGTGTGATAGGTGGCAGACGAGCAGACAGATCACCTTATGGTAAGCGATTGCCGCCGCCCATAGACAACTGCAACACCAATAGAGTCACAAGTGCGCTGCTAACCTTTAACCCTTTTCCCCCCAATTGGGCATCCGATATCCTCACTCGTTCTTCGAAACACAGTACAGGTGCGACTTGACGCAGCGAGCGCAGTCTTCTGTGAGGCCGTGGTATCACTTACAGGTTGTTGGTGAGTTTGGTTCATGTACGTAGCAGTTACAATTTTAGCTCTACTTAGATGAAAATATGTGTGCGATTTGAACCCGCGACCACTGCATAAGGCTATATCAACACCAAATGAGCAAATGAACCAGCCTACTCAAATAGGGACACAGAGAAATTGCAGTACATCCCAAAACCAACAACCCTAAGTACTAGAAACAAATTGTTAGAAAGTCTGCCCTTTCGCCGCTAACCAGTATTTCACAGTTGCCTTAATTAAACGGAGAATCGTCGAAATAAAGCGATTTCCTTATCATATTCGCGAACTCACAAATATTTGAATACAGGGAAAAGTGGAGCTACAACGTTAATTAGAGTAAACAGTTTGAGTGAATACGAATATGTAGACTATACAGAACTCCATTTAATCCGGGGAACATGAAATTGATTGCAAAAATATTGTTATTAAAAAATATCAGACCAACACATTTCAAAACATGATCAATCTCCTAGTACTTACTTCAACTACTATCAGAATTAATGAAGGTAAGCCTGATATAAGTTATAACATCTCGATGACATTATTATAATGACTTATTATTTTCATCAAATACCTGTTTTACGTTAAAGAAATGCCATAAAATACAAAAGGTTAATACAAAATTGCAAGAAAAAAAAAAGGCGAACACTAGCGCGATGCAAACGACGCCCAGCATCATCTATTGGGACAAAGTGTAACTAATGTCTCAAAACGAAGTGTTGGCCACTAGTATAAGTATTTCTTAAGAGGTACCAATCTTAATAGTAATCGGAAAAACTACACTTGTACGACGTGATGTGTGTCGCAGCCCGATCGTATAATCCGCCGTATTACATTACGCCTAGTTGTTTTCCAACACAGGGTCGTTTTGAAATGCGGCGGTTCAACCATTAGCCGGATTGAATGCGGCTAAATGAAAAACTGTGTTGTGGCAACACTTCTCATAATAAGTTGTAGTAGTACGATGTGGCTAAACGTCGCCCGCCTTATGATCGTTGAACCGCCGCATTTCAAAACGGCCCTATTTTGTAAAACAGCTAGCCCTGATGTGATTCGGCGGATTATACGATCTGGCTGCGACAGACGCCCCGCGCGATCTGTTGGTACAATTTGAAACTACGATTCGCGTATTTGAACTGCTTACTCTATGACAATACAGATCGACGAAGCTCTAAATTTTGCAGCGTTCATAGTCTGCAATTTGAAATGTCGGCAAATAATTAGCATTTTAATTGTTAGAGTTGTTTAAATCAACGTGATTAATATTAACTCGTAACAATTGTTTGATTCAACACCTATGCATAATGTACTCGTAAGCAGAATTCTACGAGTTGGTACGAGTATTTAATATGCACCTACTATTTAGAATAGAATATCATTTATTTGCGTGAATAACATTATTATTTGTTGTCAAACTGATGATCTGATGATGAATGAATATACTTAAAGAAAAGTGCCTTAGTTAATATTAGTCACTGCTCCAGATTGACTCGTGTAGACAAGATTTGACCACATAAAGTATTTTCATACTTATTTGACAAAAACTATTTTCAGAACATCAAATCCCGCTGAAAAATTGACTATTTGAAGGCAACCGTAATCTACGCGAGTGAAACTGCGGGTGATCGCTAGATTAAATAAATGAAAAACTTATAATGAGGTGAGGATTTATTTCTTAACAGGGATTATTTTACGCACGCAATGCATTCCACGTCTGACGCCATCTATTGGAACAAATAGGAACTAGTGCCCCGAATCGAAGGGGGCGGGCCACTATGTTGGATGTTAGAAGTAAGTATAGTATTTTTGTATCTACAATCCAGTTACAGACTTGATCCAAGGGACGTTTACGGCTACGTTAGAGAAGAATGACAACTGATCAGATGTGATACCATAAGATGTGATGCCAACAAGAGTGTTGTTTGCCACGAAAGGACCGCCGCTATCACCCTGAAACAGATAGAAGCGGACGTTACGACCGAACCAGAGTTCGTCCCTTTCACACGCTTTTGTTTGAATGCGTCAGGTATATTCTCATTACGGGACGACATCATTACAAGCCACCAGATTCCAAATTAAGTAGCTTCTAGTGTTCTTACTACCATTCTGTGACGTCCTAGGAACGGTTGTGGACAAAGCTAATACTAAGAAAAAGATAATAGCGTACTCCTTTTTAAAAGGCCGACAACGCGTCAACCTCTCTGATCTCAAAGATGTTTATGGGTAACGGTGAATACTACCTATCTACAGGTGACACGTTTGCTCGTTTGTTGCCTCTCGTATCTTTAAAAAAGATCAAGCAAATGTCATTGATCTTAGTTAGTGCAAGTACCAATTTCGTCTCCCACAGTTTGGTCCGTATGCCAAGAAGGCTAGAAAGACTATTTGTTTGTTATAATGCAACGCGGAAATATAAAGAACAGTATTAACTACCCTATGGCCTTATTCAGTTGCTATCCCGACGCATGGTGCGTTACTCTCAAGAAACATGAGCTGTTACTTACAAAACCAGCTGAAGGTAAGTCATCCATTCTAACACCGCACAACACAAATTCATCTAAAATCTCAAGTAAGGGTGTAATGTAAGGTTCCACACGGTGAAGTAGTGGGTACTCGTAGGCATAGCAATCCGAAGCGGGTACACGAATCAGCTCAAGTGACATTAAATTGTTGGTCGGTTTACCATTCTGGAAATAAAGCGTTAATGCCATTATGTTGAATTTTCCAATAAATTTTCAAAAAAAAAATTCCATATCAATTGCAACTTCGTTTTTTCTAACAACATCACCTTAGATTTTCAAAAATGCTGAAAATCACCAAAATCTAAATTGCACAGTTATTCAATAAATAGTATAAGTGTTGGCCAAGGGGCTGGGGGACAGTGATAGGTAATAATAGATCCGGCTTAGTAGCTATAGAGTGCCGTACCCTTCATCTTAATAGTGGTCAGGAAAAATAAACCACGGCAGAGAGTTCCATTCCTTAGCTGCTCGTATTACAAATTAATGTGGAAGCGGATCGCTTAGTACTGAATATAGGGCAAGTCTTACTACATAAGGATGAAAGCCCTCAAGGTAGTGATCACCCAACATCAGAGGAATTTATCATCTACCAAGATAAAGTTTATCCCTCTTATTATATAAATGGATTTAAAAGATAGGAATGATTTTTTTTGACACTTTTTATGAGTAACAAACGAAATTGACAGCAGTAGTTTACGGGGCTATTAGTTAATTAGTTCTACTTACCTCATCTTCTCCTCTACCGACTATAACATGGATTTCTTGACTATATATGTTTTCACTAGAAACATTTTCTTCGTCATGTTTATCGGAGTGATGTTCATCACTTTCGTCAGAATGTGACTCACTCTCGCTAGAATGATCATTATTTTCTACAGAAGAGTGTTTATCAACTTGACCTCTTTCTTCAAAATTTTGCTCAATGCCCCAAGCGCAATCAACATTTTTAGAATCTTCACTATTATTTTCAGAAAGGTTTTCATCTTCTTCACACGAATTATATCTGCTTTTACGGTTCACATACTCATTACTATTATCTATATCAGGTAGATCTATAGGCTGTATTTTGTCGCTAAAAGTAAGCGGCTTGGTTAGCCTCAATAGAGCTATATCATTGAGAATTGCTGAGTACACTTCGACATAATCAGGATGTATTACAACTTTATCGAATGATACCTTCTTACTGTTCCTATAACTATCTCCTCCAACCCACAGCTGATGATCTACCCTGCAAAAAGTTTCTCATATTAGCGTGTGATTCCTGTTTCCTGGTTTGTTCAAAGGTACCGTTTTAAAGCCTAGGGTGCGCTGAGCATATACCTAATTCAGGATTAGGGGAGTCTGGTAGCTAACACGACTGCCATCTGACTTTCGCAACTCTTTAACAGGAGAACCAAACCAACTGAACCGTGGTTACACGTTTCAGGAACTATCCGAAACGTGCAGGTTTCCTCATGATGCTTTTTCCCTCACGGCCAAGGTAATGGTAGAAATACGCGTATCTATGTAGATTTGATGCCACTACCACATATTGTAGGCGCACGTTCTTATTCACTGAGCTACCGCTCTAATGCTACATTACAAAAGTATCAAAGTATAATCTCTATAAAGAAGAGATAATAAATAGGTTGATGGCAGACGAGCAGATCGATGACATGATGTTAAGTGAATGACGCCGCCCACAGAACTCCCAACATTAGTACAGTCACAAGTATGATATCAAACTTTCAACCCCCTATCCACCCCGATTGAGCCTTTGATACCCTAACTCACTCGGCGAAACATGCCATTCTCTGAGGCCGTGGTATGGCTCCAGTCAAACCAGCCCATTCATGCCGAAGCGTGGCTCTCCCACGGTTGTAAATTGACATACCCGTCTTCCACACAGTGAGCTGCCGTGATCACCCATCTCTCAGATAAAATGGCAGCACCGCAGTTACTCAGAGAAGCGAAGTATGGGTATGAAGTTATGGGAGCCGGTTTCCCGTATGCTATTCGAGGATATACCGAGTTTGCTGGTCTTGATACCAGCTTTTCTATCATCTTTGATCCTTCTGTAAAGAATAAGATATTAATAGGGGCTATCGCGTGTGAACAACTCGCCAGATGGCGTACTGTCAACATTAACGTCACGTTACTTGATGACATTTTGACATCTTATATCAAAAATTATCAATCACCGTGTGGATGGACCTCGGTATTACAGTACGCCATCTAGCGGATTAGTCAGCGCATTAGTTTTAATCACCACGTCTGCCACCTTCCACATAAAAACTTACTCAGTAACGGGTATCTATTTCCTCCTTTAGATAAGATGGAACCTAATAATGCTTGAAGCAATATTGCTGCAAATATAGTGACCTCCATGATATACATTTATCTTTGCTGTGTAAGAGTTATTGAAGTTATGAAGTTGACTCTCCTTTTTATATTATTTGAATGGTCTAGGTATGAATGAGTAATAAAGGTTTAACGATTTTTTTACACAAGGCTGGGTATACACCTTCAAATCTTTGAAAATAAGGGGTCAGGATCACACAATTAAAATCTAATGAGTAAAATAAGAACAGGAATTTATTTGAGTTTATCAGCTATCATTATTTTAATTCAATAACAAAGCAGTTTTAAGCTACTCTTTGACATGAATGAGCCGTCTCAACCAGATTGATACCACGGCCACAAAAGACCGGCGTTAAGCAACGCCTGTGCTGTGTTTTGTCTAGTGAGAGAGGGTGCCGGAGACCCAATTGTGACTCCACTGATGATGCAGTTGTCTAAGTGCGGCGGGAATAGCTTACCATCAGGTGATCTGTCAGCTCACTTGTCACCTATCATATAAAAAAAAAACCGGCCAAGTGCGAGTCGGGCTCGCGCACAAAGGGTTCCGTAGCAGCAAATATAATAAACTTAACCAAAATTACAGTTAAATCAACCTATCTCAAAAACTATAAGAGATACTTTGATCAAACCAAAAATCGTTGAAAGAGTTAATTAGCATGCATCACCTCTATTTTTTTTAGAATTTTATACCCCGTAGTTATAAAAATAGAGGGGGGGGGGACATACTTTTTACGACTTTGAGAGCTGATATCTCAAAAACCGTTCACTTTAAGAAAAATGTTTTTAGAAAACTTTATATCATTTTAAAAGACCTTTCCATTGATACCCCACACGGGTATGTACATCGAAAAAAAAAAATTCATCCCTCAGTTACATGTATGGGGGGCCCCACCCCCAATTCTTTTTTTTACTATTTAGTGTCATATTTTTGTAGCGGTTCATACAACACATATTCCCATCAAATTTCATCACTGTAGTACTTATAGTTTCCGAGTAAATCGGCTGTGACAGACGGACAGACGGACAGACGGACAGACGGACAGACGGACATGACGAAACTATAAGGGTTCCGTTTTTGCCATTTTGGCTACGGAACCCTAAAAAAGTACTTAAAATTTGCTGTCGTTTACTGATATACCTCCGACGACAAAGTTCGCCATTTTGTTCGGTCCTGTGCCAATCCCGACCTCATACACGACCACGTTTTAAGGTCCTTGGCGACTTCGTCCCTCCAGCAATATCTCGGACGTCCAACAGGACGGCATCCCGTTGGTCGTCCCAGATAACCTCTTTTAGCCGCTCGATCCTCTCCCATTCACTCCACGTGTCCGAGCCAGCGTAGTCGGGATGATATTATCTCCCCCATTATGTTGGGAAGTAAGGTATAAGATTGAAAATGAACCAGGTCTTGACAGCCTGTAGAACCAATCTTGACGCCCCACTTTTATTTACAGACACAATTAGTTTACTGATATACCCTGAATTAATACCCCTGGTTCTTGGGATCGTCCATGTTTATATGGCAAAAAGGTACTCACTATTGAGCGGAGTTCGGGTCGTAGAAAGTGATCGTAGAAAGATAGCACAAAGTGATTCATGCAGGTCTGACGCGAACTCCGTATAGCCTCAAAGTGATACATGCAGGTCTGACGCGAACTCCGTATAGCCTCAAAGTGATACATGCAGGTCTGACGCGAGCTCCGTATAGCCTCAAAGTGATTTATGCAGGTCTGAAACGAACTTCGTATAGCTTCAAAGTGATTAATGCAGGTCTGACGCGAGCTCCATATAGCCTCAAAGTGATTCATGCAGGTCTGACGCGAACTCCGTATAGCCTCAAAGTGATTCATACAGATCTGACCCGAACTCCGCTCAAAAGTGAGTATAGAGTTTTTGATTTTGATCATCTACTTTTCCTGTTGACTGTACCGGTATGATCGGACATTTTCATCACAGTTGCTAGGGGAAAAATGTTGTGTATTTAATAATTTGTTGTTTAGTAATGTAATCCAAGCCTTATTAGCGGAATTCAAAGAATTAATGCGTACAATTGTATTTGTTTCGTTCCATTTTCCTTACGAATACTGTTTCTGACATATTTTTATTATTATGTTATTATTATCTACACGTGTGTATTTTGCTCCCAAACAACGCAGTATGTAGGTACTCGATATCATATTGCGACCTAACGTATATACCCTCTTACATTCTTTAATTTTTTTGGTAATAGGTGTACTTATAAATGTCTGTATTTAATTAGTAATTAGGCAATAATTGCTATTTTATTGTTTGTGATTTAATTCATTGTTTTTTTAATGTTATTGTTGGCAGACGAGCAGACAGATCACCTGATGGTAAGCGAGTTCCTCCGCCCATAGGCACTCGCAATATCAGTTAAACCCCTTTCCCCCGCTTGGGCCTCCAGTACCCTCACTTATTTGACTTCATGTCGGTCTTCTGTGAAGCCGTGGTACCACACCGGTCGAGCCGGTCCATTCATGCCAAAGCCTGAGTCTTCCATGGAAAAATTGTATTATTCTTGTTATTGATTGTATGTGTTGTAATTATTTTGTGTTTTTGTGATCAATTTTAATGTTAATCTATCTATCTTTATTGTTCCGGTCATATTTCGCTCTACGGAGTTATGACAGTATGGTGACTTTTTTCTTTCTGAGAAAGGTGTTGCTCAGCAAAAACATTGCTAAATATTAATTAACTGTTAATGATAGATATTTCTAAACATAAAAGAAAGAAAGGAAGAAGAAAGAATGTTTATTTGGTACCAAAATATATAATCATCAATTAGTTAATCATCGATTAGTTGCTTGCTCAAAGTTCTCAGTGAGGCGTGACTTTACATAATACAGTGTGTACTCAGCTCTGTTTTCGTCGTGTTTATCTTGGAAAGGCTTTCAGTGCTAAGATGTACAAATAGTTAATAATTGATCGAAAGCATCAAGGTTGTCTCGTAGAGATTGCTATAAATAGACCACTTACAAACACTCTAGGCATTTAGGCAATCAGATAATACTATTATAAAATCGGCACGTTGTGTATGTACCTGGTACATTCTTGTTTATTCTTCATGTACCTACGCAGATGTTCGTGGGTGGCGGTGATTTTTTTTTATAGGATAGGGGGCAGACGAGCATACGGATCACCTGATGTTGAGCGATTACCGTCGCCCATGAACACCTGCAACTCCAGGGGCTTCACAGGTGCGCTGCCGGCCTTTTAGAGCGAGATATGCCCTTTTCTTGATGGTTTACCAAATGATGACACGTTAGCTCGGTTTTCGCTTCTAGTATATAATAATTGTTGAAAAAAAGCAAAACTGACTTTAAGACTACATCATCAATATATACCATTGAACAATTTTTTTTGTTTTTTTTTTTCAAAAACCACCAAGTCAATTTTGATAAAATATATATGGGACCACCTTTGAATGATTACCTACCAAACAAAAAAATAATTATAAAAATCCATTTATAATTGGCGGAGAAATTGATTAACATACATACAAAAGCATACGGGTCGAATTGAAAACCTTCCTCGATTTTGAAGTCGGTTAAAAAATAAAACAGTAAAAGCTTGAATTATGGTAAACTTAAGATTTTCCCGTGAAACCTTAAATTTACCAATGCCTTATGGTAACTCTACAAAGAGATTCGTTTTCAACTTTTATCATGTTTATTTTTGACTGGTTAGGTATATTAGAACGAAGGCCCTATTGGAGGAAAGGGAGTTGAAGGTTAGCAGCTCAACATTGATTTGCCCCCAATTCTTAGGTTTTACGGCAAAATCTTAAGATTTACCTTAGTTTGTTATTTTTCGATTTTTGATATCGCTGGTTAAATGCTGTCCTCCCAACGAGTATGCCTTGGCTATGACCATGCCTTATCTATCTTTCATCTTAATTCGCTGTATTATTCCTCTACCCAAAGGTTGTCTGGAAGAGATTAGCGATAAGGCCGCCGATATTGTTTTTGTAAATTACTATTAGCATTAAGTTCTGTAATGTGTTGTGCAATAAAGAGTATCTATCTATCTATCTTAATCTATCTTCGGAATTAAAATTTAGCACCATTTGTTACTTTCCGAAAGTCGATCAACTTATGATTCGGACAATTTTACAAGGACATCTAATTGAGTATAAACAAACGTTCTATCCACAGTCGGCTGCCCTACCCCGGGTCAAGCCTACGAATGGTTTAGCATGTTTTATTAAACGGGTACCCGGTTCCTTGGCGGACCCCGGTGAAAGGCGCCGGCCGGTGAATAATTGATTAAGACAAGCATTAGAGTCTATTAAGTGATGAAAAGATTAATCGATTGTGCTTTAGGTCAAGTAAGAGATAGATGGTAGCTTAGCGGATCTTGAGCCTGGGCTTTGTCAATGGAATGTTGTATGTTCGAATCCGGATACACCTACGCATTGTTTGTTATGTCCTTATGATAATACGATTATGGCGGCCAATAGAAATAGAAATAGAAATATTCTTTATTTAAGTCCTTAGAGAACATTATGTTAGAACATTTATGAATGTCAAATATTATGTAAGCTACCGCTGATTCGGAAAGTTGATTTCTACCTGAAAAGAATCAGCAAGAAACTCAGTCTTTACTCTTTTCAAATTATAATCATTACAATTTTCATTCTGTTAATAATTAAAAAAAATCATTATTAAGGTTACAGTTACAATATGATAAACAATGCTTTTATCGTTTAGATAATCGTCAAAGTAAAATTATGGAATCAAATTATACATATAAAATAATAGGCATAGAAATTAACAAGTCCAGGAATCCACTTCATTTAAATAATCTTCTACATTATAGTAGCCTTTTTGCATTAAGCAGTTTTTATAAGTATCATCAGATTATAACAAAAAAAATATTTAGTAACAAATCAAAGTTCACCTAGTTTTAAATAGGTATGTCAATTTGAAATTAGAGTTTATATTATTTATTTTATTATTGAATAATATGTACAGTAATATAATAAAATATATTATTATTTAACACTGTTACGCTTTTCGCCGCATCACTGTCTTTTCTGAAAGACCCAAAGGTTAACTAGGTCTAGGTAGAGAATGCCCCCCGGCATTAAGTTTGCCTATTATTACAAATTTTGTGCAATGAAGTTTAAATAAAGAAATAAGTAGGTATTTAGCTAACATTAGGTATTTATATCATACTTTTCTACTTATCTATGGATTTCTAATAATTCGAATATTTTCTATGTGCAAGTTTTACTATCACTACACGTGACTGTCGTTAATATTTCCGACTGAACATAAACAATGAATAAACGTGTTATCAGTTTGTTTGTTAATTACTTTTTAAAAGTGTCTTAAAATAGATAGATATTTTTTTTTTGTTGTTGATTATAAAGTAATGTAAAAAGTAAGTAAGTACCTAAGTATAGTAAAAAAATTGTTAAAGGACGTCGGTATACACATCAGCTAATGGTTAACGAATAATGAAAAAAATATATATTTATTGATTACCAGCATTACCTAAATATTTTTAGAATTGCAAAGGTTTCTTAAAGTAGGTAAAATGTCACTTCCATCCTACCAACCATTCGGAACAGCATTTGTTCTACTACTTTTAAAAATTCCTTAATTTGATTTTCGTATTTTTCCATTCCATCCTGCAGAGCCTCCTGGGTTGGTGTAAAGAGGTGGATGCCAAATCACAAGCAAGAGAGAGCAACAAAACATGTTATGGCTGCCGGTTTGTCTAATCAAATAATAACGAACATAGTTTTTACTTCTTAAATACTAGAGGTGATTACAAATAACGCCCTTTCTCTGTTAATTACTTCTTAAAGGTATAGAACACATATTTTTGTTGATTTAACTAGTACACAAAAACTGTTCGTTGCAACATATGTTTCAAGACCATATCAGCTACTCAATTGCCCTTTCAATTTGGGTAGTAAGGTATACGTACTTACTACACGCTCTCTCTTCTCAAAGTCAAAGTCAAATATTCTTTATTTGCATAGGCTTGTACACAGCACTTACAAATCATCATACATAAAGAAAATATTTAAAACTATTCAAAGATAATGTATATGATTTAAATGAAATTAAATATATATCTTGATACATAAGATATACTAAAAAAATAAATAGAGATAAAGCGATTCTACCACCGGTATCGGAAAGTTGATTCTGACGAGAATATCCGGCAAGAAACTCGCCAGTTACTCTTTCTAATCGCCAAAATGTTTATTACAATGTTTTCCTCATACCACCTCCTACAGTCCAATACTCAAGATGAAGAAAAATCTCTCCACCTGTCCAAGGCAGCGTAGTCGGGTTGATTTTATCTCCCCCATTACATTCGGTAGTGAAGTGTAAATTTGAAAATTAACCACAGGGTCCACAGGTCTTGACAGCCTTTAGAACCAACGCTGAAACGTATAAAATATGTAGAATGAAAGGTATCCTACCAAAAAGACCAAACAGAAACCTCCACTAGGTGTATAACTGTACTTGCGTACTTGTTTCATACGGAGTTGTGAGTTATACAGAGTTATAGGGCTCCTGCCGGGCTAAGATGCGCACCACGAGATAATTTTGTCGACACTCGTATTGCGTCAGCGCTAGTTGCTTCTCGCTCACCTGACAGGGCGAGGAGCGGGATAGAAGGATACGCTCTCGCGAACGAGAGTCGACAAAATTTTGTCGCGGTGCGCATCTTAGCCCGGCAGGGTTCGATTTAGCCGAGCCGAAGTTATGGATGTTTAAAAGAATTTACCGAACATAGCTCGGGTGTGTTCACCAATCCGCATTAGGCAAGCGTGGTGATTAAGACTAATCCCTTCATAGTAGCGATGACTTCATTTCTTTGATCGAGGCCTTTACCCTGCAGTGGGACAGTATTTATTTATACTTTACTTCACTTTTAAAACAGACAGTACTAACGCAATTTGCAGTAACACAAAACATATAATTTATGCCTTCAATTGTTTCGCAAACAGATACAGCTTTTCCTATATACAACCAGGGAAATGAGATTTTGCCTTTCCAATCAATGGAGTAAGTCGTTTAACTATTACCTGTGCGAATTTGAATCTTAAACGTTTCGACGTAAGGGTCAGTAGCTTTGTGTACAATAAAACCCAATAATGTTTGGCATTGTTCTTAGCAAAGGTCTGTTATTCGAAAAAAGGTTTGGTAGCAATAGACCCATCATCGGATAATTCCATATGGAAAGGATATTGGCTAATATGCGCCGTAAAATGTAGGGTTATTCTGTATACCTATAATGTAAA
This sequence comes from Cnaphalocrocis medinalis, assembly GCA_014851415.1. NCBI lineage: Eukaryota > Metazoa > Arthropoda > Insecta > Lepidoptera > Crambidae > Cnaphalocrocis > Cnaphalocrocis medinalis. Next base: position 16,640,281 of record CM026283.1, read on the forward strand.
TTCATTGATACGAGATTGGGGAATTCCTCCCAAATTAAGGGGTTTTTGAAGTCACGAATAACAATTGGGGGGCAAATATTTTTGGGGGAATAGTTGGAGGGAAAAATTGTGAGATAGATCATACAGAATATGTGCGGGGGAGGCATGACACGATATACTGCCTAGCGCATAGGTCAACGAACTTTTTGATATCAACGTCATTTAGAGTCGACATTCTGTGTCTACTTACTTATTTTGTGCCTAATGGATGTAGTAAGTGAAAAAATTTAGTATCAATCTATATAGGTACTGTCCTATTGCGGGACAAAAGCCTCTATAATAGTAATCAAGTCATCGCTACTATGATGGGATCTTGCCTAATGCAGATTGGTGATCACAAACCCGAGCTATGTTCGAAAAATTTAAACATACTTTTGCTCGACCCGGGAGTCAAACCCCGAAATCACGGCCAGTACCTAAACTATGAGACCATATCGGGGTATTGAAATAGAGATGAATACATTTTTTTTTCGTTTTTTTTTCATTTAAAACCACTTCAATATGGCTTGTCTAACGGAAATGTTGTACATAACAGACGTAAATGTTCTAAATACGCTATTTCCCTACGGTTCGGAGCTTTCTGATGTGTAACGTAATGTTTTAAAGATTGACCATAATCGCACCTGATGAAAGCGTCGATAAGGCCCTGTTCACTCTTGCCTTAAACATATGCAGAATTATCAGGTGGCTTAAGTTGTTTTTTTTTTATGGTATAGTTAACAGACGAGCAGGCGGATCACCTGATGGTAAGCAATGCCGCCGCTCATGGACACTTGCAACACCAGTGGAGTTACAAGTGCGCTGCCACCTTTTATCCCCTTCCCCTCCCGGGTGGGCCTCCGGTACCCTCACTCACTCGGCGAAACACAGCACAGGGGCTGCTTCACGCCGGTTTTCTGTGAGGCAGTGGTATCACTCCGGTCGAGCCGGCCCATTCATACCGAAGGCTCTCCAACAGTTGTGGAAATAAAATACAATAATAAAACTTACAATTTAATCAAACTTATTTTACAAGTGCTTAAATTACTTACTACTATGTAGTCAGGAAATGTATGAGATGCTGTGTGAATTTATTAATTATACTAATTGTCATTGAGGTATATGTAGAACTAGAGGAGCTATCGTATGCAAAAGTCATGTTCCATTTTGAATTGTCAATGGAATTGTCAAACTTTAAGTGCGATGCAGCGCTGAAAAATAATTAAGCGTCTAAGCATGCGAAATTCACGCAGCGCTTTATCGCTTCTAGGATGAAGTTAGTTCGCGAACGGAAAGGCGTAAGCGCCGTGATTTTCATAGCACTTTACGCGTTTTGTTCAACGTACGTCAACAAAATGACATTTTGTTGACTAAGCTACAGATTACAGAAGGGACTATTCGTATCTAGGAGTTTTATACCTAACAAGAATCCTTACTATTATCTAATTTGTGTTTATGTAAGTATTGTCTGATATGATTAAGAGTACCTACCTGACATATTAAAACTTCCTTCAAATGAGATTGATTGTGCCAGTTTACATGTTTTGTTAAATGAAACGAATAGATACCTTTCAAGTACGGAAATTTTATTCTCCCTTATAGGGGCGATGCACGAATTAATAAGTTAAATAAAAGTCGTAATTATACAAATGATACATTTTTATTAAGTTACCCTTAAACAAAACAATTTTGTTAACTTTTGCCGTTTAGATAAATATTAATATTATGTCGAGTGACAGTAAACTATCGATTAAAAATTATTTAACCACCAAAATCCTTACATCAAAAATCAAATGGTAGGTAGGCATTAGGACATCACTAATTGATTTGTTTGTACTCGAGCTCCCAAAAGTAAATTAATGAATTAAAGGGTATGTAGGTAGGCATGTAACAATTTTCTACAATTTCCCTTCTGTTTCCATCTAATCTATGTCGAATGCGACAATAATGGCGTCTGTCAAATAGGGTATTTGACTAATCTCGATATAGTAAAAAATATTTATACTTTTCCAAAATACTGGTAAATAAGAACCAATAGCTAAAATTTTCAGTTAAAAATATAACGTCTAGCTGGTTTTATGAGCATTCAAAGTTTCATGGGCAAGTCCATTTTTAAAGTATTACAATTTTAAAAAAATATTCTATCATTGAACTAACCGTACATTTTCCACCAACTTTTATTATAAAACCATTTATTTAAACGAAACATTTGATATAGCTACCAAACAAAATTTACTAGTTGCGCATACAGGATACAAGCATGTGACGTCACTCGCCTGTAGCTATTTGTATAGAGCGTTTTTGGGCTTGCCCAAAATATGTGCTCTTAAAGTTATGATATCTCAGGTAATTCAAATCAGAATCGAGTAATTTTTTCAATTATGTTTCTTAAATTGAGAGGTCTTTTGATTAAACACATAAAAAAATGTAGTCAAATACCCTATTGTGCTCGTATTTAATTTTTAAACCAAAATATCTAATTACTCATCGGTGGAAAATTATCCCTTTGGACTTCGCCGTATTCCTTGAATTGTTTGTGCAATATATCAATACACACCACGGCATTTTTTATGCGTTTTGTAGTACTTTTTCCCTGAAACAACTGTTGGATGGTCAACCGGTCAGAGCTAGCAAGCGACTGATTGTGGTGCGGTACAACCACCGCAATTCAATGGAACCTATTAATGATGGGTGGTGTCTCCTCTAGTTTTACTTATACCTCAATGACTAATTGTATTCTACTGCCATGAAATCTGCAAAGATATTGGATATAAAACAAGATGGTGCACTAGGACAACATTCCGCCTTAGGTGGTGGACTATATTCCACACTGTGTTGCGGATGGGGTTCCGCCTTGTGCGACGGACATGTTTCCGCCTTGCCGCTGCTGACTGGATGGACAACAACTGCCTCCTCATTTCTATTTTGTAGTTGTTGTTGTTCAAGGCATTCCTTTTCGCGACGAGTAACGCTGCGCGTATTTACCATTTTCTTCGGCGGAATAAAACATTATGCGGCTCGAATGGGCCAAAAAATGAAGGCCACGAGCTTCAAACACCAAAAACTAACTTTC
>CM026283.1:16643471-16700021 GCA_014851415.1 Cnaphalocrocis medinalis
CGAGCATAAACCTCGCGCGCGATAAATCGGTGATAGGAGGTGAAAGAAACAGTGAACTGTGGTGTGCGTGCTTTGGGAGTCAACATTCAACACAGGAGCAGTCAGGGCGACTGCACCTACACAACACCGGCGGCAACAGGAGTTGCAGCTGTAACATCAGGAGCAGGATACTTGGCTAGGGAGCCGGGTAACCACCATCAACATCAAACAAGTAAGATCGTTCTTTTTATTACTCTTCGCTATGGCAGAATACGAAGACGTCATGGAAACTCAAAGCGAGATCATGCAAGCAATGGAGCAATTATTAACCAACTTTAAAAAGGATCCGTTAGACCGGAGAACACCTTCTAACATAAAAAAGGAAACTGGAAACTCTGGAAGGATATTGGACAGAGTTTCAAATGAACCATAGGCAACTGGAGGATTTGGAAGATAAATTGGCGTACCAATATTTTAAGGAAAATTATTACCAACAAACAATTAAATTTTATTCTGAAACAAAGGTACATTGAAAAATTTTTGGAAACTCAAGCTGATAGTGAGAAATCAGTGTTCGAACCTAGTACCAGTAAAGGAACTGTGGAAATTAAACAAAACATGATGTGGAAATGGTTCACCGTTTTTTTAATAATAAAAAATAAATCCTCCAACCGATATTCGGCTACGGCGGCCAATCTTTAAGATCAGCCATGTACGCAGGATATATTATAGTGCTCCAGTGTGTGCTCAAACATAGGTGCAGTCTCTATTCCCTTACCCTCTTAATTCGATGGGACACCAGTATGACACGACCAAAGAGAGATTGGGGGCAGGACCAACGGCTTAACGTGCTTTCCGAGGCACGGGGGTACACAGGGCCGGATCTACCTATGAGTTGCTTGGACTGCAGCTCAGGGCCTCGGGGTAACAAGAGGCCCCCCAGATCCCGCTAAAAAGTAGGCTATAATATGAATTTCAAAAATAGTTGTCTGTAAAGTCGGTTTACGGACGATATTTTTACGTGACAACGTCATAAGAAAATATTGACTAAAAATTGCATACTTTTTTGAATTTAATAAAATATCCTTTTAGAAACAGTTTTTTGACATGGCTATTAGTTGAGTACTTAGATCTCTGACTGCGGCAGATAATCCCAAAGTTCTCATATTAGGTAAATTAGAAAATTCTATTAAAATTATTGGATTTAATAAAGGCTTTTAACCCTATTTCCATTCCCAAAACTCAAGTAACTTTTTCCTGTTACACCCTTAATACGCTCCAAGCTTCAATATTGAAAATTTTCAAACAGATGCCGAGGTAAATGTTGCCATAGAAAATGCAATTGAAAAACAGTACACTTTCCACAGACACTGGAATGTTTTTCATAACAGTTTCTCTTGGAAATAGCCGTACTCATATATTACTTACTCTTTGTTTTACTTGTCTTATTGTCTTTCTCGAAATTCTAGGGCAGAATAAAACTGGTCAGTGCGACACATGCACTCAGAGGTTAAAGGTAATAAAAAACAGGGGGATGGACGATTTTAGGCCAAAAATCTGAGAAAATAAGGGGACAGGAAGTTCCATGAAGTGTAGAATAAGCAACATAAAAATCAGGTGTTCCATATTTTATTGCCTGGTGGCAGACAAGCAGACGGATCACCTAATGGTAAGTCATTGCCGCCGCCCATAGACGCCTGCACCACCAGTAGAGAGTGCGATGCCAAGCTTTAACCCTCTTTGACCCATGACTTTTCAAAATTTGCATCAACGTTTCATACAAGGAAATTCATTGAAAAAATGTTTAATGAATTTCGAAAAGTCATTGAACAAATGTTGTTTAAAATGGTTGGTACACCACGTATTTATAGAGATGTATGTAACTGTCCTAATTAAAAAATTAAACGAGAGTTGTAATAATGGTAAGAAAACAACGCAAATTTTCTGTTTCGATAGTGTTCGTAGGGACAGTCGATTGTTCGCAGATACATCCTGTATTTTTTTTTTTTTAGCGCTAATTATCCCACTGCTGGGCAAAGGCCTCCCCCAATAGCCTCCACTGCTCCCTCTTCCTTGCCAGCGCTTGCCAGAGTGCTGGTCCAGGTCGTCGCGCCATCTCTTTCTGGGCCTACCTCTTTGACGGCGACCTTCAGGCTGCCATTTCGTGACAACCTGAGTCCATCTCTCCGGGTGCATTCTTATAGTATGGCCAGCCCAATTCCATTTCAGCTTGGCAGCTTTCTCACCCACGTCCATGACACCGGTTTTTGAGCGGATTGTGGTATTTCTCACCCTATCTGTGAGCTTAATCCCCAGGATGCTTCGCTCCATGGCTCTTTGGGCAATCTTGAGCTTGGACTTCTGATTTTCAGTGAGTGACCATGTCTGAGCACCGTAGGTAAGAATGGGCAGAATACAGACGTCAATGAGTTTCCGCTTTAGTGATAGTGGAAGGTCGCCCTTCATGTAAGCCTTCATGGACCAGTAGCTCTTCCAGGCGTTATCGATACGGCGCTCGATTTCCTTTTCCTGCCTGTTTTCGAAGGAGACTATCTGGCCCAAGTAGATATACTCATTGACGTAGTCTATAAACTGCCCATCTACCGCTATCCTACGCTTTGTGCTGTTTGTCATCACTTTTGTTTTTAACCTATTCATCAGAAGCCCAACCCCAAGGCTTGCCATATTCAGCTCTCCCAGCATTTTTTCCAGTTCTGTGGATGTGTTGGCGAATAATACAATGTCATCCGCAAAGCGGAGATTCGACAGCTTTTTATCTCCAACATCGATGCCGTTCGTTGACCATTTATCCGCCAAAAGTCCAAAAACTTCTTCCAAAGTGCTGGTAAATAAGATGGGGGAGAGAGGATCTCCCTGTTTGACACCCTTTTGGATTTGGAAAGTGGGTCCGGAGGCGTGGAGTTTTATATTTGCGGTGCTGTGTAGATAGATGAGACATCCTGTATAGTGCACAAAAAAATATAAAAAGTGGGTTTAATTTATCAATTCTATGTCACGCTACCGATATCTACACTGTAATCACACGAAGCGTTTTCAGAGTCTAGCTAAAATATTTTGTCTTAACACAAAGATATTCTCACAGAGGTCCAGCCCATTCTGCGGTCTTCCCATAATGATTAATAGTCTTGTTAGACGGAAAAATACGCCCGGATTGTTTCGAAAGGGTCCCTAATAGATCATGCTGCTGCATTGTTAACGAATCTCTAAAAGTGATAGGTTTATTACGAGTTGGTCTTAGCTTACGAGTAATATTCTACTGTACGAGTATTAGCCGTCCATTTCCGCTATTGTCTGAATTGGTGATATGTTGGTAGCATTTTTGCCTTTTCTTCGAAAGGTTTATTATTTACTAGCTTTTGCCCGCGGCTTCGCTCCACTTCCCTAAAATGGGGGATAAGAACGGGGCAAAAAGTAGCCTAATGTTACTCTCCATCCCTACAACTCTTAAAACATCACGTCTATTCATCGCTCCAATTTGCCGTGAAAGAAAGACAAACATACAAACAGACAGACACACTTTCCCTTTTATAATATTAGTATAGATGGGTTTTTGGGATTCCGTATGTAAATTGTCTAGAGAAAACTTTTCAAAAAAGTTTTGGCTGTAGCAGTATTTCGAGAAACTTTCAAGAGAAGAACGTACTTCTACTTACATAATAAGTTACGTAATACACAGTCCTGGCAATAAAGTCTAAATTATATTTAATTCCTTTCTGAAAGACACATTTAGGTTTCAAATATGTAAAGGTTTTATACCTATCTATTGACATTAACAGAACAATGTTTTGTAATCCTATTTGCGCGTTAGTTAAATTTCTGTCAGCATTTAATAATATTATTTCTAAATGATAAATAATACCTAAATATGGAGTACTATTTCGCTTTTTCCCAAACTATTCGTACAATAACATGATCTACAAGGCACGTAAACTCTGGGGAAAGGATTGGATGTGACGTTCCACCTATAACTTACCGTTCCACCTCATGGGTAGGAGTTCTTATGAGAATAAACAACTTATTTTGTCGTTACGTCGACTCCGTCGTAGGCAGCCGCTCTCCATTTTGAGATTGTTTATTTAAGCGAGAGTAAGCAAAAATGTATTTTTGAGATACCTACCGACATTTAAGTGCCAATATCTACATCTGAAATAGGTTTTTCGGGAAAATTATTTTCTTATGTCAATGGCAAATGATTTGGTAAGTCTGACTTTATTCAGAATTCCGGTTGACCTTCGAAACCTCACAGAAGATCGGCATGAAACAGCGCCTGCACTGTTTCGCCAGTGAGTGAGGGTACCGAAAGGCCCAATAGGGAGAAAGAGGGTAAAAAGTTGACAGCGCACTTGTGACTCCGCTGGTGTTGCGGTTTTGGGTGTCAGTGCGGGAATCAAACCCATGACCTTTGCGTGTCAATCGGCGATCAAACCACTGCGCTATACAGGTCGTCATTTTTCAATTCAACCCTCCATTCAGGACAATCCACTGAGCTACCTATTTATACCCCTCACCAGACAATGTTCTTCTCATACTGGGACCCTCACCAGACAATTTTCTTCTCAACTGAGATTACTTCTCAAACTAGGACCCTCACCAGACAATTTTCTTTCAACTGAGATCTCTCCGGGCGTTGGAAATACCGCAGTATCCGAGAGTGTTTATCGACGGGCGCAAACACATTTGTTAGATACTGCACCGCTGCAGCCCTGTGACTGAGGTGAATACGAAATTTTATCGCTAAATATATACATAAGATACAAGTACTTACTGCAGCAATATACAGGGAGATTAGCAAAGGTAATAACCGTATTGCATCGATCGGAGGAACAATGGGTTATTTGTTGGACTTGAGTTGAAATTAGAGTGTGTTAGACAAAGGATCTGAAAGTTTTCTTATGTTATAATGTTTTTTTCTTTCCAACTTCAACGGCATTTTCGAAATTCAAAATATCTGTAGGATTTGAACCAACATTTGTTCAACGATTTTTCGAAATTTTCAATGTAAAATCGAAATCCCCATACCTATACAAAATGCAAAATCGAAATCCCCATTTTTATACCATGTACCAATATATAAAAATATGTTTTTTTATGCGAAATTATATGTCATACCTTTCGGCCGCATTGGCAACCAAGTTTGCCGATGAAGAACTGACGTTCTTGCTACTCAACCAGTGGCCAAAAACTGTAGGTTTTTCTTTTTTCGCTACTGGTTGCGTACAAAGAATTATTTTAACATTGTTCAGATTGATTGGGAGAACACGCACGAGATGCAAATGTTTACTGATATACCCTGTATAAGTATATGCTGGCGCTATCTAGTTACTATCAAATTTTTAGGCGCCGCGTTTTAAATGTAAAATCCCAGTGTTAGCCGATCTAACTTCGTGAGCACACAGAGCTCAACAATCCACCGATTGTTTTCTAGTTTCTACACAGTTTACTGCATGTAATAACCTAATGTTGGCAGCGAGGCCCGGGCTTTATAAACATTTGCATCGACGCTAGGACGGCCATCAAGGTTGCGGGCTAAACTGGGACATCAATGGGACATACTAACCACGCCAATGCATTTTTATTTATTGTGATTTTGACTAGATGGCGCAGCTAGGCGGGCTAAGGTGTAATAAGGTGTAATGTAAGCCCGAAGCGTGAAAGGTCCCAGGTTCGATTCTCGGTCAAAATCAATTTAGAAAAACTACATTCTCTAAGTTATCTTGGGTCTGGGTGTTCTGGGTTGACGCCCCCAGTTAATTATCGTCATCTGGTACTTACTGCTACTTAGGGGTTGCCCTAGTTTGAGAACAGGTTGATTGGTATGATTGTCTGGCGCATTTGTTATTTTTTGTGTGTTGATCCTGCCTCATACGCCAAAGGTTAGTTCGACCACCCTGGACAACCAGGATTATATAATTGTACTAGTGGCCCGCCCTCACTTCGTTTCGGGGTAGTAGTTCCGCTGTCTGCATATAGATGGCGCTGGGTGTTGATTGTATCGCGCAAGTGTTTCGTGTTTTCGGTTTGGCTATAAGCCCTGGCGTGGAATATCAGATTAACATATTTATAAATAGTATAGATTTTAATGGCTCGAGTTTGCGATGATCACCAATCCGTATTAGGCAAGCGTGGTGATTAAGCTGAATTCCCATCATAGTAGCGAGGACTTGAATTCTATGATGAAGGCCTTTGCCCTGCGGTGGGACAGTATACATATAGGCTGATACTTTACTTATTTGTGTTTCCGTTTCCTCCTGTTGTCTGATATGTGTAACACAAGTGCTTAAGCTACTAAGTATGGAATAATTATTTATTTCTATTCGTGTTAGCAGTCATAAACTGAGTTAATAAATGACGGCGTTGTCCGCAAACGGAAATGACACTCCAAAAAGATGAACCTTATTTTCTCTTATTATCTCATTTGACTTTGTCTAGACAAAATTTTGTTTGTATTCAGATTTTAGATGTGTACTTGCGTTTCCTGTCGCCAGAAGCCGCTATCTACGAGCTGTTAGTATTTGATTTAAAATATATAACTTAAATATTAGGTAGGGGATTATAACTGGACTTGTGTAGTCCAGAAATCATAAACATACGAGTACATGGTTCCAATGTATTTTTAGTATTTTTAATTTAACTATCCCTTCTTATGTCCAACAATAAATAAGTTGTGAATTTCGATTAGATATACCGTCAAGATCGATAACAAAATCTGTTTTTTTTTGTAGTATTTCTTTATTTGTTTATAGTATAGGTTTTGAATTCCAAAAATGCCAAATAGCGCTCTTTTGTGAATCGAGCCTCCATTTGCGGCGACACTTATAACGCAATAACTCGGTTTCTATGATCAAAGTGTCAATGATTAACTTATAAATATTTATCGTTTATTAATTAATCTAATCTATATACTTCGATTGGGCCGTATCCTGGCTTATTCAGGCGTGTAGTTACTCCAGCGCAGACGGCCGGGCGCATTACCCGGTTCGTACAAACATTCGCCACGTAATTTCGTTTAATCTACATAATTCGCATTTGTTTGTATTTGAGCGATTCGATATTTTTTAGCTTCAAAGTGTAGACGCAATACGCGTTATAAAATTACGTTTCGCTTTTGAAATCCAATCGAGTTATAAATTCATTTTGCACCGAACAAATGGAGAATTACCAATTGGATTTAAGAATTAAGGTGGAAAATACGTTACTTAAATCGAATTACGATTTAAAATTTTAAATGTAAAAGTACACAAGCTCAAAATGATTATGGCTTTTGAATAACTTATTTACCCCACATTTTAATCCGACTGAAAATGATGGAATGAGCAAATGAGGAGTGATTTCTGCAAACTCAATGATCGGCTAATGCCAAGATATTTTTTTTTATCTGACAACATTTCTTACATTGACCTGACTCCGTACTAAGTCCTAACTTAAGCACTTGTGTTACAGATTATCAGACAAGAAAGGCAACACAAATACATATATTATACCTAGACTCTGAATAAACCCTCTAAAGATTGGCAGCGCACTTATGACTCTACTGGTGTTGCAGGTGTCTGTGGGCGGCGGTAATCGCTTACCATCAGGTGATCCGTCTACTCGTCTGCCACCTATCACAAAAAAAATACAAGTGTTCATCACATGACGATGACTTTTGGCGTAAGAGGCAGGGGTCACTACCAAATGCGTCATCCAGCCGCTCCGGCAAAATACACATTATTGTCATGTTCCATCGATTGTTGTTCTCATTGGATGCAACAGTTAACAAAAAATATTTCAACAATTTGTACCAAACGATTTTAATGTAATGTAGGAGCGGCCGAGCATACAACACCATTAATTAGAAACAAGTGCGCTGCTGGATTTCTAAGTAGAAGCATAATCTTTTTTTGAAGGTCAAGGAAGGTCGAATTGGAAAGTGCCTAAGTAATTTCATAGTTTGTGACAAATAAATTAAAAGATATTGTATTGTATCCGTCCTTGACACCAATCAATCAGTATTTTTTCCAATATCAATGCATTGAGTATAGTTAGGGATGTGAACGAAACGACTACTCGATAGTTTACAATAAATTAGCACTGACATTTAACTTTTTATTTTATAAGAAGAATATCATGAAGCGTTCCTTAAATAAGGTTTTAATAAAATGGGATTACTGTTTTCTTATTTAAAACTTGACCAATCAAACAACAGATTTTATGGGTTAAGTTTAGTGTTGTAGTACCTACTGAGCGTCTTCCAAGGTACAGGGCTCTTTGAGCGAATATTTGAAAACGTCATGCATTTTTTATGTGATAAGTGTGAGTTAGTGATTGCCACCGCCCATAGACACCTGCATAAAGGATGATCCACTGGTATTGTATACCAGTGGATACACAAGTGCGCTGCCGACCTTTATCCCCGATGTTAAGAGTAAATTCGGAGTGCATAATGACATGACGTAAACCATTATGAGACAAACTAAACATAAAAAAGAGGTGTTGCGTTCTGTAAAACACGATTGGCTTAGGGGAAGGGCAGGGGACTGGGGATGCGGACGGAATGTGGTATCCTACGCAGGTTTCAGCTTACCGCGCACGGGTACATCCCTAGTATACCTACTGGCGTAAACAGACTTTTGTTGGTATTTTACGTTAACCGCGTCACTAACTGTATGTTTACTTACGTTATCATTATCGCAGAGATATGCGGGACACTCGCGTGGATAAGTGGTTTTTACTTCCTGTGTTTTGACTTTCTCTATAATTTGATTTTTATGTTTTTTAACTTATATGAAGAACTAGCGGCCGCCCGCGACTTCGTCCGCGTGGAAAGTAACTTTTTACCCCCCTTTCAACCCTTTACAACCCCCTTTTCGCAATAAAAAGTAGCCTATGTTCTTTCTCAGGGTCTAGATTATCTGTATACCAATTTCATTTAAATCCGTTGATTAGTTTTGGCGTGAAAGAGTAACAGACAGACAGACAGACAGACAGACAGACAGACAGACAGACAGACAGAGTTACTTTCGCATTTATAATATTAGTATGGATTTGATTTTATTTTAATACTTAATCATGGATATATTCTCTAAATATACTTTTAAGTAATTATATGCTGATAGCGTTTTAAAAATTATCCCAACTGCGCTATCATATTCAACAGTTCAACACCTAACCACAACATGAGTGCAATAAATAATTTGATTTGATGTGATTTGATTTATTTAACCTTATTATTTGTCGGCCCTTTTTACGCGTTCAAGGGTTTTTATGATCAAAGTATGTAGTGGATGGTGGCTGACAAGCAAACAAATCACCTGATGGTAAGCGATCTACGCCGCACACACGCAACACCACAGGAGTCACATGTGTGCTGCCAACCTTAACCTGTCCCCTCCTCCTTTTTGACCTCCGGATTGGACCTCCGGTGTGAGGCTGCCGGACATTTAGTGGAAGAGCGCCTGCGCTATTTCACTCACAATAGCCGGCCCATTCATACAGAAGCGTGACTCTCTCGACATAAGTTAGTATCATAACTTCATGTTGTGAATGCATAGAAGCAACATATTTAAAACACCTTATCTATGCAAAATTTGCAACAAAACAGAGCCAAGTTTAATTTACTTATCGCAGCGACAGGCGAAGTTGCTCCCGGAGCATCTGTTGCCATAGTACTGTAAACATCAGTGAGGTATAAGTATGTATGGCAGATGTATTGGCGGACATTGACAAAATTCCAGGAGGTCAATTTTTATTCACTCGTATGACATAGTGTTGTCGCATACCACGTACATTATTTATTATCTTACAAATTTTTTTCGAGCAAATCACTTTGCTATGTCATAGTGAGATAATTATGAGATATTGGTGCATAAAGTCGATATGTCTATCGCTCGCTTGGAGTCACTCGACGACAACGATCAACTTCACCCTGTCGTTGCTCGTTGTGGTCGAGTGATTCAACAATGCTGAATTTTGGACGAACAAAAATTTGTGATCGTATGCTCGACTTTTTTTTTTTTTTTTTTTTTTTTTTTTTATTAGACTATAGGCCAACGCTTGACCACAATCGCACCTGATGGAAAGCGACGATGAGGTCTAGGATGACACGCGTTTGCCTAGAAGATGCCTGTTCACTCTTGCCTTAAAGATAGCCAAGTTATAGTGGTCGGGAAAAACAGACCTCGGCAGGGAGTTCCACTCCTTAGCTGTCCGTATGATAAATGTGGAAGCGAATCGCTTCGTACGGGCAGGGGGCAAATCTACCACGTAAGGGTGAAAACTCTCGCCGCGCCTTGTCGTCCGGTGGTGGAATGGGCTGGGGGGGATCAAATTATGCAGAACCTCCGCACACTCCCCGAAATGAATCCGGTAGAAGACAGAGAGGCTTGCCACCCGTCTGCGGTGGTCGAGGCTCTGTAGGCTAGCCTCAGAGAGTTCGTCATCACCGATGAGTCTCTTCGCACGGCGCTCTATAGAGTCCAGAGCGTCCAACTGATACTGGGCAGAACCATCCCAGAGGTGACAGCAGTACTCCAAACAGGAGCGAACCTGGGCTCGATATAGGCTTAAGAGCTGTTCGGGGTTGAAGTATCGCCTCACCTTCCAAAGAACGCCCAGTTTCTTTGCAGCAGTTTTGGCTATGGACTCAATATAGCGACCGAAATTGAGGTTAGCAGACAGGTTCAAGCCTAGAAGGTCTAGATGGTCTGTCACTGGTACGGAAACATCTCGGAAAGTCGGAGTCAGATGAAACGGACTCCGTTTTGCCGAAAAAAAGACAAGCCTGTGTTTTGGTGGGATTGAACCCTACCAAGTTGGCTTCTCCCCATATGGAGACAGCATTCAGGGTAGCATTCACCCTCTCCACCATGCCCTCCCTCAAAGAACCGACAGCTGCACCGGACCTCGCATCTGATAGGTATCTTTCCGAAACTGTGCTGTCATCGGCGTACCCAAAAATACCTGGAGTCAGCAGCAGGTCGTTGATGTGCAGCAGAAATAGAGTTGCGGAAAGAACAGAACCTTGAGGGACGCCGGCATTGATGCCATGGCGATCAGAAAAGTAGCCATCCAAGACTACCCGTATTGATCTGCCCCTCAAAAAGTCCTCAATCCATTTGCAGAGGTCGGTAGTGATTCCGTACGACGAGAGCTTGCCAATGAGACTTGCGTGCCAGACCCTATCAAAAGCCTTGGAGATGTCGAGGGATACAGCGAGAGCTTCGCCGTGTTTCTCGATGGCTTCGCTCCATAGGTGGGTTGCATACGCTAGAAGGTCCCCAGTAGATCGCCGGCGGCGGAAGCCAAATTGACGATCACTGAGAAGGTCATTGTCTTCTAGGTATGCAAGGAGACGGTTGTTCAATACACGCTCCATAGTCTTACAGAGTATGGAGGTGATTGCGATAGGGCGATAGTTTGCAGGGTCAGCACGACTACCTTTTTTTGGTACAGGTTGGACATTAGCAAGCTTCCAGGAGCTCGGAACCCGTCCGGTACTGAGGGAAAGGCGGTAAAGGCGAGTCAAAACAGGTGACAACTCAGGGGCACAGGTTCGCAAGACAATAGCCGGGATGCCATCAGGACCACTAGCCTTATTAACGTCTAGAGCACTGAGTGTCTTAAGTACCTCTTTCTGGCGAATATGGACTTCAGACATCGCAGAAGTACATTGAGGTATCGTAGGTGGATTCTTATCAGTTGCATCTAGTCGTGAATTGCTCGCAAAGAGGGAAGCAAACAAATCTGCTTTCTCTTGGGCTGTGTGAGCTAGCGTTCCGTCAGGCATCATCAAAGGCGGCAGTGTTGACCGGCAAAAATTAGCCTCCACCGACTTAGCCAGAGACCAAAAAGCTTTGCTTCCGGACGGGTAAGATGCTAATTTGGCTCCTATACGGCTAATGTGGTCGAAGCGGGCCTTACGGAGGGTACTTTTGCAGGACTTGGTGGCTCTGTTAAAGGCTTTCTTCAATTTCCCAACATTCGGGGCCTTGCAGGATCGAGCATCAGCCCAGGATTGGTAAGCGGAGTGTTTAAGCGCTTCGGCTTTACCACAGTCCGCGTTAAACCAAGGGCGAGCTTTGTTCTGTTGCGAGACATCAGAGTATGGAATAAAGTACTCCATAGCCCGAAGTATCACGCCAGAAATTTCGTCTGCGCAGCATGTTGGGTCGTTTGAAGAAAAGCAAGAGCGACGCCAGGGATATGATGCAAAAAAGTGCCTCATCTCGTCCCAATCTGCTGATCCGTATCGCCAAACTCGTCTAGTTCCAGTAGGAATTTGGACGGACGGAGAGTAAACCGATACGGACTTCACCAGACAGTGGTCAGAGCTTCCCAGGGGGGAAGAGATTGCCACAAACTCGACTCTAAGAAAATGAATCCAAAATAAATTTCAACCACGAACCAATTTATTTTTCGCCATTCTAGTGTCGGATATATATTCATAATGAAAGATATTCAGTTTTATGGGCTGGGCTACCTGACAGGTTGTATACCTAAGTTACTTGTACTATTATGTATTCTGTGCCTAAGTTTACAACCATATGGGATATAGTTCCCAAGACAAATTATTATTATATTGAAACGCTCAGAAGGGAGGGGTACTTGACTAAACGCAAACCTTCACGAAACATAAATTTCGCCATCGAAGATTCGCAATGCACCAAACAAACTTACCCGACAGGAAGGCAATTCAAATGGCGGCCTGAGCCACAGATTACAAACGTACCGGAAAACAATCGATCTATGACTCAACCAAGGATACGATTACGGATAACTTGGGCTTTGACGATTAGTAATTAGTAATACGGTAAGCGATAAAACCAATGACTGTTACATTAGGGTATATGTTTCTATACTGTTAACTGCTTATGCTGTGCCGACAGTTCCGCTTGCACGTAAGATGTAATTGCATTGTTTACAGACTCGCTTGCCACAGCTATGCAGGGACTTTCTCTGAGACTTCCATACATGCATAAACGAGTAAACGACTCTAAAAAACTTATCAGGTTTCTGCGCTCCATTATTACTTAATATAAAATACCGTAGTTTATTCTCATCACTTTAATAAATTAAAAAGTTAACCATCCAAAGTTTATTTGTAAATATTTATACAGGATGTCCCGTAATTAATGGATCATACATTTTTTTACAGGATTTCGGTGTCATACCTTTTTTTACAGGGGATTTTTAAATTGTCGTCATCTAGATAAAATAAAATAAATATTCACTTCATGATTTTTTAAGGAATGAAATGTAATTGGTGCAACAATGATATGGTGAATGATTTGCAGTCTATGTAGCAATATTCAAAAAAAATCTGAAAAATTTTGTCCTTTGCGACCACGACGTCAAAAAAACTTGCATAAGGCAAAAATATCATAAAATTATTTTTTTTAGGTGCAAAGTTATCTATCATTTACGTTTGATCTATTAATTACGGGGCAACCTGTATACTAGTGGCCCACCCTTTCTTTGTTTCGTGACATTACTTACAAACTGAATCAATAGACGGCGCTGGGCGACACTTTTACATAATCGATCGAATCGAGTGAACCAAAAATATAAACAATGACACCTACTTTATACATTATATTTGGCATAAGGTAGTAACACTACGAATTGGACCATAAATTATAGATGCCGTAAGTTTAATTTTGTCACTCTAATGTATCACGTAAATTTTAATCCCTTTTTTAAACCTCGCGTGGACCCTAAAGCAAGATTTCCTTCACTAAAACCCTGATTTCAAAATAACGGAGGAGTGGCAAACAGCTGGAGCGCTCTTTAAACTCACCATTGGTGTAAATTCCTGTACAATCTGCAGTCTGGTTTAATTCCACAAAGTTGTCAAAGTCCCACAAACTAGGGATGTTACGGATATGACATTTCGGATACGGACACACGGATATTATACTCTGATTCATAACCATGTAAAGTAAACTGACAGATGTCGAAGTGTCATCCCCATACATTTTCATCTGTCAGTTTACTTTAGATGATTATGAATCAGAGTATAGTTAAATTATTTCATAAGGTTTTTGTTCTTAGGTTTGAAGATGGCATTACTGTTTCCAGGCATTGTAATAAAATTCTCTATAGGCCGTAGACTCGCCTGTTTATGCAATAAAAAATAAATGCATTTCGATATCGGAAAATTTTATTTATTTATTCATTCGATTTTTGAGGAATTTAAAAAAATAAGACAATCACTTGGATCACTTGTTTCTAACGTCGTCAATTATATTCTATAGGTCAAATTGCACCACTACAAAAATGCAATAGATGTGAGAAGCGGTGTCGTCCACTTGACCAGGCAAGAACAAACTTGTAACAATATCATTTGGATTTGGCTATTAACTATACCCACAATTTACAAAAAAGTTTTATCGGATTCGGTTCCGATTACCGATAGTTTTCTTAACATCGGATATCCGATAGTTACGGTTACGTCCCGCCAGTCAGGAGTCAAGGGAAGTTTTTAGGTCTCCAAACTGCGAGCGAGTCCATAATCAAATTGTGCTTTAAACTTGTTACTTGCTTTTTGAGCCAGGCGAGTTCTCTGTTCTAGTACGTCGTCTAACAAGACGGTTCTATTTAGAGATGTTACCTTGACTTTGGGTAAAGTGGGCTTATGTTAATTATCCTTGTAGGAAGGCGATGTTTGATAGCGCTCCAGAAGGCAAAAATTAGGGGCATTTAGTTACATAAATTGTTTTTTTTTTTAATTAATGATTCAGATTATTTATTTGCCATAAATCAAGTTACTACAATCTGTCAAAATTCCTAATGAAGTTCAATATCAATTGAGGAGGAGGAGTTTTTGTATACTTTGATGTAAGGCTGTACTACATAGTACCTATAAAGGATGACATAATATGTTTTGAGTCCAGTACACTGTAAGAGTATCGCTTATAATATATTGGTAACATTTTACATTGAGTTACTTGCTGGTTGAAAAAACCACATTCCAAACCAGTGATAAATTCGGCGGTCCAGTGGTAAATTATGCAATATGCAAAAGTCCAACTTTTCAGGAGAGCAAAGAGAAGACATAGTCGATCCAGTATGAGTATCAGATGATGATGATTAACTGGGGGCATCAATCCAGAACACCCAGACCCAAGAAACTTAGAAAAAATTGTTTCCGAAATTGACTTGACCGGGAATCGAACGGGACCTTTCGCGCTTCAGCCGAACCTTAGCCACTGCGCCATCGACCCCGTGAATACCACTGATCAATAACATTTCCGGAAGGTTATCTGCCCCTGTCTTTGCTTATTGCCTTAAAGCCAATTTTAAAGGGATCTTCTTTAATAAACATAAATCTTTGCTCCAAGGTGTAAATTTTAATTATTGTAATCCCTAATTAAAGATGACGGCAATAACTGTTGCTTTATTATTTTGTTTGAAGCTGATATCTGAAATTGTTTAACAGTCATTTTACCCCGGTAGAAGATATTGTATTAAATTTTCTTGGATAGGAATAATGCAAAGATTTTGGTTTAATTACATCCGCTTGTTAGAATTGAGAATTTAAGTTCCCACACAGCTGTTGTAAAAATATGTCACCTACAAATCATTTTTGGATACCTTTTGCAAATTGACATGTTACATATAGCAATAATACTCATAATATAAATGTTACATTATCTACAGTTACCGTTCTATACTGACTAACTCACAAGTTATTATTTTTTTTAATATTTTCACTAAATCACATGCATTGGTCTGACTCTGAGATAGGTAGCTCAAGCACCTGTGTTACAGATATCAGAACCAACAGTATATATCAGAACTAACTAACGATATATAAATGCGTGGGAGCATAGTTCTTCCAATCAGCCGAATGCTGGACAAGTTATAATATTGGTATAAGTGTGTGGACAGGCACAAGTACACTTTTCTATTCGCTTAGCTTCAATTTTTTGAATGGAACACCCAGTGTTACTGCTCTTAGGGAATTTGTTCTGTCTATTTATTTATCTTTTATACCTATATTTAACTCACTTCGTTTTGGGACAGTAGTTCCACTGTCTACTAATAGCTAGCTGTACTGTGGCGCCACTTATACTCAGTTGAAGAATCGTTAGTTAGTCATTCATTCATTCATTTTTTATTTCAAAGACTTTCATTAGAGCTAAAATCTGCTTTAAAATAATAATAGATTTCTTTTTTCATTTAAATTCAGCATCACTTCTAATTTATTATAATCTTCGTAAGTGCCAAAATATGAATTCGGACAATCCATCCAAACAGCTTTTGTAGCCGCCTGTACCCAACACGCCGCATCTTATCTTTGTTATCTCGCAAACTTCTTCCATTACTGCCACCATTGTGCCACCATTGTTGTGAAATATTAACAAAAAATGTACACCGCTTATTTACTCGGCGCCCTAATAATCTTTGCAGGCGAAGCCGCCTGCAGAGGCAGTGCCAACGCACGCGAGGAATTCCAACAAAGAGTACTCTTAAGAAAATTACAGGACTTCCAAAGAAATGATGGGACGAACGCCGAAACTGTAACTTGGAACGAAATTTTAGCTGATGTGTTAGTGAAGAAACTCAATATATTTTCGGGGAGTGAGGAATTGAATCTGCACTCGTATATTGGGACGAAGCCGAAAAGTATAGTGACGAAGTATGTTAGTGACGTTTTGTTAATTTACAAATCAATTTACGACCTGTATGAACGCAAAAGAAACCAAGAAGAAATCCTAATCAATAAAGGAGATCCTAAAGATGATGTAGAAGTGGTTGTGATACGAAGTGAAAAATGTGATGATTGTGATGACGATTCAGACAAAACTGTTGATGACAAAGATGATTGTCCTGATGGATTTGTTAGAAATAAGTTTGGCGATTGCGTCTCAGAGTCTTCTAAATTGATCTTGTCTATTCCTGGTCAATGTCCGCATGGCTACAGACGAGACATGCTTGGGTATTGTAGAATTGTGTTTAGGTAACTTATAAATACACTAAAATTTAATTAATTTATCACTAATAATTCTCACTTACCTCATAATTGTAAAGCTTCAAGAGCTAATGTTAAAATGCTAAATGTATTTTTATACTAGGTAAACTCTCCGATAAAAGTGCAATAAATATGTACCTAAGTATTTCATATTTATTTCTACTAATAGTAATAATTTAATATAGATACCTACGTACATAATGAACTTAAAATTCCTCGTTGCATCCGCATAAGTATAGGCCTCCATGTGTAGTAGAAAAAAAAAGAAAAAAAAATTTTTTACTGACTGTGCAAAGTTGATCGAAATTATTTGTCTCTAGATAAAGTACCTATTATTTTTACTTAATATTTTTGGTTTTGTTGTTCAAATTCATACACCATTGAACACTAAATAAATGTTTTGTCTTGCATATTTTTTCATCAGCTAAAGGATTTTAAACATGAATTCAAAAATGAATCCAGTTAATATACATTTGTATATTAACTGGATTCGTAAGCAAACATCTTTTGCTAGCTTGTAAATAGAAACGAATTTCAATTCAAGTTTGAAGCCTTTAAAATAATACTCTGTATAGATTTACTTATAATCTTGCCTTAAACTAGTTAAGTTGAATGGTTAGTATATAATAGGTACATTATCACGCCATCTTTTTGTACACCCTGTTCAAGAGCAAATAAACTATTCTGTTCTACTCTATTCTAATGGTATTTTTTCTACGCTTTTAAATCTCATAGGTATAGGTATCAAAGTAGTTTATTTTCAAACGCCATTAAACTATCTTTTCATTCTTCAGTCAAATCACCTTTCTTCCTTATATATTATGGTATATATACATAATCCGTAGCTAAACCATGCCTATCAATACCTAATAAAGCAATAACAAAGCAAAGTAATAGCAATGTAAAATGTAAAAATATATTTACGTAAAATATGTAGTATATCTGTAACGTAAGTGTTTAAGCTACTTAGTACGAAGTCAGGTCAATGTATGAGATGTTGTGTGAAATATGTAGTCCATACAAAATGAAATGATTTCCCTTTCTATACGAGATATAATTAGGTATCTTGTAGCTCTTAGCCTAAGCTCTTTTATGTGAAATGAAAATAAAGCTTTGTATAAACAAAATAGTTTTTTTCTTATTCCCAAGTTTTTGTCTAGACTACCTTTTTTAGCTCTCCATGCCATTAAACTTATCTAAAAGGTGCAAAATATTACGCAATCATTTCAAAAACCAACCAACTTATTTACAGATTGAATTCAATATGGCCAAGCAGTCAATTTGGTGGCCCCGTTTGAAGCAGGTACCTATATCCGGACCTTCTTTTGATGGGCAGAGGAGCGTGAAATTGACTCCCTCGATTGTCAGCCTGTAAAAAGACCTGTTTGCCGAAACACAGATCGGAATTACTTCCTGCGCCCCGACGTCTAAATCCTTGACGTTTATTTGATTTGTGAATCGATCGGAGCGGGGTGTTCTGGTATTTCATAATCGCTTCGTGATGGGATGAGGGCGTAGTTTCATTAGTGGGGTATAGGGAGTTGTCGGTCGTCTTTGTCGTTTGATTTTGTTGCCAATCCTTTATTTAGATGATTTTTGAATATATATTTTTTTACAACATCACATACATTGATCTGACTCTGAGATAGGTAGCTCAAGTACCCGTGTAAAAGGGTTACTACTGTGTACCGGACCGATACGACTCACCCTCAAAAATACTGCGTATTCCTTTTTAAAGGTCAGCGGCGCGCCCTAGCGACTCCTCTGGTGTTGCGTTAATTGCTTACCATCAGGTGATCTGTCTGTTCGTTAATATCCTCTAAATTAAAAAAATATACTTTTTATTTGACTGACCCTGCCTCATACGCCAAAGGTCGCCAAAGGTGGGTTCGATTCCCACCCTGGACAAACATTCGTGTGATGAACACTTGTGTTTGTTCAGTGTCTGGGTGTTATATGTATTTAAGTATTATATTTGTGATCCTCTGTTGTCTGATATCTGTAACACAAGTGCATAAGCTACTTAGTACGGAGTCAGGTCAATGTATGAGATGTTGTGTGAATTTATTTATTTATTTATTATTTTCGACTTTCCGAAATTTCGGCGCTGCACAATCGCTACGATGCGACTGAAGTTTTTTTCTCTTACCAACTATTTTTAATGTTAGCGTACTGTGATTTGAAAATACTTGCATACCCCGTATATAAATGGGATTAAATAGTTAGAAGCGAAACTGTTAGCCGATACATTCTGTGTTACATTCAAAACGAATGTAGCATTTAATTCAAGTTACGTAGTTAAGGCTACATAGTCCTGAAGTGCTGCACATTTGGTCGATATTGCACTATAAACTGTTAAGGGCCGTCTTAACTACGCCGTTAACTTCTGGATACAACAAATACATTGTGTTTCTTGGTATTTGTGACATGTGTCACACATATACATTTATTGCTTGTCTAATTACTTATTCGCTAGAGTTATTTGCACAATGTATGGGGGGGTTATCCAATGCGATTTCGATGTTTGACTAATGCCGCATTTGGTAGTGAAATAGAAATACATAGAAATATTCTTTATTCAATTAAGTCCTTATTGAACATTTATGAATGTCAAATATTATGTAAGCTACCGTGAGTGAAGCTGCCTCATATGCCAATGGTCGTAGGTTCGATCCCCACCCTGGACAAACATTCGTGACATGACCACTTGTTTGTTGAGTGTCTGGCAATTTAAGTATTTTATGATTTCTCTGTTTTTTTATTTCTTTTCTTCTTTAGATCTCTTTCTTTAACATGCTTCACTCTCACGGCCCAAATTCCCACCAAAAAGGGATCTACTGTATTAATTTCGAAATTCTTACCTACTTTTAATTCCCGTCGCAAGTTTTCAAGAAATCACTTTGGTATACAAGTGCCTCAACTCAGCATTATACAGGATGCATCTGTAAACATTTCCATACTTTTCATTAAGTGCTACTATCAGCCAGTCTGAACATTATTTGTTTGACTTTTTCAAAATTTGTTGAAATGTTTTTTACAGATACAACCTGTACATGGCAAGAGTAAATAGTAAATAAATACCGGCAGGTTCAATCCTTCTACAGCTCGTTGCACTTAATTAAAAAATAAACAAACCATCACCAACCGCAATTCCGGTGGAAACTAAAGTTCCGGACGTAACTCCGACCGGTAACAGTTAACACGAAAAAACTCGTACTCGTATATACGGAAGTTAGTGCTCATTAAAAGTTGACAAGTTTTGACTAATTACGATCGTGGAACAACGGACGTCTGCAATTAACGCGGGAGTTCCGTGATACCGGCGGTGATGCTTGCTTTTGGAGATCCGCGGGAAACGAATCTCCCTCTTAACATTGTGCTGTCTATATGTGTTTGTGTATTTGTTGTTTTGTTTTGTTCTAGATGGTGTAAAAACTCAATTAATAATAAAATCAGTTAAACTAATCTCGTCACACCGGTCAATTTTATTTAAACATCGTGTCTCTTTGATCACTCGATGTTGGCAGAGTTAAAAGTGCTCGTAATGGCACGATAGCAGCCATATTACAAAAAAAAGAGATCCGCGGGGAGGAAACAGAACAGACTAACACACCAATAAGCAATAAGTGTCGGAGTGATTTCATTGTATCCAGTGGTGATTTTATAAGTGAAACTGTGAGGGTATCCGAAGATCAACAGCCGGGCCCCAGCAGACGGCGCCGCGCACCGCCAGTTCGCTTATGACCACGGCTGTTGCAACGCAGCCGAAACGTCAAGCAGGTACATAATTATGTGCTAAAAAAATTACGTCGCGTTAATTCCCGTCTATAATAATAATAGTTATAATGCAACGCGAAAATTTAAAGAACTATTTGACTTCACTGACATTGTATCCAGTGGTGATTTTATAAGTGAAACTGTGAGGGTATCGGAAGATCCACAGCCGGGCCCTAGCAGACGTCGCCGTGCACCGCCAGTTCGCTTGTGACCATGGCTGTTGTAACGCAGCCGAAACGTCAAGCAGTAATTACATAATTATGTGCTTAAAAATTACGTCGCGTTAATTCCCGTCTATAATAATAATAAACACCAATAAGCGGTCTGCAAGTTTCCCGCCAACTGAATTATTATTATGTATGTCGTTAAATCCATAACCTCGGGCACTTATGTGATTTTTGGAAGGCGTGCATGGGGCCGAAGAACACGTAGAGGCCCTTTCTATAGACAATTTACTCTAAAAGTGATATTAGTTATTATTATAGACTAAGGAAGCCACCCTGCCAAAAACCAACAAAACGTGGGAAAGAGAAGACGCCACCTTATGAACACTGCATAAGTCAAAAAGAGACATATAATATGTCCGGCGTGTCAAAAAATTTCAAATAATAAAATCACACAACATTGACTTATAAATTGTCCTGACTCCGTACTAAGTAGCTTATGAACTTGTGTTACAGATATCTGACAACAGAGGAATTCCATACTTAAATACATATTAACACCTAGACACTGAACAAAGACAAGTTTTCGTCACAGGAATGTTTATCCAGGGTGGGGATCCTGATCCTAACAGAATTTTTAGTACTTATTTCATAAGTGAAATGCCCTATTACTTTTTCTATTTTGTTAGGATTTTTTTTTAATGTGATAGGTAGCAGACGAGCAGGCGGATCACCTGATGGTAAGCAATTGCCGCCGCCCATGGACACATGTAACACCAGTGGAGTCACAAGTGCGCTGCTAACCTTTTATCCCCTTCCCCCCGATGGGCCTCCGGTACCCTCACTCACTCGGCGAAACACAGCACAGGAGCTGCTTCACGCCGGTTTTCTGTGAGGCAGTGGTATCACTCCGGTCGAGCCGGCCCGTTCATGCCGAAGCATGGCTCTCCCACAATTAAGATACAGAAACCCTTAGTGTTTCTGCACAAACTATCTTTGTGCGCGCGAATTTCAACAAAATACAAGTTTTGCTTAGATGTAAAGTTTAGTGGCCGCAAAGTTTCGAATGAATTCCTGCTACTACAGCAACGCGAGTAAAAAATATCGTATGTCTGTCTACGCATTCACTTGTGCACTTTAATTTAATATGTTGTTAGATTCGACACTTAGCGGAAGTATTTTATCTACCTTGATTCACGCTTCATTCAGATATTTTATGTCATAGGCAGCAGACGAGCGAACCATCGGACGGATCACCTGGATGGTTAGCGATTGCCTCAGCGCATAAATAAATAGGTAATAAATAAATATATTTGGCCTCCAGTACACTCACTCTTTCGACGAAACACAGCGGAGGCCCTGCTTTCTCGTATGTTCCTGAGCCATGACATTTTTCGCCATCCCATTTTAGTCTGGAGAAGGTGGTATTGTGACTTCCTTAAGATGTCACCAAAGTTTGTGATTTTTCTTATTTTAACGGTCCGTACAAGATCAACTTTCTTGCCCATGAGTTCAAGAAAGATGAATATAAGATTAAATAAATAAATAAATTGAGACAACATCACATACATTGTCCTGGTCCCAAACTAAGGTTTTCCCTTGTACTATGGAAACTACAACGAAGGCACCACAAACACCCAGACCCGACACAAATATCTGTTTCATCAACAAACATTTGTGTTGGTGCGGGAATCGAACCCGCGACCCTTGCGTCTCAACCGGCGCTCAAACCATTGCGCCAAATGGGTCGTCAAAGAAGAAGAACTATTACAATGTTGAAAAAATTTAAAAAAACATATAACATAACGAAGTTCCCCGGGGCTAGAGGTGTACTTAGATAGATATAGATAGACTTAGCCAGTCAAGTCCGGGGCAGGTGGCGCTGGGCTCGGCAACTCTAATGCCCCGTGATTATAAGTTGCGGCACGTAATACCGCGTTTCTATTTTACTAGGAAATGCGGGATTCACAGAGGCGAAGTTAAGTTTCAAAGGTTCGAGCTAAACAAATTAAAATGTTGTCGATGAGAAATTATGGGGGAGGTTTCTTTCTTGAAAGTAGGCAGGTCGAATCAGAACTTAGACTTAATCCTTCATGAGTGTAGTGTGGTGTAGTGACAGAGTTTACATTCGTTTTTTAAACATTCATTGTAGTGGCTGTGGTAGATCCACGCTTCGGCATGAATGGGCCGGTTCGACCGGAGTGATACCACTGCCTCACAGAAAACCGGCGTGAAGCAGCCCCAGTGCTGTGTTTCGCTGAGTGAGTGAGGGTACCGGAGGCCCACCCGGGGGGAAGGGGATAAAAGATTGGCAGCGCACTTGTAACTCCACTGGTGTTGCAAGTGTCCATGAGCGGCGGCAAGTGCTTACCATCAGGTGATCCGCCTGCTCGTCTGCTACCTATCTCATAAAAAAAGGGAGGTAGAATCAGTTTCTACTGTAAACTTAGACTTAATCCTTCATTAGTGTAGTGACAGAGTTTACATTAGGACATTTGTTTTTAAACATTCAGTAATCATTATAGTGGCACTTACACACAATATAATGAAAAATGAATAGTTTAAGTATATTGTCTATCATGAAAGTACTGCTAAGTGCTCCGTTTCAATAGTAGGCCATTACTATCGATACTATTTTTTAAGTTTTCGACAGTACGAATAGTATATTTATGATTTCTGACAGAATCAAGTAATCGATAGCATTGATAGTTTTACGGTATCTATTGATAGTCGTCTATTATCCGATGAGTATTTGATTCTTTAACCATTAATTAAACCATTGATAGTACGTATTGATTGATTACAATACTATTCATACTACCGATAGCAGATATCGGCCGTTGAATATCTAGGCATGCTAGCATGATACTTTCTATGCTCTCAAACACCAGCTTAGAGAGCTGGGATAAGTTGAAAACCAGCGCGATCCAAGAGAACTGTAATCTCTTGTGGCAGCAAAAGCTGAACTTATCCTTTTTGTCATACCGAATTGACCTTTGATGTTCAAAATTTATAATTATGTTTGTAGAAGGGGCAAATAAACATTTTTTTACTTTTACTTTTAATCTACAAAATCGATAATATTGGCGATATCAATGGTATTGCACCCATTTCCCCATCGATGGTATCGATATTATTGCACTTGCCATAACTATCGATATCACTATCGATATCTTGAAAAGTAGTAGTCAACTATCGATAGTTCAACAACACTAGTACGCTGGCTATGTAAACCAGTGTTAACCGGCGCGTGGCAAGGCGCCAATGGCGGCACATGCCTCAAGCACGGATAGCCGTAAAACCTTCCGACAGGTCCGGATAGTTTCGCCTACAAAACTTATCATGGATACTGAGCTATGAGTATAATACATAAAAAGGCTTGAATACGGATTTCTCAAGAACTAACGGAGCACCGAATTATCAAACTGAAGTGGCAGTGGTCTGGTCATATTAACCGCAGAACTGACAATCGTTGGAACCGTAAAGTCCTTGAGTGGAGGCCACGTGCAGGAGGCCGCAGTCGTGGCAGGCCTCCCACCAGGTGGACCGACGATCTGGTAAAGGTCGCGGGAGTCCATTGGATGCGGGTGGCACAGGACCGATCTGTGTGGAGAACTTTGGGGGAGGCCTATGTCCAGCAGTGGACGTCTATTGCTGAAATGATGATGATGATGATGATAGTGGCACAGAGTCCCACTTACACACAATATAATGAAAAATGAATAGTTTAAGTATATTGTCAATCACGATAGTACTGCTAAGTGCTACGTTTCAATAGTATCGATAAGAAAATTGGGGCAATACTATCGACAAGGCCATTACTATCGACCATACAGTGCGATACATTCTGATTGATTGAGTGCGATTTATGATTTCTGACAGAATCAAGTAATCGATAGCATTGATAGTTTTACGGTATCTATTGATAGTCGTCTATTATCCGATGAGTATTTGATTCTTTAACCATTAATTAAACCATTGATAGTACGTATTGATTGATTACAATACTATTCATACTACCGATAGCAGATCACTTGGAAATACTATTGATATCCTGAATAGTAGAAGTCAATTATCGATAGTTCAGCAACACTAGTAAGCTGGCTATGTAAACCAGTGTTAACCGGCGCGTGGCAAGCCGCCAATGGCGGCACATGCCTCAAGCACGGATAGCCGTAAAACCTCCCGACAGGTCCGGATAGTTTCGCCTACAAAACTTATCATGGATACTGAGCTATGAGTATCTATATCTATATCTATACCATTTATAAAGAGATAACTTCTATAGACAACGACAAGGCTTATAGGTAAACCGAAAACACGAAACGCTTGCGCGATGTAATTGAGCACAGCGCCATCTATTGGTTCGTTTCTGAATTACGGTCCCGAAGCGAAGTGAGGGCGGGCCACTAGTAATATATAAAAAGGCTTGAATACGGATTTCTCAAGAACTAACGGAGCACCGAATTATCAAACTGAAGTGGCAGTGGTCTGGTCATATTAACCGCAGAACTGACAATCGTTGGAACCGTAAAGTCCTTGAGTGGAGACAGCGACTCGGTAAGCGTAGTATTGGACGCCCTGCCACAAGATGGGATGATGATGATCATATTCCTTCTCACACGGACAAAAACCTCAATTTAAAAAATCTATAACAGGTAATTGACGAGAACAGAAATAATTAAAACCTCCAACTGTAACCTTACGTTTCAATTTAAAGTTTACAATTTCTCTCAAATTGGGGGTCCCAATGAATCAAATAGTACGTAAGAAGTTGTAATAAGCACTTACTCATTGCACAGTTTGAAACTGCCAACCCGTAACGCAACAACCACGCTAATAAAGGTCTCGTTGCTCCGGCAGCTGCAGGGACGCCAAGGAGAAGCGTAACCGAATCCACAAAATAATTAGACGTAGACCTAGCAAGAACTTTTAAAGAATTCGTAATGTTTATCTGCCCCACCCTATAAAGGTGTTTTTTTTGTGGAGGGGCGCTCACAATGCGATACTATCCTTTCTGACGTTTGTGCGGTTAATTTTAATTAGGGAGGGAGATAGATAGAAATTCTTTATTGCACAGAAATACATGACATGAGTGAAACAACAGCCTTAAACAGCTGAGTACAATAAGGCGGTCATATCGCTTGTAGCGATTTCTTTCATACCTTTAGATAGATGTAAAACAACTGCGTATTAGCAATGGAGTAAGGCAGAGCAAAGAAATGGCTAAATGAAATTAAAATTGGCAGAAGTATAGGTACTTATAAGTACATGACATAAATAACTAACTATGTTTAATTTTTGAGGGAGAATTTTGAGAAAGATACGCTACGATTTTTGTGAAAAATTCGTGCTATTCGTAAAAACCCGAGCTAAGTTCGAAAAAATCAAAACTTTTTGCTCAATATTAAATTATCTGAAACCGAATCTAGAACCGAAACTTATACCCCCAACATCCTTACTCCACGGCATTAATTTTCACGCAGTCGATACCAGTTGCGACGGTTCACCTTCACCATTCTTGCTTGACCCTCCAAACGGTACAGCGTTCCCGATTCTTCCCTATTAATTGGACCCTCAAGAGAGGCAGGGGGGCTCAAGATTACGCTGGCTGTTAGTAAAAGCTAAGTCGTAATTAGCACCTGTGTTCCTGTAAGTTTGCGAACGTAACTTCGCTGATATTCGAAGAGACGGAGTACGCGTATAAGTTATAGAGGTGCGTGCTATGGCTGGAGTTCAATAGTCGTAGAAGGATGGAAAGTTACGAGAAATTAAAATTAATAAATTCATACAACATTCCATATAGACCTGTCGTGATATATCGTGCAAACCAACTGCAAAAGTGACGCTATCATGGTTATGAAACCATAACCATTGGGTCATCGTCAATAAATGTCTAGCTATGACACCACCGCCCAGTCCCGGTAGAAGGGGTAGATCTTAAAAGATTGGCTTGATATTGTATGAGACGACATTGTGAAGCAATAAATATTATGATGATATGATGATGACATGCATGCCAATAACCTTACTAAAATGGATGCGAAAGTTTTGCAACGAAAGACTGTGGAAAGTGGAGAAAGTTAGGAAAGCGAACCCTCGCTCGCTTCGCTTAGCTTAGACGCGCTTCACACCGGTTTTCTGTAAGGCCGTAGTATCACTCTCGACCCGGCCCATTAATGCCGAAGCGTGGCTCTCCACCGCTTTTTCTTCCAATTCCTTCGTATGTTTACCACGTGAGTGACAATACCGTAAAGATTTTGCATAAGCCCTACCAACTTATTGGCTAGCTGGGAGCGGGATTACCATATGTTCGGGGAATAAAAATCGTTCACCCTTCACTAAATTTGGGACCCGGCCATATGTAACCGAGGGGATCAGGACTCCAGGAATACGTGGCGAAACGGATATTAAGATTTTTTATCCTTTTACTGAAACCTGCTTTTTCGAGAGTAAAGGCGTTGGATTTGGCTAACAATAATATAATATGTCCTCTAAACACGACACGTGTATGTATCTTTTTTACTCATAAGCTATTTTTTAAACACAGGAGAAATAAGCGTCAGTGGATAAGAACGTGTGCTCTCTTAACAATCTTAGTTAACATGCAATACAGATTTTTCCAAATCTTTCTGCTCAGAGGTGAGGTAAAACCTGCACGTTACGGTTAGTTCCAGAAACGTGTAAAGAAGATTCAGTTGGTATCTTTCTAATGTCTAGGTTTGCGAAGGTCAGACGGACGGACAATCGTTTCATAGTAATTACCAGACTCACCAAGTCCTGGACCATGTTCCAAGCGAGCTCCGGATTCTAAAGAGAAGACGCAGCTGAGATTATTCTCCCGAATGAAGCTCTAACTGTCCTTCAGCCTTTATTCCATCTGAGTTTTGCTGAGTTTTAAAACATTTTGAGTAAAAAGCGGGATTTGGTGCTTTGAATAAAAAAATACCTAAAAGTTATACCGTTCACATTCACACAAAAAAGGTCACTATTTTTCAAATCTCCGAAGATCGGGACTGGACTGGTCGGTGGTATATCTAATTTTGGCCTTAAAGACTGTCCCAGTCTCGCACGAAATTGGCCAACTGACGCTGCGTGCAGCCTTCTATCTCTCTAAATAAGATTTTAAAACTCATTTAGTACACGCATCGCAAGCCAAATGTCTAAAAGTGCCGTTTATACGTGCCAAGGGGGGTGAAAGTACCCAAAAACGATACCTCAGGGTACGGGAAGAGTACCTACTGCTGTAAAGCGTTCTTAAGATGAAATTGAGGAGACGTGGTAACGACTTTAATGGCACCTTTTATTTTATTCACTGGCCTTTGACTCTACCACAACTCTACTCTAGGTCGTTGACGCTCTATATTTTTATCTAGACTCGCGGGAGCGTGTCAAGCCAAGGTCAAAAAAAATTGGCTCTAATGTCACTCCGAGCGAAGTTAAACGTCCTCATTTAAATGTCGAAAGAAACAGTTACCTTTATAACTTCACTTGGACTAATATGTCAAATGTCGATCTTTGTGTCAAATGTTGATTAGTCTGTGAACTATGTTTATAGGTATAGTGCATCAAGGAAGTTATTAAATTAACTGATGGCGCTGATGCGCGCGCGATGCTAGTAAGTTAATCATAAAATTTTGTTTGTTAGGTACACTATTTTATTGTACACTAAAATAATAAATCTTTGTCGACGTAACAGCAAAAAATAGGCACCAAAATTAGGCATTGGCATATATTGAGTATAGTAACCTACTTGCCAATCTTTGTACCAACTAAACGCTTAGATCAGTGGCAGTGATACCCTACCCTACTGTTTCAACGCCGAAAACCACGAGATAATAATAATAACCCATTTAGATTTTGCATATTCTCTTTGACGTGGCTCTAATTTAAACATCACAATCTCATTCGCAATTCGTAATTACGGAACTAACAGTTTATCACACAACGTTACGTCACACCGCATCACACCACGTCACACCGCATCACACCGCGTCCAATTTAAACTGTCACGAATAAAATAATGGCGTCTCAAAACTGCGGCTTCGCACTGAGGAAGATGAATGTGACGTGTATTGGTGTGCAGAAAGAATGGGGTTTTATATAACTTTTGTGAACTGTTATTGAAAATTATGACAGTGAAATCGTTTTTAGGTGGCAGACGAGCAGACGGATCTCCTGATGACAAGTGATTCCCGCCGCCCATAGACACCTGTACCTAGCACCAGTAGAGTCACAAGTGCGCTGTCAAACTTTGACCCCATTTCCTCCCAATAGCGCGCTAGGTACCCTTACTCACTCGACAAAACACAGTGCAGGCGCTGCTATACAGGCCGGTCTTCTGCAAGACCGGTATCACTCCGGTGGAGCCAGTCTAATCATGCCAAAGCCTGGCTTTCCCACGGTTACGGTTTTTCTAATCTACCTACAGCGATAAGGCTGTATTGGCCGTAAAATGGACAGAGGATAAATCATAACACGGAAGGAATAAACATTTTTAAGTCATATTTCAGTACAAATTGACTTAAGTGTTTTTGGCCGCCAGGTATAGAAATATCCTCTATGCTTGTGCGCCCTGTGTCGATGGCTAACCATTGAGATTGCCGCCATATCCAAAATATCGGTTAGAAGGACATTAATTTAGTGTATACCAATATTAATTTGGTTAAACGCGTTATATAAGCTATCAAACGCTATCATAACGCGTATGTGAAAGATTAACAACCATGTGGCCCGTGTTAACGAGACATAACGCGCTAATTGACGCTAATAGCCCGCTGCGTTCGACTTTAATATTTAACGCGAGTGGGCTGAGGCTATTTTCCAACAGAGATCATGTTTACATAGTTTTTATGTATTTATCTTCTGTGTGATTAAAACTTGCATCTTTTGCTCTTTTGTATTTACTACTAGTGGCCCGCCCTCACTTCGCTTCGGGACCGTAATTCAGAAATGAACCAATAGATGGCGCTGTGTCCAATTACATCGCGCAAGCGTTTCGTGTTTTCGGTTTACCTATAAGCCTTGTCGTTGTATATTAGAAGTTATCTCTTTATAAATAGTATAGGCAAAGAGCTGAGCAGTGCACTTTAGACCGTTCTCTAATCATCCCTTGGGAAGTAAAGTAAAGCAAAGCATCAGCCTTAGACTGATGGCCTTTGCCCTGCAGTAGGCCAGTATCTTTATATTATATCATAGAAATCAAATCGTCGCTACTATCATGGGATTAGGCTTAATCGCCACGCCTTGACTCCGTTAGTATTGTTCGCATTAAAAAGCAGTTCGCATAGCGCTTAGTGCTACAGGGAAAATCATCATCATCAGCAACCCACACTCGTCCCCTGCTGGACACAGGTCTCCCCCAATGCACGCCACCGCTCCCGATTTTCGGCCACTCTCATCCAGGGAAAACACATGAATAAAAATGACAAGTGGACATAATCGCAATATTGTAACTATTCTATACGAACAGCTGCTAAATCCGTAGTGAATGCCCAGAAAATCCCCCTAAAAAGCTATCTTCTGCCAATACGGAATATGGCACGCTTCTCCGGCAGGTTTGATTGGTTTGGGCGAGCGCCAGCCGCTCCGACTTCATTACTGCCCGCTCGTATCGATTCCTGATGATTAACTGACGACGATACTGGACGAGTAGCGGCGGTAACGAGGGGATATACCCACAAAACACGGATGAGTAACAATGGTAGCTCAGGGGATGAGATTGTGAGCCGTTTAACAGGAGATTGTAGGGCACGCGCTTTTGCTTAAAACATCTCAGGGGTACGCACCTCTGGGGTACGCATCACTGGGGCACCCACCTCTGGGGCACGCACCTCTGGGGTTTGCGTCTGAGGCACTCACTTCTGGGGCATGCACATCTATGGCACGCACCTTTGAAGCAGTACTTCTGGGATACGCATCTCTGGGGTACCCATCTCTGGGGCACGCACCTCTGGAGTTTGCGTCTCTGAAGCACTCACTTATGGGGCAGCACATCTATGGCACGCACCTTTGAAGCAGTACCTCTGGGGTACGCATCTCTGGGGCACCCATCTCTGGGGTATGCGTCTCTGAAGCACTCACTTATGGGGCACGCAACTCAGGGCCACACACCTCTAGGGTTCGCATCTCTGAGTCACTCACTACGGGGGCATGCACCTCTGCGGCACACACCTCTGGATTTTGAACTCGATGTTGATGCAAATGTTGAACTCGTGTGGATCTTGGCTCTATCTAAGCAAGATGACCCAATTTGTCGTCAGAAGTACACATTGATTTCTCCAAGCGAGCTAATGGTACAAATAGGTACGCACATAGATTTGGAAATCCAGAAGCGCGTGCTCGAATCCAAATCTTGGACCAAAAGGCACGTTCTTAAGGTATCTCCTACTTTTAAGATCGATAAACGGTAGACAAAATGAACGTAACCTCAGAATAATCGTGTCATTACCAAAACGCCTACGTCGTCCAAAAAAGACGAGAGAAAATTGCAAAGTGCTGTCCCGTAGAGGGACGTTAAAAACATCCTGATTAGGCAACATATTTTATTCGGGCTGTACAAATGACACAATCCTTTGTTCGCTGCCAAACTGTCTCGGCCCACGGTCAATTTAGGATCCAATTACGTCCAGCTTAGTGGGAAAAAATCCAGGGTAATCCCGGGCGTAAGACGCGGGCTAAGGGAGAAGCGGGGAGCGGGGATTAGCTTTGAATTAAAAATCGATTTGGAATATGTTACTCGACCGACAGTATATCCAGCATTGCATTACAATAAATAAATTAATAAATTCAAACAACCTCTCATATTGGTTGAGGTATTGTTTGAATTTATTAGTATGAACTATTTAACCTAAGCACTTGTGTTACAGATGAAAGACAACTGAGGATCACAAGTATTAAACTTAACTAGATGTATTACACCCAGACACTGAACAAACACAAGTGTTTATCATATGAATGTTTTTCCAGGATGGGGATCGAACCCACGACGAATGCCTGGGCAATGTATAGGCCGCCTAAAATGGTGGTTTTTCAGTGAGTGTTAATTTTAATTTTCCAATTTCTAATTTCCGCTACCTCCGCTCCCTTGCAGCCGATGCACCCACCGGCGCGGCGCAGACGCCGCCCCGCATCAAAACACAATCGCGCCCGATTACGGATTAAAAGCCTCCGCTTTCATCAGGACCTATTGATTGCTTTGTTCCAATTCAATTCTTCATTTGTGTTCCTTGCTCGGATTCGGTGCGAAAAAATTCCGGGTTTTTTGGCGGATTACTGACACCCGAGAAGATGGCGCACTTGTGGTGGTGGGAGATAAAATTAGTTTTGTAAGACAGCGGGATTAAAGGTAGGGTTGGGAATACCTTGAGGTGTCT
This sequence comes from Cnaphalocrocis medinalis, assembly GCA_014851415.1. NCBI lineage: Eukaryota > Metazoa > Arthropoda > Insecta > Lepidoptera > Crambidae > Cnaphalocrocis > Cnaphalocrocis medinalis. The sequence goes on from CM026283.1 coordinate 16,675,739, forward strand.
GGATAGAGCCACACATAAGCTTTTTGATTGGTTATTCGGCCAAAATAGACGGTGCCGGTCAGTGCGGTTGGTTTCTTTTTAGTTAAGTAGGTCCGATTTGGAAAAATCCTGTTACCCAATGGAAACGCATTTATCGAACTAACTAGATTGGTATTAGTAGACGCCTGCAGCTAGGCTCGCGTGGAGTTCAGTTTTCCTCTAAAAGATTTTTCAAAATAAATTATACCTTATATGTTTTTTTTTATTTTTACAATAATCGCCATGGACACTGGTTCCGTGCCTTTCTATTACTTTTTTTTTCAATTTCTACTCCGCGATAAAAATATAATAAATTAAATTACACTTAATATTGTAATTTTTTTTTAATTTCTATCGTGGCAGTCTAATGTCATAATTATTAGGCTTAATGACCACGCTTGCCTTATGCGGATTGGTGATCACAAACTATGTTCATCGTACCCGGGAACCCGAGATCACGGCCCGTTACTTAAACCACTAGACCAACAAGGCGTAATTCCATTAATAGTAGTAGTATATAACTTGTTTTTCTATAAAGGAGGCCTTTGCCCCGCAGTGAGACAGTATATAAGCTGATACTTTACTTTACTAATGTATCCGTTTGTTTTCTCTGTGTAACTGATCAAATTTTTTGACTTAACTTGACAAGATGGATGTTCGTTCACAAGTGCATAAATCCACCAAGTACTTCAATTCGTCTACCTCGATATTTATATCCATCGGATATCATGAACGATGACGAGCCCCAATCCGCGGAGCTATTTGGCCAAACTCCAAAATAATTACTTACGAAGCTCAACGTTTTGGATAATTCCAACGCGGGTTTGCATGTCGATCATCTTTGTAACCGAGTTCAAAATGAAGACTGTGGTATGAACTATCGCCCTTTATTGCCACAAACATTCAAGAAATGAGCGTTGATTGACTCATTTAGGCAAAAAAAAACATAGGAGAAACTGTAGAACGAAACGCATCCTCTACATACAGTATGATCCATACTAATCTATAATAGAAAAATGAATCGCAAAATGTGTTGGTAAGCGCATAACTCAACAACGCCTGGACCAATTTGGCCAAATCTTTTTTTAAAATGTTCGTTGAAGTTCAAGGATGGTTTTTACGGCGAGAAAAATTAGAATTACTTTTCCACGCGGACGAAGTCGCGGGCGGCCACTAGTATTAGATATAAATGGGAAAGTGTGTCTGTCTGTATGTTTGTCTTTCTTTCACGGCAAACGGAGCGACAAATTGACGTGATTTTTAAAGTGGAGATAGTTGAAAGAATGGAGAATAACATAGGCTACTTTTTGCCAATTTCTAACCCCTCATTTTAGGGAAGTGGGGGTGCGGGCAAAAGCTAGTGTATGTATAAATAATACGTTTCCTAAACGCAGGATTGGCGCACAGTCAACTTAACAGGGTAATTTATGAAATCAACAAATTCTCCTACACGAACCAAACAACCTAATAAAACTTCCCAAAATACGAGTATCTCCCCATTTCTATTAAAAATACAAACCTTAAATGGCCTCCTAAATATTCTCACTACATTAGTTCATTGAGCTCGGCAATATTTCCAACCTTTCAAGGAGCAAACGACATATTAAGATCGCCATTAATTCTGATATTTCCTAAAGAAAACGATATCCGTTAGTAGGTACTTAGAGCTGAATGCGAGACTATTTCCTTAGCCGGTATTTAGCCGCAAATGGACCACGAACCATTTGAGTCCATCAAGACTTCCGCAGTCAATTCAATTTGACAAATATGTCCTCTTTCTAGTTTGCAAGTGATTCCTAAGGCTGTTAATACATTTGCTCGCAAATCGCGCAGTAGAAAAACATAAGGAATGCAGCAGATAATTCACACTGACATGCATTTCACAGCTAGACATAAGCCCCTCTTACTCGGTAGTCCAGTCTTAAATTAGGGCTTTTCTTATAGACGAGGGCCGTTAAGAATACTGCCAATATATTCTCCACCTGTCGTATGAGGCGACTAAACAGGCCTTTGAAGTACATGAGCATCCCCACTACTGGGGAAGTAGCTTGCTCAGTTTACTGGGCGTCCTGGTACCTAGTTCGTGCAATTAGGATGGCTGCTTTACGTGAAACGAATTACAAAAAACGTTTCCATAGAAGCCTCTGCTTCGGTGGAAACGCATCCTGACTTCGACGCATTTATTTATTTATGCCCTATACAATCTGAAGAAGGTCACGGACATAAATACTGCACTTGCTGCATACTACGCATATGCAAATTCCTGGCTCACTTATGGCATAGTTTTATGGGGTAACAGTGTTGTTGTGGGAATTAAATTTTTCTTTTGAAGGTCAACGAAGTGGTCTTCGTTGAAACTTTCTCTGTTTTCATAGTGAGTTGATAGATAGTGTACGGCGGATTTCCACCTAATGTGAAAGCCATTTTACTCGAAACTCGATATTCGAAAGTGCTTTCGCCGATCGGAAAATTAAGCTTCTCCGCTTTTACCAGTGTTTAGCCAAAACGTTCCACGGACCATTGGAGTCCTGGCTTCTGCAGTCAATTCAATTTTGACAAACACATAACTCGCTTTAGTTGGGAAGTATACTTAACGTAAACGCGCTGGGTTGTAAGGATGACAAAAATATGAGAAAACTTGAGCAATACCGCCTATATTGGGCCTTCGGCTTTTTATTCCGCGGCCCGCTTTCAATTGCTCTCCTGAAATAAATAACTTCGTTATTAAGAAAGTTTTTAGGGTTGACGATTAGTCGGGTCGGGGACCAGTCGTCAGGGAAAATTAAGAGAATGGAAATGGGAAATTCTTTATTTGGGTCTTAAAGAACAATTATTAAAAAGGTAACTTAAGCACAGCAAGTTCCATAATGCTGGTTTGGAATGACCTGACCATATGTACTAAATACACCAGTTACGTAGTTGTTATCCTCTCTTCAAATAGTGATACATTATCAACAAACTATACAGACTTGGCTTGAGAGTAATTTTGAGTAAATACTATTATTTCAGAGTAAATATAATATATTCAGAGAAGTATATAAAAAAAATCTCGATCCCTATCTAACCTCATCTAATATCACATTTAGTTTTTAAGGTTGAAGATCTTTTTTATGTACTGTTTTAAGTGTTTTTTTTTAATTTATTCCAGGATCTCTTGGTCAGCGTCTTTATTAAATTGTGTTGTTTCGTAGGTGTTCGTATAATTAAGTGACTTTTGATGTTTGTCGCGCGGTGTAAAAAGCCCTAAACAAATGTAAGGCGCCGACGATCGCAAACACGGAAAGTTTCGGGCGAGGGCACTTTTACACTTTTTATACTCGGGCACCATTGAATATGTATGAGCGGGGGAGTCCGAAGTGTGTTGTTTTTTATGATATTCGATTCATTCCTTATTATGTACAAAACGGTGGGAAAATGTTAAAAAGACGGTCGGCGGTATTTTTGGCAAGGCGTGCTTCCAGAAGAGTAGTTAGAGGTATTCTTTATGTTATGGCGCCAGTGGGATACGTACGGAAATGCAAATAAATTTGAATAAACTCAACACTTTTCCGAAACAATATGGTATAGGCACGGTATAAACCATACATATTTAATAACGGAAGTTTTGGCAACGCATCTACAATCTTTCTGGTTTTGGATTGTCTATTGACATTTATTTACACAACTATAACTTCACAATTTTACATACATAGATCCTTAGATCTAACTGCCCTTACTTACTACTTATTACCTACCTATAGGCAAATACATTATGTTTAATAAAAAAACATAACATTGAAGTTATCTAATTGGCAGATACCTATCACATTTAATCAGCATACAGACAAATAGATAGGTAGAGACTTTACTGTCGTGTTTTATCTAAAAGGGCGTTAATGGCACTTGGTTGATTTTGAGTTTCGTCCATCGATCGACCGTCATTGAATGACGAATTTTTGTTCAACTTTCGGGGCTTATTCTGCCCACACGACTCACCCAGTCCGATTTTAGTGGGTTAGGTGAGTTAATTTGATGAAAAGTTAAACACTAGCCTTTCATATTTGAGACTAATTTTAAAGAAAGTGTTACTCAGTAGACATTAGTAAACGACCAATTACCCAACATCTAAAGTGAGCTCGCTCAACTTATTTCTGTTCTCTCGTCTGGTGATAATTAATTGAATTCCTTTATTAATACCGTTCCAAATAATATCCGAAAATAGAAAAATTTAAATTTAGCTTTTGTTAGCTAATTGGATGTCAAGGTGAGCACTTTATTAAATAATAATGAATAAATAAATTCTCACAACATCTCATACATTGAACTGCCTCCGTACTAAGTAGCTCAAGCACTTGTATTACAGATAAACACAACTCTCTTCTTTATCCTTTTAACACAATGCCTTTCATGTAGCTAAAATAAGTTAGGATATAATTTATTTTATCTACAAAAACTAAACGATCAACAATAATCATATGTGGGTGAGCCACGCTTTGACATGAATAGGGCCGGAGTGATAAATAAATAGTTAAATAATAAATTCCCACAACATCTCATACATTGACCTGACTCTATAATAAGTAGCTTAAGCACTTGTGTTATTGTGTTGCCACGGCCTCACAGACGACTGGCGTGAAGCTGCGCTTTGGTTACCGAGAGAATGAGGGTAGGTACCGGAGGCCCAATCGGGGGGACAGGGTGTTAAAAGATCGACAGCGCAGTTGTGACTCCACTGGTGTTGCTACGGTGTCTATGGACTGCCGCAATCGCTTACCATCAGGTGATCCGTCTGCTCGTCTCATGTCGTGTTTGGGCGGCAATAGGCACATCAGATGACCCATACAGTTGGCTTTTCTGCCCCCTATCATTTAAATGGAACCGTAGAATTTCTGTGGGCCTTCCGAGATAGCGCTGGAGGGACGAAGTCGCCAAGGACCTCAAAGCCCTCAACGTGCACGATTGGACGGAATTGGCACAGGACCGCAAAAAATGGCGAACTTTGACGTCGGAGGCCAAGACCCACTTTGGATCGCTGAGCCAGCGTAGTAAGTAGAATTTCTGTGGCCTAATTTAAGGATGACCCCTTATCTCTCACCTCACCGTCAATGTTTTAAAAGCGTCCCAGTAAAAAGTTACACAGACATAAACGCATAAACCATTACGGTACAGAAGACCGCGGAAACGCGACAAACCTACAGGGAGAGAATCTCGTTAAAGCAACACCGTAATGATATTTGCATTAAAAATTAACTGTGGGTGGAAATATAATGGGAAGAATCACGTGCGGCGACTTCTTACCAATAAGAATACTTTATTTGATTTAAAAGTAGTTGCACCTACTATGTTTTATGTTATTTAATTAAAATATTTCGTCATAATAATAGTTTTGCACATTTAGCTTTGTTACATACGGATAAATATACTGTTAAGGCCCTCGTTCACCATCTGTGAGTAAAGTTCCAAGTAATCTTCTTGTCAATTAAAGTTAAAGTGGGTTCGAAGAAAAGTGGGTGAACTTTGAAAGTGACCAAGATCCTTTTTGACCTGGTTCATCCAGCGATATCTCGGGCGCCCCACTGGGCGCTTCCCGGTAGATCGACCCAGGTAAGCTCGCTTGGGCAGCACGATGCCGACTCATTCTCTCAGTGTGACCGAGCCAGCGCAGCCTTGCTGACTCAGTTTGAATTATTATTATTAAGCTTTTCGTTGTGTCTCACTGCTGGACAAAGGCCTCCCTACCCCTCCTCCACATTTCACATAGATGTCGAGCTCATCCAGCCATCGCCTCCTCGGTTTACCTCGTGGCCGCATGTCGATTTTTGGGTTTCTCTCTCTCTGTGGCTATTCTGGCCCAAAAGTGGCCAGTTTGATACGAGTAAAAAAGTCCGGAGCAGTCCCGCGCACAGCGCTCTCCCGTGTCCCTTGCAACTTTTCGGCGGCCGCAGATTTTGTCCGCCCGCTTAAAAATTAACACTTTCTCCTCTACTCCGCATCTTGGGCTGCTTCTGAATAATAAAAAATGTTTCGCGGCCTAGAATTGATACTTAAACTTAATAATGTTTTAATCATATTTGTGGCCTTTGGAAGTTTGTTGGAGCGGAAATTTATTACTTGCTATGTTACTTCGGAAGGAAGTTTTAAATGTAGGGACTGAGGTGTTTTCCTCTGAACTGAGTCTTTGGATGCTGTTTAACTGGAGAAGGCTTTTATGGACTTAGGTGCTTAAGTCATTTGTGGAATCATATTTTGGTTTTGTATTTAATTTCTTTAATATGTTAAAAATAATAAGGCCTGGAGACCTATTTTTCAATTGTCGCTCACTATAGTCTATTTCAATTATGATGTCCCTTTGGAAAGATGTCAAAAGTTCAGTACTAGGGAAGTACTCTTAGAAATCGATATTCAGCGGCATCGATTATCGATTTGTAACCAATTTTACCCTTTATAATACTAAATTGGATAATTGTCTGTACATCGCTCGTTGCTTCGATACCTACATAATTTGTAATCTTAGTTTACTAAGAAAAGTTTGTTTCTCAATAAGTAAATAACCTTTGTAATTCTAATGAGAAATAAAGTTCTTTAACCATAACCATATTTGTAACCATTTAATCAAAGTAATTTCAACAACTAAGGTTTTTAGAGATTGTCGAAAGAACACTTTCAGACTTTTATTTGGCACTAGCGGCCGCCCGCGACTTCGTCCTGCGTGGAAAAGTTACTTTTTTACCCCCCTTTTAACCCCTTACACCCCCCTTTTTCGCAATAAAAAGTAGCCTATGTCCTTTCTCAGGGTCTAGATTATCTGTATACCAATTTCATTTAATCCGTTGAGTAGTTTTGTGGGCGTGAAAGAGTAGCAGACGACAGACAGACAGACAGACAGACAGAGTTACTTTCGCATTTATAATATTAGTATGGAATTACAAACCAAAACAATAAACGACACTCAACAACAAAAACAACAACACTAACTTCAAGGCTGTACATGCGCCAACGGCCTTGAGCATAGAGAGTACTCGCGCTCGCGTATATCAAAAAACAGAAATATTATTAATTACAAAATTATTAAGCCAAGAAACAAGAATTCTTCTTCAGGGATTGTAGTGTACATTGTATTGTATTATATATAAAAATCAGTCATCTGAACTGTTTAGTTTCGTAGTTTATCCAATATTTTGCATAAAATCGATGTTTACGTTATATTTTTTCCTAATGAACTATAAACATTGAATAAAAATCCTCGTCAGAAATTCAAGATCGAAATCCAGTCTATAACATGTATTTTTTTAGGTATCGTTCTTAACGATTTACCGAGTTTAAACATACACAAAAGTGCCCAATCCGCGCATGTACAAGCCTTAAGAAAAACACGTACGTCTTATTGTATAGTCCGCGGCATCTAACAATAGCGATGACCGTTAGTTTGCGCACTTGTAGAACAGATGAATTTCTACTGAAATTGGTTTCTGCGCACTCAAGGTCATCATCGCTATTGTTTCATGCTGCAAACTTAGTCGTAGGCTTTTCTGCACTCTCCTCGTAGTGATTGAAGTGACACTCAAAATGGCAGATGATGATTGAACACGATTTTTTTAAATCGGCAAATATAGAATTTTGTATCTCTGGAACATGCCGAATACTTGAGGTGCGTCACTATGTTCAAAAGTCAATCACAAACCATAGTACGTAACCGCAATCGCGCAAAAATAACTATTGTTTTATTTTGAAGTTTACATTATTTTGAGCATTATATTCAAAAACAATATGTTAATTTTGCTTGTGAATCAATTGTAGGATGTTTTTGGATTATTGTATAATTTTCAAATGACTATTAACTACCAAATACAAAAAGGGACTTCATAATTGAATGTATTGAAACAGACTATAATTGTAGGGTATTTTTGTATAATTGTATATTTTCCTCATGACGATTTACTACCAAGTACGAAAAGATATAATATTTGATTTGATCTATAGATCTCGCGCGTTACGTACACGTAACGTGCAGAGTTACGTTCTTCGAAATGCATCGTCCAGGGGGACATCATAATTGAAACAGACTATAAAAATGTGTGACTCGCATGCTTTTCCCGACTCAACTCATACGTACGCGACGCTTGCATACTAGTTATTCTATCACACGTATCAAAATCATCACTAGACAACACCGCACTGCACTCCTGATGTAACACGTACAACTCGCTCACTACACCATTCACTTCACTGTGACAGTTACGAATAAGTTTTTAACAGACGTACGCTCGTGTTAAATAGAGGTGTATAAAATTGACTGCAGCTGTGGTAGTTTCGTATATCGGACAAACAAAGCGGACAATCGCAGAACGTGTCAAAGAACATATCGCAGCTGTAAAAAAACCGACAGACCAACAAATCGGCAGTAGCAGAACATCTGCTGGAAAGCGGGGTTAATCATTGGATGAAGTTTCACGCCCCAAAAATCCTCTCCACTGATCGTCATTACACACTAGAGTAGTACGTGAAGCGATTGAGATCAAGAAACACCAGACTTTCAATCGGGAGGACGGGTTCAAATTATCATCGGCGGGAATCCAGTGATAAATAAATGTAAACCGCGCAATTTTCCAATCCAAATCACAACCACCCGGATACTGTTAGTGTAGTGTGTCGGAGTGACTTCACTGACAGTTTATTTAGTGGCAGTGCAATATCGAAAATGAGAGGGTATCTGAAGATGCACAAGCCGGGCGTAGCAGACGACGCCGTGCGCCTCCAGTTCGCTTGTGACCACGGCTGTTGTAACGCAGCCGAAACGTCAAGCAGTAAGTGCTAAAATGTACTTATTTAATTTCGTCAGTTTGAATTATTATTATTAAAAGCCCGTTGTGTCCCACTGCTAGACAAAGGCCTCCCTACCCCTCCTCCACATTTCACATAGATGTCGAGCTCATCCTGCCATCGCCTCCTCGGTCTACCTCATGGCCGCCGTCGAATTTTGGGTTCCCACTCTGTGGCTATTCTGGCCCAAAAGGTGTCAGTTTGAATACGAGTAAAAAAGTCCCGAGCAGTCCCGCGCACAGCGCTCGCCCGTGTCCCTTGCAACTTTTCGGCGGCCGCAGATTTTGTCCGCCCGCTTAAAAATTAACACTTTCTCCTCTACTCCGCAATCTTGGGCCGCTTCTGAATAATAAAAATGTTTCGCGGCCTAGAATTTGATACTTTACAACTTTAATAATGTTTTAATCATATTTGTGGCCTTTGGAAGTTTGTTGGGAGCGGAAATTTTATTACTTGCTATGTTACTTCGGAAGGAAGTTTTAAATGTAGGGACTGAGGTGTTTTCCTCTGAACTGAGTCTTTGGATGCTGTTTAACTTGGAGAAGGCTTTTATGGACTTAGGTGCTTAAGTCATTTGTGGAATCATATTTTGGTTTGAAGCTTTGTATTTCTTTAATAGCCCTGGTCCCAAACCAAGACGTTTCCTTGTACTTCGGAAACCAGAAACAACGAAGGTACCAAACATCTAGATTCAACACAACTAATATATTATATACTTTGAGTCTGATTCCTGTTCTCCACCCCTTTCTTATTTACTCCTGTTGGTCCACCTGTTTTGAACGTAATATTTTTGTATGTACTAAAGGCGACAAACAAACAAGCGGGTCACTTATTGATAAGTAAGAATCACCGCCGCCTATGAACATCTGCGAGATCAAAAAGGTCGCTGATGCGTTGCCGGCCTTAAAATAAATTACCACCCACACTGGGTACACAACCCGGTACAACTCGTATCGTGTCTCTCCCACACCTTTGTCTCTGTCACTCACGGCGAAACACGGCGAGATCACTGTAAGAACGCATGAATGTGTGCGTAGCTTAATAGCCTAATAATTAGAAGAGGGAGTTACGACCGAATCGGAGTTCCTCTCTTTCACACTCGTTTGTGCGCGGTTTGTTTCAATGCGACAGGTATATTCTCATTGGTTACGGGACGGCTTCATTATAAGCCACCTGTTTTTATCGCAATGTATGCAGCCTTCTGTATTAATTATTTTGTGGTTTGGTGCCTCTTTAATCATGTTAAAAACAGTAATTAAAATTCCAATTTAAAAGTAGCCATGTTAATTTCTATTAAAATGTGCTTAAAATAACAAACAACTTTTCTCTGTCGCAAACCAGTGTCTCCGCGAGCAGGTGGCGTCGCGAGCGGCAATCAAATTTAATTAACGAAAATTATTTGGGATTACGTGGATTTTTATAATTAGCGAGCCTGGGCTTAGCTGAGAACACGGGGATCTGTGCATTTTTTGTTTACTTGCTTTGCATGCTAGCATTATGAGCTAAATGTGTTGAAACTACGTACCTACTTATACTATTTTTAAAGACACAGCTTCTACTAACAACCGCAAAGCTTATAATAACCTATGTAACCCGAATAGTCGAAACACTTGGGCTGATTGAATCGACATCGATTTTCTATGTACGAAGTCCGTTAATTTCCCAAAAATCCGTTTGTAAACTTTCTTTACCCGACTACGGCAAAGCAAAAGGAGGGTTATGATTTTGACAGGCTATGTATGTATGTATGTATGTTCATCTGTTTCCACGTAACTTCGAAACTACTTATCAGAATTCGACAAATGACATATCATTATAAGCGTCTTAATTGTCCGCTGGTTATAGGCTATATGAGGTTTCACAAAATCTAATGTGGCGCCCTCTAGCGGACAAAACATACAGAGTAACTTTAACCTTCGTGGACTCCAATGATAGATTGATATAAGATAGAACATGGCGCAGTGGCTAAGGTGTGCGCCCGAAGCACGAAAGGTCCCGGCTTCGATTCTCGATCAAGTAAATTTAGAAAATAAAATTTTGTAAGTTTTTTGGGTCTGGGTGTTCTGGGTTGACGCCTCCAGTTAATTCTCGTCATCTGGTACAGGGGTTGCCCTAGTTTGAGACCAGGTTGATTGGTGTGATTGTCTGGCGCATTTGTTTGTTGTGAATGTGATTTTTACTCAAGTGAAGTCAAATAAAGTTTAGATAAATTTAGCATTTCACTATCTAGTTAATTCGATAGCCCTATTGTTCCCACCCACAGGCCGGTCAGGGATCTGTGACACGTGTTATCTATAAACATTAACAAGCGACCGGTTTTCAATTAGATAATGGTGCCACCAATTCCCAATGGCTATCGGGATTCAGTGTTGCCAACTCTATATCATGAATGAGTGAGAGTTTATACCTACATAATATGACATTCTACAATGAGGGAGAGCCTCGCATCGGCATGAATGGGGCGGCTCGGCTGGAGTGATATCACCGCCTCACAGAAAACCAACGTGAAGCAGCTTGCCCTTCGTTTCGCGGAGAGAGTGTGGGTACCAACGAGAACGAGAGGGTGGGTAGAGACCCAATCGGGGGGAAAGGGGGTTAAAAGTTTGCAAGGCACTTGTGACTCCATTGGTGTTGCAGGTGTCTATGGGCAGCGGTAATCGCTTATCCTATCTATATATCCATACTAATATTATAAATGCGAAAGTAACTCTGTCTGTCTGTCTGTCTGTCTGCTACTCTTTCACGCCAAAACTACTCAACGGATTTAAATGAAATTTAGTATACAGATAATCTAGACCCTGAGAAAGGACATAGGCTACTTTTTATTGCGAAAAGGGGGTTGTAAGGGGTTGAAAGGGGGGTAAATAGTTGCTTTTCCACGCGGGCGAAGTCGCGGGCGGCCGCTAGTCTTTATATAAATAGTATATCTTCTATCTATACTATTTATAAAAATATTAAATCTGTGAAAAACGTCAAGGATCCCGAAAACACAAAACACTAGCACCATGTAATTGACACCCAGCGCCATCTATTGGATACAGTTTGGAACTACTACAGAAAGGACCGGATTCCAAAACAAAGTAAGGGCGGGCCACTAGTCACATAATAAAAAAATATATTTTCAATTTTAAGCTGTCGAATTTTTAGTTTTTAAACGTTTAAACTTTGCCATCGTATAAGGGTAACTCAAGCAAAGTTATCTCCATCGGTATGTTCTAATTCAGCAGCAATCCTGGAGCCTAAAATACAAATGCACACCAAAATGGCCGGCACATATCTTTTGTCTTACCATTCACCATTCACTGGTTCCTTAATTAAAGGGGCTGGACTGTATTTAAATCACCAGAGCAGGTTTTCGGCCACTAACGCTGCTTTATGGAGGCATAAACTCTAGCGTTTGTTAATTAAATAACATTTGTTTTATTATTTAAAGATGTGATTTGTAATCACTGATATTTGATGAGATAGATCCCAGTCAAGGTAGCGAAAGGTCCCGGGATTCGATTCCCGGTCAAGTCAATTTAGAAAACTATATTTTCTAAGTTATCTTGGGTCTGGGTGTTCTGGGCTGACGCCCTCAGTTAATTATCGGCGTCTGGTGCTCATAGTACAGGCGTTGTCCCAGTTTGAGACCAGGTTGATTGGTGTGATTGTCTGACGCATTTATTTATTTTTATTATAGATACAGTCAGCCACACACTAGGTAACCACAAACTGTCAAATTTATCAATTGATATTCAACCTAATGAATATGCCAGGTCTGCGGGGTGATAGCAGGCGCTCGTAGAAAACTGGCGTGACACTGGACGTGATGGTAAGCGATTGCCGCCGCCCATACACAACTGAAACGCCAGAAGAGTCATAAGTGCGCTGCTAACCTTTAACCCCCATTCCCCAATTTAGGCCTCTAGTACCCTCACTTACTCGACAACGACACTGGTCCTCCGGCCAGTCCAATAATCTTAACTTTTTGCTCAATTTAAATCCTATTAGACAGTTTATAGTTGGTTGGTATACTAACTGTGTCACACGAGTATTGACTAGCATCGGCATGTGTCGCGGGAGCAATTAGCGGGCCTGGTGTATTTGGACGTATTAGCCGACCACGTTGCTCCCCGGCGGCTAAACACACGAATACTCTGGCGCAGTGTTTCCCAAACGGTAGGAAAATATTTGCTTTTTTATGTGACAGGTGGCAGACGAGCAGACGGATCACCTAATAGTAAGCGATAGCCGCCGCCCATAGACACCTACAACACCAGTAGGCACAAGTGCACTGCCAGTCTTAAACCTACTTTTACCCCCATGAGCCTCCGGTACCCTCACTCACTCGACGATACACAGCGCAAGCGCTGCTTCACACCAGTGTTCTGTGAGGACGTGGTATCACTCGGTCGAGACGGCCTATTCACGCCGAATCGTGACTCTCCCACGGTTGCCGTCTGCCTCGAACCTTTGCCCTTACATCGTAACCAAGTCGTTATATAGAACCAAATAATAGTCCCAACTATTTCCTTTCCTAAGTTACAGTTGTATTAAAACCTTAATTGCAAAACTCGCGCAAACGAACCCATGAAATTTTAAAACGGAAAGAATAATATTGGATTTAAGTAACCAAAGTTTCGACTAGAGTTATAATTTCCAAGCGGCACTTTACACTGGGACTCTAATAACAGACTTCCTAAAGTAACCAATTCTTTTAAAATACATTTTACGTTTTGGCTTTAAGCTTGCGACGTAGGGCCGATATCGAAACTATCGAATGATGTCGATGTTGTGGATTCGAGACCGAACTGACGATAACCAATCAAAAGTTTGGATGGCCTTTCTACTCGTTTGCCTTTTCTATAAAAAATAAAACTAAGTAGTCTTATAAATATCAACATAATTTTGCATCAGTGTTATAGTGTACCCGTAGTAGTAGTAATTATATTACTATATGTTGATAGCCTATAGCCTTCCTCGATAAATGGACTATCCAACAAAAAAAGAATTATTCAAATCGCACCAGTAGTTTCGGAGATTAGCGCGTTCAAACAAACAAACAAACAAACAAACAAACAAACAACAAACTCTTCAGCTTTATTATATTAGTATAGATTGAAGCGCTCTTTTTAGAGCTCTTTGGGGAAATTTATCTTATTTTCATTACATTCTAACGCTTTATTAATACTAACGCTAATTAATTTAGAGTACAGTATCTTTATCAAGACATATTTTGAAGTTAACCCTTTCAGAAATAGAGCCTCAAGCCGAAAGTTTGTGAGGTGGATTCGTACCTGCGATAGCCAATTTAGAAAACTTACGTTTTTTATCCACCATCGTACTTAATGTGAGTCATTTAATCGAATGCTGATATTGTAGAGAAGTAGAGTAAACGACGCCAGTTTACTTAAATCTAATAATTGCACAATAGCCAAAAAGTGTGCAGGGTATGAACCCGATATTAAAGCTATCGATGCATTTCCCCTCATTCCCTTTAGATGAAGTTTTCAAAACAGCATTATCGGCCCCTCACTCCCATTCTTCCTCAAATCTAATCTAATAATGGCAAAATGCAGAAAAGTGTGCAGGATATCAACCCGATATCAAAACTATCGATGCTTTTTCCCACATCCCTTGAGACGGAGTTTTCAAAACAGCATTAGCCCAACTTATACCGTAAAATGTAGCCTGATATTGTTAGCACCCACTTTATTATTAAAATCGGACATACAATTTCAGGAAAACACGCAAACAGCACGAGGAAATTAAGTCAATGTTTAAATAGGTTCGTTTCACTTCAGGGCACTTCACCTCAATCGTATATGTACAGTAGGGACGCGAAATTTAATTACATATCTGTACTTATGGCTGAAGTTGTTTCTTAATTAATTTTAGTTAATTTTAGCTCCTTGAACTAAATAACAATGGTTCAAAGGGGAATCGTTTTGAAGCACTTATTTTGACATTACAAAAATAGTATGAGACTACGATCAAGTGAACTGTACTCGTAAAAGCTGTAAAAAACTGTCGCCGCCAATGAAGCTCCCGCAAAACCCCGCGAAGCCGTAAAAGAGCGCTATTTGTGTACCTTACGGATCAGCACAACGGATCAGGGTCGAAAAAAAGTAAGAAAACTAAAACCCAACTACGACAAAAAACGACGCTGAAAAAGTATAAAACAAGCCTTCGTTGTCAATTTACAATAATGTCATACAATACTATTCTGAAGTATGCAATAATCACTATGTAGAGATAAATTTTCATGTTTGGAAATCCGCAGTCACACGTTGTCAAAGTGCTACGGTAGGTAGGTAGGTATATGAACGTGTGACTACGCCTTTCCAAACATGACACACATACAAAACTAGTAATGACAGCGCTGTTGGGATCACTTATTATTCAATCGCTTTCAGTAGGTAAAGAGTTGTGTATCAAGAGATTTAATGATCGAAGCCTAATTTCGTGCTAAGCAGTTTAAAACCCCGTTGTTTAAGTACCGGGCCGTGATCTCGGGGTTCCGCGTTTGATTCCCGGGCTTAGCAAAAACTATGTTTAATTTTTTTTAAATATAGCTCGTTTGTAATCACCAATCCGCATAAGGCAAACGTGGAAATTAAGCCTAACCTCATTATTATTGTAGCGATGACTTGATTTCTATTATGGACGCCTTTTCCCTGCAGTGGGACTTACGCTTTGGTAAATAAAATGTTAGTCACGATTAAGACTTTGAAATAATCGTGTTAAAGGTGAAAATAATCAATCAAGCAGTGAGTTGAGCTTCACGTCGCTATCGCACATCGCTAAAGCGGTTATGAGGTCGTCCATCACACACACAATGGCCGCGCAGGACGCAGCTATACCAGGCGGCCGATAATGACTTCAATAGAGATACTAACTTAGGAGCTTTATTCGTACCGGCTAATTATTTAGCCTGGTATAGTCCATTAGCGTAACCATTTGTTCTTTATTAATTGAGAGATGTAGAAAACAAAAATCATCGAACAATTTTTTTCCTGATTTTAAATCAAGTGGGATGTGGGAAAACCAAATTTACAGTTGAAAATTTTAACAAATGGCAGATTTCAATCACACCGTTCGATAAATTGTAATATCGTAGGATGGTACCTGCAATTAGGGGGGTTTCTGTTTCGCGTTTTTTTAATATTTCATCGTCCTGCATACAGGAAAGCAACAAGCAACATATATACTATAGTAGTGCAAAATAATAATGTGATTGAATACTAAACAATAAAAAAGTATTAAAAATTTGCAAATGATGAACGCAAACAATCTTTTCTATTTATAACGAGGTAATTCAATAGACAAAAAACAAAATAGCTACTGAACTCCATACAACCACGTTTACACAATTATAACTATTTTAAACAAACTCGGGAACAAAGACAACTTTCCACTCCAAACATTACAAGTTCTTAATCAGCTCAGAGCCATTGTATCGAGCGAGTTCCAGGCAGGGGAGACCCTGGAAAAACAAAACTGCCCCTGGAAAATGGTAACTTTTTCAATAATTCCCGCCTTTCCGCTTTGTAGGCACAATTAAAGGCGAAGTAGGGATGCGACCCAAAAATAAATACTCGAGTCTTTATTTCACAGTTTGATGATAAACGAAAGTGAGGTAATGGTAAGGGTAGTCATTTTAGCAGCAGAACAGACAACCGTTGGATTCGAAGGCTGGCCAGAGTGGGCTGGATGAGAGTGGCAAAAAATCGGAAGCAGTGGCGTGCATTAGGGGAGAACTATGTCCAGCTGTGTAAGAGTGTGGGTTATAGTGGTCAGCAAACATAAAAAAAAACATTTATTGTCCGCATGTATGAGTTCGCTTACTGCTTGGACTTCAACCACTTTAAGTTATTTTACAACCTTTAAACTTATTGTCCTTTTAAATTCATAACATGATGATGATGAATCTGCAACTCACAATCATCATCATCACCTCATGACATTGAAAACATTTACGTCCGTAGCTGTCGCCTGCCTCACCCAATCATGCTGGGCGGATCATGGATGACTGGGTTGCATAATTTAGTACTAACGGATGGGTAGGTGGAAATTCTGCCCGCTGACACAAAGGCTTTGTGTATTAAGCTACTAAATACGATATATACTATAGTATCGCCAGTGTAGAATATATTGCTATAAGCATTTTGGACTGTGTATTAATTAACTAAGGTCAATAATAAATTCTTTAAATTTCCGCGTTGCATTATAACAGCTATTATTATTATAGACGGGAATAAACGCGACGATGTTAATTTTTAATAGCACATAATTTAAAATTTTATAAGTACTTAGGTTGACGTTTCTGTCGGGCAGATGAAACGTCAAGCAGTAAATACATAATTAAGTATGTGCTTAAAAATTAACGTCGCGTTAATTTCCATGTATGATAATAATGTAATTAATAACTTCATTTTCGACCCTAGTCTATAACAATATTGGTTTTAAATTTGAAAATGCCAAATATGTAGTAATGTTAAATAATATTCATGAAATTGATGACGCCTCTGCCACTTATGTCATAGAGTATGGTAACCCCACTGATTTATTAAACATGGGAATTCGTTAGTTCACCAAGTGTCCAAAGATTTTTAATTTATTCATTCATTCAATAATCGATCGGAGTGGCGAATATTAGGAGAATCCTAGGTCTAGCATTGGACTGCAACATGCTGATGATGATGATGATGATAGTTATATTGGGCTGTTGTTTGTCGTGCAAAGACACACTCGAGTGTAATCTTACTCGCATCTCTAGTGAGGCACAATTAAGGCGAAGCAACAAAGGCGCCAATGGACTCCGTGGCATTAGGCCCGGGATCAGCCCAACTTTTAAAAAATTTAAATTGCCTTCCTTCCTTTCGTTCTTTAATTAATCTTTCTATTTTTCAATGCTCCGCGAGATTCGAGATTGGCGGAACGGTAGTAGAATGGGGATTAAAATGGGCTTGAGGAAAAATGTTGTTATTAGGTATTAACTTGAGGCAATTAACGGTTAAGATTTTTGGTAAAGTTTTTTTTTATTTATTTTCAAGGGAAACATATATTACCTACTATTTAGAACATAACATTATTTACAATTCTAATACATGACAATAAAGTTTTCACAGTTAAATAATTAACATACACTAACCAAGCAAGATTAGGGCTGTGTAATTTAAAAATTTTTTTTCGTAAATTAAAGTAAAAAAGTATCAGCCTAAATACTGTCCCCCTGAGAGAGCTCAAACATTTGTTCTATGGCTTTAAGAAGTTGGTTGAAAAATTTTAGACCTCCCCGCTTTGTAAGAAAATATTTTTTATTTTTATTCGAATTACCAACAGTCATAGAACAAATCGCCTCTTTACTTGAATAACCGCCCATCGACATCAGGTACACCAGAAGAAGATATTGTGACGTTGTTGAAATATATTATTTATTTAATATAAATAGTGGTTAAGTTTCTATACAGCTCTCATGTTAACGTCACCTTCATGCCACATTTGTATAATTTCCGGATTTCATAACACCAAATATTCCTACGCTTAAGTATTCCTGACAAATCCACTCCCGGGCAGGAAGTTTTATCGCAAGAATAACATCCAATGAGGCCGTAGTGAAGGGTCGCCATCGCAAACTTACTACACAAATAACTAGAGCAAAAGTTATAAGGCAGTTTTTGAGACACGTAGAGATTCGGCGGAGGGCCGGAGTTAGGACGCTGGCGGGGTGAACTCGGCGACTTGTGTCTTTTTTTAATAAGTTCGGAATGTTTTTTTAGAACGCCATGTAGCCCAGTGTACATGGGCAACATAAGAAACATATGGGATACGCTTGGACTATTTTTCATGGTCTGGCGAATTTGTTTCGTATGGATAGGTTCTGTTGCAATTATGTTTGCAAAAATCTGTAAGAGGGCGCCACTGCATTAATATTGATTGCTTTTATTGTTAATTCAAAGAAAACTATCGGTACAGAACCTACAGGAGTAGCATACGTAAAGGCGCTTATTGTGTCGTAGTAAAGCTTCGTAGCGTTCGTATACTCGTAGCCTGACTACATTCGTAGCATGACTACGTTCGTAGTACGAAGTGATGTGTAAGTAGTCTAAATATTAAGTTTATTTCTTTTTGTCACATCGCAACCACTCACTGTCGATCGTAGGGCTCTACATTTTACGACAAATAAATATAATAAAAGGGTTTTCTATTATTATACAAAATAAGTCTTCATAAATTCAGGCCGTGGATATATTGTGGTGATAAATTGATGACTCGCCGGATCATTGTCATGTTTTTTTAGCACAACCAGTGTCCATAAAATAGCGTCATACTTTCCCACGCTCTTTTGCTCTTTTATCAGGGGCGGCATCCTAAGTCTATAGTATAGGTAAGCCTATACAAATGAAGATTATTTAGATTTTGACTTCTGAGTCCGGCCCAGCTTAGGAACTAGGCCTGGCGTTATGCAGACTAAGGGACGTCAGTGTACGTGACTTGGAATGAGTTCCGACGCTAAATCGTGTTATATTTTTGAAGGCACAGTAATTCCTGGCTTTACAGTAACTTTAAGGTCTTTGGTCAGTATGGACTGATTTCTGATGAATAATGTAAACCAATTTACGTTTATATTTTGGGTACAGACGGGCGCACATTAGGATGCTACATTTTTTATTTTATAGGTGGTGTCAATTTTTTCATCATATTTTTAGCCTATAGACTTCTACTGCTGGTCATATGCCTTGCCAAATGTTCTCCACACAGATTGGTCCCATGCCGCCAGCATCCGAGAATTTCCCGCGACCTTCACCAAATCATCGTTCTACCTAGCGGGCCCGCCACGGCTGCGAATTCCTGTACGCGGCCTAAACTCGAGGACTTTTTCCAGCCCTACGTGTCAGAAATGATGAGATCCGCAAGAAATCTAAGGTCGCAGACATAGCACAAAGAAACAACCCCATGGTTTTGCTTATATGTTATAAGTAACAGACGAGCAGACGAATCACCTGATGGTAAGCGATTGCCGCCGCCCTTACTCACTCGTTGAAACACAGCGCAGGCGCTGCTTCACGTCGTTCTTCTGTGAAGGCGTGATCTTCATGCTGAAGCTTGGCTGTCCCATGAATAGAAGCAAGGTGTATACAGAACTACTCTGTGGTGGGTACACAATAAACATGCCTAGTTCTATGGACACCTTATCCTGTTAGCCAATCACCTCTCTATACTACTAAAAGTGTGACCCATATTCTCCTGTGTCACAAGTTATCCCCCATGGGGTATACTCTGTGATGTGTACACAAAAAACACGCCTTGTCCTACACCTTATCCTATTAGCCTAACAGCTCTCTATACTACTAAAAGTTGTAACCCGTATTCTGCTGTGTCACAAGCTACCCCCTACATGGGGATATACTCTATGGTGGGTACACAATAAACACGCCTTGTCCTACACCTTATCCTATTAGCCAAACAGCTCTCTATACTACTAAAAGTGTGACCCGTATTCTGCTGTGTCACAGGCTACCTCCTTCTGGTACAGTCAACTCCAAAAAATATGTATACACTTTAGGACCTTGTCACAATACATAATGTATAAAAAGTAGAAGTCGTTCTTATACATATGTATTGTGACAAGGTCCTAAAGTGTATACATATTTTTGGAGTTGACTGTACATGGGGTATCATCGCTCGTGCAATAAGGCAATCCAACCAGTCAAACGTTCATAACCATCTGACTGAATTAGACCGCCATATTGGCCCACTCTGCTTCTGGAAATTGCAAGGAACTAGCGGCTGCCTGTGTGTAGAACGATTTGAACTTTTATTGGGAATACTCACAAGTATTGTCTTTAATAATATCTTTACTTTGTCCTCTCTGCATGGCCCAAAGGTTGACTATTAGAGAATGCCTTTTGCATTCACCTATTGTACAAAGTTTTGTGCAATTCAACTTTTTACTGTGCAATTAATATTAAAGTAAGCCTTTACATCGTAACAGATGATTTAAGTAAGGACACTACAACTTCACTCGTGGCTGCTAGAAAGTTAAAATTTTCACAAATTGTATTTTTGTTTTAAATACTAAAAATATAATAAAAAAAAATAAAAAACGGGACTCCTATTCACAATCGATACACTCACCTGCGCTGTTTTTCGTCGAGTGAATGAGAGTACCGGAGGTCCAATTGAGGGAAAGGGGTTCAAAGTTGGTAACGCACTTGTGACTCTATTGGAGTTGCAGGTGTCTATGGGCGGCAATCGCTTACCATCAGGTGATACGTCTGCTCCTCTGTCACTTATCACATGACAAAAACTAGATGAAATGATTGACCTTTTATCACATTCATGAAACGCAATAAATGCTTTGACTTTGACGACCCGTTTAGCGCAATGGTTTGAGCGCCGGTTGAGACGTAAGGGTCGCGGGTTCAATTCCCGCACCGACACAAATGTTTGTTGATGAAACAGATATTTGTGTTGGGTCTGGGTGTTTGTGATACCTTCGTTGTTGTGTTGTTGTTCTGGTTTCCATAGCACAAGGGAAAACCTTAGTTCGGGACCAGGACAATAGTAATGTGATGTTAGTCTCAATTAATTAATTTATTATTTATTTATTTACTTTGATCGTTTAGTACTCGTAATACTCTAACTACGTACGTCCTACTCTAACTACATTAATACAGTAGATTAAATATTTAAACTGCGCATTGTCTTTTCATCACAAATAAAAATACCTGTCCAGAAGTTTACCGCCTTCTCCTCCTCGCCAGCCCGTGTTGTGAAATGTGATTTGTCACCGCTCGGTTGCGTTTCCGAACGCCTTCGATGCGCCCTGGGGCCCAAAGAGAATTCATCGCTTTTTACCCAACCTAAACTACACCCTATGCCCTACAACGAAAGCCTCGAATCAATTGCACTTGTGCACCGTTACGATTGATCCAGCCGAGTCAAAGGGAAGTTCGTTTACATAATTAATTAGTGCTAATATTTTGATTACAGATATTTAGCTTTGTTTACTGATATTTCGCTGAATTCAAAGCTCTGAGCGGGAAATCAGTACTCATTTGCATTGAAAATCAGCATAAAATGTATTAAACCTAGCTTACGACCGACGGTTACTGGCGAATATTTAAGTATGTATAGAATCGATTGTTTGCGCAAACGTTTAAAAACCGGTCAAGTGCGAGACGAACTTGTGCACGAAGGATTCCGTACCATTTATTTTTATGCAAAATATTTCTGTAATTAAAGTTTATTTTTATAGTAGGTACTTAAGTAATTAATTTATTGAAGGAAAGGTGAGATGTGGTTTTCGTTTTATGTATTAAAACTACTCACTAGATCTTGTTCAAACCAATTTTCGGTGAAAGTGTGGTTAATGATAGTGATATAGGATATAGGTAACACATCATAATAAATATTTTTTGTAGTTTTACCAATTCTTATTTTAGAAGTTAGAGGTATATTTTGCTACTTTGATAGTGACCCTGTCACAACCTATTTTTTTAAGTTTCATTTCTGACTATAGGGACTCCCAAAAATCTTAGTGCGGTTCACAGAACACCTACATCTACTACCACGTTTCAACAGTGCAGTATAAAGACCGATTTACTTGCTTCATCAGCGAGCGCTGATAAAGCAACTTAACTCGCTACTGTACTTATTGAAGTGTAAATCGCTCTTTATTCTTATACCTACCTTAGTTTCGGAAAAAAGTGAATGTGACGAAACGGCCAATATTCCAAAAGAATGAAACACTGACATCTGTCAGATTAGTTCGCATAGATAAAAAATAGAGTACAGTCCTCGGGTGAAAGATGCAGTTGATGCCATCAACTGGCGGAAATAGTCCGTTAACGACTGATTGCTCCTCATTGGTACACTGCCTGAGCTAATCTGGGCTAACACTGGAGACTATTTTTAGAAACGGTGACATTTTGGTGCACTAGTTTAGGAAGGAAACAACTTTGTCAAAACTCTTAGTGAAGTAAATATCACCCATATAGTGTCCCACTGCAGGGCAAAGGCCTTCACCTTGAAATCAAGTCATCGCTACTATGATGAGATTAGGCTTAATCACCACGGTTGCCTAATACGGATTGGTGATGAGAAACCCGAGCTATAACTAAGTATTTGAAAAAATCGAAACATAGTATTCACGACCCGGAAATCAAAGCCAGGTTAAACATGACCCCAAAATTTATGGCCCGGTACTTAAACTACAAGACCAATGGAGCCTTGGTCTAGTGGTTTAATAAATACTTAGTGAGCTAAAAACTCTTAGACTCAGTCAAAAAGTTTCCATTTGCCACTATAAGGCAGCACAAGAGTGAAGATTCCTACACACTCCCTGCAATAGCATAGACTAAATAAGCTAAACACGTGCGTGATGCAATTCACACCCAGCGCCATCTATTGGTACATTTTGGAACTAATGCGTTAAACATCGAGCTAAGTACGGAAAACGTGAAGGCGGGCCACAAATTGGTTATAAAAAGACATTATACAGTCACCATTGAAAAAGCAATATATTACTGTTCAAATATTGGAGTCGAAATAAACCTAGAGCGCAATAGAATAAAACGGCTGAAGCGATCCAAACAAACCTGAAATTTGCATTTAGCGTGTCCGATGAAAAACGGTGTATTTTTCAGGTAGCTTTTAAATATTCGTTCGGCTAAACATCGGGTTGCTTTTTTCAGCAAAGGGAAAAATATTATATTGTTCTCTTGGATAACATTTTATACAAAATGGAAATATCTCGCATATTTTATTAAAACAATAGTCGAGGGTTTAACTCTTAGAATTTGATGGGCTCAATTCCACATTTAGAGTGACCTCGCCCATATAATACAACAAAGGTCGTGGGTGCGATTCCCAGTCTGAAAAAATATTCGTGGGATTGAACACGTGTTTGTTCAGTGTCTGGGTGTCATTTGTGTATCTAAAGTTCCTATACCTACCTACGAGTTTGTCTCATCTTAACGTGTAATTCCTGATTGCATCCAAACCTGTTGCTCTGGACCCCGGGGTACGCTTAGACCATGATGATTCAGGATTTAGGAAATCTGAATTACAATGTAGCGACTGGCGCCTGATCTTTGCAATCTTTTAACAGGGAACCAAACCAACTGAATAATGGTTACACGTTCCAGAAACTATCCGAAAGATCCGAAACGTATAGGTTTCCTTCCTCATGAGGTTCCTTCATCGCCGAACTAATGATAGAAATACGCACATCCAGAGGTGCATTCTCGGAGGTGCATGCTTGGAAGTTTCTAGGAGCCGCCGTCCTCAAATCTTCCGAAAAATAATTAGCTTCAAGTATGGCGAATCTTCCATACGGCGGTTAAATTCCGATTTCACCACTCACACCACGCGCCGCAAGCAGCAAATATATAACCATTTAAAAAAGAAAAAATCTATACACCACAACAAGGATATATGCAACCCGATAAGACGAAATGTTTGGGCGACGTAATTG